>SNQJ01S0011167.1:372922-411480 GCA_010110895.2 Picea sitchensis
TTTGAATGAATAACAACTAGACTAGATCCATATTAATTTCGAATTTATCAAGTGTAGAGAGGGATGAAATCTTTGAAGGTGCAAACCTTTTTTAGAGTGCAAAACTTGAGAAAATGGTAAAGGTTTGCACCTCTAGATATTTGATCTCTCTCCACTCTTAATAGATCTTGAGTTAATATAAATTTAGGTTAGTCTTATCACATTGACATCTAAAAATGTAATTTTCCAAATCAAGTTTTTGACAAAACATTATCTTATCAACATATCAAAACACCGAAAGTGTGTATTTTTTTATATTTGAATAACTTTTTTAAATAAATAATTTTAAATAAAAAAAAAAAAAATTGATTATAATTATATTTTATAAAAATAAATAAAGTATTAATTTTTTATATTTCAATAATTTTTTAAATAAATGATTTAAAAAAAATAATGACTCCCTCTAAATATGAATTAAAATTTTGATTAAAATTATAATTTATAAAAACAACTAATATAAATATAATTGCATAAGGTCGAATGGCCAATCAAATAGAGGAAATTGGAGAATATAAACCCAGCCACTGAATTAAATGTCGTACAATTTTGCACAGAAAAGCATCTTATAAAATTAAAAATTTACAGAGATGGCCTACAGAAAGCGCTTTTAGCATCACATTGCCCCCGGACTCGTGGGAGATCCAATGAACACCTTGTAATTTTCCTGTTGTTTTCCTAAACCAGCCACTCTAGATGTTTCACTATGTTGATGTGTTGTACCCACGGACCCAATCCGAAGACCATGGTTGAACAGAGCCGAACATGGCTCACTTATTAATGTGTTTGTATTAGTTTGTTGTTGGTTTGGAAATGCTGGATATAGGTTTAAATCTAGAGGGGTAGAGTACTTATATTTTGTTTAGATTTTAGTAGTCAAATCTCTGTAAGGAGGGAGCCCTTGTCCCATAAACAATATACTTTCATATAACAATTGATGTCTAACTTAACTATGACATTAAAAATAATTTATTATTATTATTTACTTGTAAAAATTAAGAAAAAAAATAGTTAACCAATCATATCTTCAAATTTAAACCAAAATAAATAATCAAAACTTAAAATGATAAAAGATAGACCAAAAAAAATGATATCTAACTTGACTATAACATTAAAAATAACTTATTATTATTATTTACTTGTAAAAATTAAAAAAAAAAAAAAAAAACAATTAACCAATCATATCCTCAAATTCGAAATCGATTTCAAAATAATCGAGGTGTGGAATGATGAACAATAGACCAAAAATGCCATCTAAGTACTTAAAGTTCATGAGATAAGATTGCTCTCACATTCTTCGTATAAAGGATAATGATTGTACTTGTGAGTCTTGTAGGTGGTCAAATGTTGAATTTTTGAAGGAAGGGCCGAGACAATCCTTTGGGCAGTCGACAATATCTCAGGGAATCAGAGATGTAAATGAACAGAAGGGCGTTAGAGTTTGTGTAGAAATTAATTCAAGGTTTAGTGGAACAAGGTGAATAAAAACATGTTACTTATAATAACCTTCTTTAAAAGCAAAGATATTACCCAAGTTGTATCAAAATAGTTTATTTTGAATTTTTCATTTTTTTATTATTTATTTTTAAGTATATAGTGTGTTTTTTTTGACAATTTGGGTGGTAACGTGGTGTGTGTTTCTCTTTTGCGACAATTTGGGTATAGTGTTTTTTTTGCGACAATTTGGGTGGTAACGTGGTATATGTGTTTTTCTTTGGCAACAATTTGGGTGGTAATGTGGTATGTTTTACTACAATGGCAAAAACATTCTAACATTGGTGGATGTATCTAACAAGATGTCAACATGGTCTTAGTTTCAACCCAGAAGACATCCATGTTTACAATCATCATAATGTACATAATAACATTTGAAAACATCCATAGAAACATCCATTATTGAGTCCAAAATGTCGTCTAAAGTGGAGACCCCAATTATGTTTATTTTTACATCCTTTATTACATCTAAGAAAAGATCTGATAAAATGTTTGAGGTAATGAAGTTACCTTGGATGGTAATTGGGTCATTGTTGCGTCCAAATAATAAAAGAAAGAAAATTATTCATGCTCCATTGAGCCTTGTTGTAATCTCTTACCAATTTTATTTGTCTCCTTCTTCCCATGTCAAGAGATTCCCACATGAAACTACAACTTCCCCTTTCCCTTTTGTTAGTGACACTCATAGTTAAACAATTGAAGTTGGTGACTTGACATTTATTGACGATTATGTTGGTTACAAGCATGGTCATGCACATATAACTTGCAAAACGCCCCTCACAAAAGTGGTACCATGAGGCACATGCTTACTTCTTAGTTACCCATCCCCTTGTTTTACATATCAAATTTATCCCCTCCACAACAAGGCATATTTTTCACTCATCCTTCTTCTTTCTTTGTAAATAAAAATTGTATTTCCTTAAATAGTCTTCATATCAATACACATGGCTAAACTGCCCCCCTGTTCTTCCATACATATGGAAACCAAAACATGTGGCCTGCGATAACAAGCATTCAAGTTTTTGTTAATGTTTGAGAAAAACTGGAAAAAAAAACTAGTCCTAAACAGAATTGTAACTATGGTTGCTCTGAACATTGATACATATAAACAGAAAATAAAACTAAACAGTAGGCAAATCCAGGTTACCATCACCACTAGGAGAGTATGGTCGCACAGGAGCGAATACATAAGGTTGGTCGCAGGTCGGGCATCTATGCTTGACAAGATTGCCTGAAAGAGAATCAAATAAAGCATCCATGTAACGGTGGAGGATATCCTGGCGGTGAAGTTGATCGACCATGTCTCGTCTCATGTCGAAGATAAGTTGCAGATGTTCTTTTGAGAAACTGCCTGTGTTGGGCGTCTCTGGCTCAGAGGCTGCAACAGGTTGAGGTGTAGTGACAAGTTGTGTTGTCATCATAATCCTTTCCTTGAGCCTAGCTAGAGGGGTCTCTTCCTCAACCGAACATCCTACCACTTCAAACATAGGGTCGATTCGTTGAGGTAGTTGTCCAAAATTGTGAGGGGGATCCTAAAGGTCTAAGGCAGAGAACGGGAGAGAATCCATAGGTACTTGAGGAGGAACCAGAGGAATATATTCCTCGACATAAGCCATGGGGTTGTCGTCGTTCACCCTGTTTTGATTGAACAAGGAGGGAATCTTCAAGGAAGGACCAGCAAGGCTTGTGGAAGGGATGGGAGGCAGAATAAGAGCTGAGGAGGAACCGGGTCGGCGATGTCGAGCCACAAAATTATAATAGGTCGGCCCACATTTTGGTTTCCCTCTTTCACACGACATTGGAAAGGAAGGGACGAAAATGATAGCCCTAAGCGGAGGAGAACGCACGAAGGGGAAAAAAACAGGAGGAGAGAGGAAAATGAGCAACCAAACCAGAGTGAAATGGCAATAGCCATGCCTTACCTCCATAAAAGAAGCTGAAATGACAGGGAAAAGCTCCATAAATACCGAATTGACGGCTCTTAGCCTCCGTGTACCTGCTCTGTGAGACCTCGACATTCGTTCTGGGTGCTCCATTAAAAATTCCACCTTAAGCAGGCGCACTACCATCCTTCCCAATTAAATGTTGCACATACTGAAGATACAAGAGGAAGGATAGTGGTAGGGAGTGTTAACTGCTCCTGGCACATGTATGCCAAAAGTCACCATATCCAGGGGAGGGAAATCTCTGAGTGCAATCTCCCTACATTGAAGCAGTAGTTGTGGTGTGGGGTGATGATGAGACTCGATTAGGATGTCCTCTTCTTGAGAAGAGACTCCCTCATTAGCTAATTTATCAACTACCTTGTTTTCTTCACGTTGCACATGAGAGGGGATAAGGGTGAGGGAAGGACGAAGAAGAGCACGCAAGGTTCCAAGAGGATCAAGAAGGCGCCAAATCGGGGAGACTTTCTCAGGATCAATCACATTTATGATTTTGGTGGCAAGAAAGATAATCACTCTAGAGTCCCCTTCAATAATTAAATGATTCATATTTAGACTGGAGGCTAATTGGATTCCCCGTATGAGACCCCATAGCTCTGCAGAATTGTCGGAGTCATGGCCCATATGTCCTACTAAGATGTACTTGATTTTTCCTATGCAGTCCTGAAGGAATACTCCAAATCTTGCAGGGTTGGGATTTCCCTTCAAAGCACCATCAAAGTTCAATTTGAAGAAACCAAGGGGTGCAAAGCCAAGAGGAGGGGCTAGGGGGAAGGGATCTCGGGTGGGGGGTAGTACTGAGTGGAGTGCTATGTAAGTTTAGCTTCTAGGAAGAGAGGATGAGAGTTTCTCGAGGGTCACAAGAGAGGTCTTCTTGGGTCTAGATTTGGGCACGGATGGTTTCCTATATATTTCCAAAAATCTTTGACCAGATGCTAGAAGGGGTAGAAGTTTGGGAGTGGAAAATACACATGTTTCGTGTTAGGATATTTAGACACTTAGGAGTTAGTTAATATCTACTTGGTATAATGTGTCATTAGGTAAAAGTGTGTTTCTTTAGTATGCATTAGTATGCATTTTTAGTTAGGAAATCTGGCGGTCACGATATGTTCCCGACATAGAGTGATTCGATGATTCATATTCTCCTCGATCTTAACGGCCATTTATACGTGGTTTAACACCCGATTGGTCCATGATCTCTACTTAAAGAGCATGGAGGGTCATTTTCCTATGATCGATTATGAGAAACTCTCTTGTAAAATCTCTCTGTAATATTTTTCTTTTGCATTAATAAACTGCTCCAAGTGGCCACGTTGGTTGGGGTCGTGGATGTTTCCCCGTAGGGGCTTTACCATGTCAAAACATCAACGTGTTGATCTTTGATCTGGTTGTGTCAATGGTTATTGAAGTTTTTCGTCCTCTATTGGAATACCTGTGTTGTCGAACATGGTATCAGAGCATGTTTGAAGACCTGCTCCTGTTGTAGATCGAGATCGTGAAGTCGAGTTTCTTCATCTCCATTTTCTATGATTTATGTACATTTATGGGCTGAGAGGATTGTTCCATTACGTCTAGAGAACTCATTTCAGTCATGAAAACTTTTTGTTTCACTCGAAAAGGTTTATGTTTTCCCAAGATACAACCATTTTAGTCAGATCCGGAGGTATAAAGCCTAAATACACATTTTTTAAATTTTTGCAGAGTATTATTTTGGTTTTATTTCGATTTTATATTATTTGTTTCTGGGTTGCTACTATTTTAGATTTGTGTATGTTATTTTCCCCACACCCTGTGTGATCTTGGAAAATCAGAAACAGATAGGAAAAGTTGCATCTTCTGGGTAAGCTAATCGAAATCTAACCCTTGCTGTTATCAATAAGCGAAATTTTTTTCTAGTGTGAAAAGAGTTTTTTTTAGCATGCTCTCCAACAACAACCCCACAATATGTTTTGCTAGACCAATTGGTTAAAAGTTGTCTTATTAAGTAAGAGGTCTTGAGTTCAAGTCTCTCTTTTTGTTACTTTTTTTTTTTAAGTTCATGCTCAAATTGTAAAGTGTATTTCACTTCAAGTATAAAAGTGAATCACTATAAATAGCTTTAATATTTTATTTTACAGTTATTTATTTTGCATGCAACTTTTCTTTTATAAAGTAACTTCATTGTAAAAGTGATCCTCACTTCTCTTTATAAAAGTGGGTCACTTCACAACGCAACTTACACCACCACGCGGTCCTTTGGTTACTGTTTATGCATTTTTTTAAAAGGGGCATAACTTTCACATCCGAAGTCCATTTTTAATGTCGTTTTTTTTAAAACCACACAATATTTCAAGATCTTTCCATCTAGATCATCATTTTCAGTTTTTAAATCCATATTATCTGCATATTTAATATGGCTTATACAAATAATCTCTTGCTTACTAGCACCAACTACTTCCAATGGAAATCTCATATGAAGGATTTATTAAGAAGTAAAGGATTATACCAGATTACCTTGGGAAAGGAAACAACACCCATTGATGCTGATAAGAAATTCAAATGGGATAATAGGAATGACGAAGCACGTGGATTAATCAGAATGTCCATCTCTCCTTATTTAAGGTTTCACCTTCAATCAATTGATAAACCCAAAGAAGCTTGGGAAAAGTTTGAATCTGTGTTTGGTAAACACAATATTATTCGAGCACAACAGTTAGAAAATCAAGTAATGATTTTAAGTCCAAGTGATTTTTATTGCATTGAAGACTATCTATCTAAGTTTAAAACACTCAGAACTTTATGTAAAGAATGTAACATAAAATAGACGAAGATTGTTGCATCTATCTTATTCTTTCTAAGCTAGGTAGTGCATATTATGTGTTTGTATCTACCTTTTATGCCATGCAAGAGGCTCTAGGGACAGCTTATCAAAAACCCAGTCTTGAGAACTTTTGTGATGCTTTGATTAGAGAGCAAGATAAGCTTGTACAACTTGGAGTGATCAACATTGCAGGTACATCCAACAAAGCCTTAGGTGTCCATCAGAAAGATAAACCCAGGAATCCCAAGAAGCAACATCCTTGCCACATCAACAAGCAATATAAGGGTCCCAAACCCACTCAGACAGCTTCCGCTCCTAATGGTGACAAAGGAGAAAAATATAAAAGTAAGAAGACTGATAGACATTGCAACTTTTGTGATAAAGATGGTCATGTTGAGTCCAAATGTTTCAAGAAGATGGTGGCTTTAGAAGCAACGATGAAGAAGCACAACATCAATATTGATTCTACTTCTTCTTCTTCTTCTCATGGACATCCACTTTCTACTTCTGGTTTCTCCTTCAATACAACTTCTACTTCTTCTTCTTATGAGTGGCTTATTGATTATGGAGCATCTTATCATATGGCTAAGAATAGAGACATATTTTCTGCTCTAAATGAATGTAACACCAAGAAAATGTTTGTTGGTGATGATAGATCTCTTAGTGTTGAAGGATCTAGAATGGTTCAAGTAGAAAATGGTCATTTCAATGATGTATTATGTGTTCTTGTTGGAGTTACTTCACACACACCTAGGATTTCTTTTTCCTAAGGTTTTTCCTTGTTTATTAGTCATTATTCAGTCTCCTATATTTTAGGAAGAATATTCCTCTAGGGAGAATATTCTCTTCAGTTTGATCAGTTGAGTGGAGTCTAGATGCTACATTGAGATTATCATCATGAAACATTGAGATCCTCACCAGCTAATGCGCATTGTCCTTGGGATCATCACCAGACTAGCGCATTACTCATGATTCCCTGGTCTCGTCCTCACTTCACTCTATTTCAGTCAGTTAACTGAAGATTGATAGAATAGTTAACTCATACTAGGTGGTAGTTCACACCCGTAACTTCCTAAGAGACTAGACTAGGTGGCAGTTTACTCACGTAACTTCTAGTGTGTGTCCAGATCACTTTAGACCACCACTATGGCACATTAGTTACTCATGTATCATATATCTATTTTAAATTATTCACTCTTTGAGTGGGGAATACGGTTAATGAAAATTCTTCCATTCTTTCTCTCTTGCTTCTTCTTTCTCAATTGCTCTCTGCAAATGTGTGTGGTATTTTCTAGCTAGATCTATTATGTGGAGGTTCAACACATTTACATGGTATCAAAGCCGACGGACTACTAAGAAAAGCTACACCAAATAATTTTTTGCAGGTACCAAATATTGAAGAACGCGGAAAAGATGAATTATTCATCGACAATACTTCTCACGCCTCATAAATATTTGGAATGGAAGCCAAAAATTATGTTTCAACTCAGATACAGAGGCTTGTACCAAATAACTATGGAAACGGAAGTAGATCCTGATTCCACCAATGAGAAAAATGATTTTCTCAATGGACAAGATATGGCCATAGGATTTATCTGCTTGTCTATTTCTCCAGAAATTCTCCACCAAGTATATGATGTCTCACAAGACTCAACTCCAAATGAATTATTGCCTAGATTGGAGGTTCTATTTGGGAATAAATAATATTGTGAAGATTGCATGCAAGGGATTGAATGGATAGAGCTAGAAGAGAAGCCATCAGAAGATCAAACATTTTATTTTGAAGAGTCTTCTACACAAGTATTTGCACAAATTTGTATTCCATTAATTGAAGATGATTTCTACTCCATTTCAAATTTGTTTTCTGAATTTCATGTGGAATATATATGGCAAGCATCTCAGGGGTCATATGCAGACACTTTTCCATGCGCAATCCATGCATCTCAGGAGACAAAAAGGGAGTCGTGCACATCAGACTCAATTCTGATATTTTCTGAGCAAAATTTATAGAAACAAATTCGATATTTGAATTCCTCTCGGGAAAGTATCCAATTTCAAAAAAACATCGTCTGAAATGGAGTCCGGAAAGTGAATTTATGATCTTTTTAAAATCAACAAAATTTCAGCATTTTTTCGGAAACGCCCGCATGCTTTTCAAAGTTTCATCCAAACTTTATTTGGATCTTCTTCATTACAAGAAGATAAAGTGGATATGTGTGGACATCTCAATGGTGCATCTACTTCATCAGATACATGCAGACATCTACATATTCAACAAAATCTTCAACGAGCACAAACTTGCACAGTTGCGAGGTCTTCTTGGAGTGAAGGACAAGGTTGCTTAGCAACTACTTTTTGTTCCTTCTCAAAAAAATTTATGCATTGTAATTTGAGGCAGGGGGTTTTCCCATGAGGTTTTCCCTCTTTCCTCGTTTATTTCAGTGTATCTTTTGTATTTGGGTACCTAACATGGTCTCGTTGCCGGGACCCATTCTTTATTTCCACCATAGTGATGTTCAGGGGGGGTGTTGGAGTTACTTCACACACACCTAGGATTTATTTTTCCTAAGTTTTTTCCTTTTTTATTAGTCATTATTCAGTCTCCTATGTTTTAGGAAGAATATTCCTCTAGGGAGAATATTCTCTTCAGTTTGATCGGTTGAGTGGAGTCTAGATGCTACATTGGGATTATCACCATGCAACATTGAGATCATCACCATCTAATGCGCATTGTCCTTGGGATCATCATCAGACTAGTGCATTACTCATGATTCCATGATCTCCTCCTCACTTCACTCTATTTCAGTCAGTTAACTGAAGACTGATATACTAGTTAACTCAGACTAGGTGGCAATTCACTCTCGTAACTACCTGAGAGACTAGATTAGGTGGCAATTTACTCCCATAATTGTTGGTGTGTGTCCAGATCACTCTAGACCACCACTATGGCGCACTAGTTACTCATGGATCCTATATCTATTTTAAATTATTCACTCTTTGAGTGGGGAATACAGTTAATGATAATTCTTCCATTCTTTCTCTCTTGCTTCTTCTTTCTCAATTTCTCTCTGAAAATGTGTGTGGTATTTTCTAGCTAGATCTATTATGTGCAGGTTCAACACATTTACAGTTCCAATTATTTCTTGTAACCTTCCATCAATATATCAAATCACTCATACAGGTGAAGGCAAAACCATAGAGTTTTCACCTCACCAAGTTGTAATCAAGGATCTAAAAGATCCTAAGCATGTTCTTGCAACTGGAATTGATGATGATATTACCAGGTTGTACAAGTTTGACAACTTTGGGTGATCATCTTTTTCATCAGTTTTTGTTGCCCATAGCGATGACTTGAGCAAACTTTGGCATGAGTGGTTTGGTCATCTAAACTATCGCTCATTACAAAAACTATGTAATCAACATATGGTGATTGGTCTTCCTCTTGTTTCATGCAAAGATGGTGTTTGTGTCGGTTGTGTTCTTAGCAAACATCATTGGGATAGTTTTGAAAAACGTGCCTCTTGGCATGCCTTGAGCCCTTTGCAGCTTGTTCACAATGATTTGTGTGGTCCACTTTCTTCTCCTTCCTTTTCTAGGTGCAAGTATTTCATAACTTTCATTGATGACTTTTCCAGACGTACTTGGTTTTACATCTTAAAACTTAAGAGCGAAGTTTTTGACAATTTTTTGGCCTACAAGGCCCTTGTAGAAAAGCAATCTGGACATCAAATTCAAAAGTTAAGAACAAATAATGGTGGCGAATATGTGAACAATAATTTTACAAGTTACTGCACTACACAGGGCATCCAAATGAAACACATTGTTCCATATACACCACAACAAAATGGTGTTGCTGAGAGAAAGAACCATACATAAAAGGAAATGACTAATTGTATGATTTGATCTAAGGGATTAAGTCTAAAGTATTGGGTGGAAGCAATCAATTGTGCAAATTACATAGTAAATCACACTCCCACAAAGGCTCTTAAAAATATAACACCAGAAGAATCTTGGACTAAAATTAAACTAGATGTAAGTTACTTCTACGTATTTGGCAGTATAGCATGGGATCACATTCCTGATGAGAAAAGGAAAGCATTGCAACCTAAAAGGGAGAAGTGTATATTTGTTGGTTATTCTGAAGATGTCAAAGGTTATATACTTCTTCAACCACATTGTAATGAAATTATTGTTAGAAGAGATGTTAAATTTGATGAAAATATCTTGGCCTACGAGCCTAATTCGATGATTGTTCCTTCTTCAACCTACGAGCCATCTTCGACGTTTGTGCCTTCTTTTGTTCCTATTATGGTTTCTTCTTCAGATGATGATAGTGGGGATGAAAATCTACCTCCGCCTGCTCACCTTCCTACAGATGATTCCTTTGAACCTGAACCAGCACCAACTCCATCGCTTCCTAGATGGATCTGTTAAACACAAGAAGCAGTTGGTGATCTTGTCGGTGATCCTTCAGATCAGCATCGGACACATTCATAGTTCCAATGAGCCTCTTATATTTTGGCTCAAGTTTCAGAGACTCATGATCCAAAGACATTTGCAGAATCTTTAGGTCATCCAGATTGGGATACAACAATGAATGAAGAGTATCGTTCTTTAATGGAAAACGATACTTGGGATATTGTACCTCTTCCAAAAGGAAGAAAACTTGTCAAATGTAAATGGGTCTACAGAACTAAGTATGCATCATATGGAAGTGTTGGAAGACACAAGGCTCGGTTGGTTGCCAAAGGATTTTCCCAAGTTGAAGGACTTGGCTATAATGAAACCTTTGCCCATGTAGCCAAAATGAATTCCATCCGCTTTGTTCTTGCCCTTTCTTCCTCACATAAATGGGAGGCCCATCAGATGGATGTTAAATCTTCCTTCTTGCATGGATATTTGCAAGAAAAAATCTACATGGAACAACCTCATGGCTATGTCCAGAATGACTCTATCCTTGTTTGTCTCCTTAAGAAATCTCTTTATGGTCTTAAGAAAGCTCCCCGATCTTGGTATGCCAAAATGGAAAACTTTCTTATTGACACCAGATTCTCTAAATGCCATTATGATCCTAATGTTTATACCAAGAAAGTAGGAATCCATCTCATAATCCTTGTCCTTTATGTTGATGACCTTATCCTTACTGGTAATGACTCAAAACTTTTAAACCATGTGAAAACCAGCCTTTAGAAGAAATTTGAAATGACAGACATAGGTTTTTTTCACTATTTCCTTGGCCTCCAAGTTTTGCAAACCAATGAAGGAATTTTTCTTTCCCATTCTAAGTATGCTTGTGACCTTCTTCGTCGTTTTCACATGGATGATTGTAAACCAGCCCCTTATCCCTTCCAGTCTGGAGTCAAGATTATTGCCACCTGTACTTCTCCCAAAGTTGATTCCACCCTGTACCATCAATTAGTTGGTAGCCTCTTATACTTGACTCATACCCATCTTGATCTTTCCTTTGTTGTTGATATTGTTTCCCGGTATATGAAAACACCCCATGAAATCCATTGGAAAGAAGCTAAAAGGATACTTCGCTATGTCTGTGGTACAGTTCAATTCGGGATACATTATAGTTCAGGGGGGACTCCTTTATTGGTTGGTTTCACTGATTCAGATTGGGCTGGCAACCCTGATGATCGGAAGTCTACTGCAGGTTATGTTTTCAGCCTTAGTTCAGGACCTGTCACTTGGGCCTATAAGAAACAACACGCTATTTCACTTTCTTCAGCAGAAGCAGAGTACCGAGTTGTGGTAAATGCAAGTCAGGAAGCCTTGTGGCTTCAACAGATCCTTTCAGAGTTTGGATTCCAACAGAAGCATCCAACCATCCTTTGGTGTGAAAATAAAAGTGCCATCAAGCTCGCCAAAGACCCAGTTCAACATCAACGCAAAAATCACATCGAGATACACATGCACTTCATCATGTAGCTCATTCGTGATCAAGTTATTGAAGTGCTCTTTTTCCCTACAGAAGATCAAGTTGCGGACATTTTCACAAAGTCTCTTACAGAAGCGAAGTTTTCCAAACTTCGATCTATGTTAGGAGTTCAGGAAGTTGTCATTAAGGGGGGATAGGATCTAATGCCTCCTTCCTTCTCCTATTGTGTCACAATTGTAAATCCTTCAATCATATCCCAAGTTGTTCTTAAGGGGGGATGTTAGGATATTTACACACTTAGGAGTTAGTTAATATCTACTTGGTCTAATGTGTCATTAGGTTGTCGTTGAGGTTGTCCCAGGTAAGGATTTGATTTTGTACCATGATCCAAAGGAAAGTAGAGACTTTCGGCCATAATTTAGATCTCTAGATAATGTGCAATATGTACTCTTTTGGTTGGATGTGGAAATTATTCTGAAGGAACTAGGCCTCTTTGATTGTGAAAGTACCTAGGGGGGGAATGCCCCCAATGTAGAATATTTGATCCATCCATGATACGAATTTTCCTTTGGGAAACAATTGTACACCATGGTTGTAATTCACATTTTGCAGGAGTATTTAGGTCACGAGGAAGAGTTTTCTAGCTCCGCCAAGGGGGATTATGTGAAAATTTTAACCAAAGGTTTGCAACCTTTAGTGGATCCAACTATTGCATGTAGTTTTGGATAGGGTGAAATCTATCCAAGGAGTGCAGCGGAGGTATTTGTTTCCACGATTCCATCCAAAATAGAGAATTTTGACCATCCTGTATTTCCCAAAATGCATGCTTATGAATGAGAGGTCGATTTCGCCAGGTTGCATTCCAGATATTAGAGCCTTGGATCTAATCATTGAAACGAATAAGTTGTGCCTCAGTGGTATGCAGAGCATATTTTTTCTTCTAGAGCTTATCCCATAGTTCAGTTGGATACTTGATCCAGCGCCACCAAAATTTTGCTCTCATTATGCTATTCATTCATCGAGGGTCCCAGAGGCCAAGTCCTCCAATGGACTTTGTCTTGCAGACTTTATCCCAGCTGACATAAGCCCATTTTTTTCCTATATCATGACCATGCTAGAGGAAGTTGCTCTGCATATTTTAAATGGTTTTAATAACATTTTGCAGGGCTTCCAGAGATGAGAAGAGGTAGGCAGGGATAGCTTGTAGGACTGATTTGATGAGAACCAGTCTAGAAACAAGATTGAGGGATTTGAAAGTCCGATTGTTCAATCGATTGGCAAGGGAGAGGAGAAGGGAATCCTAAGAGATTCTCCATTCAATAGAGTTAGATAATGGAATTCCTAGGTAGTTGGATGGAAGGGAGCTCCTTGGTATGCCCAGAAGGCGGGAGATGTGATGCTAGATTGTCGGGGGAGTGTTGAAAAAGAAAAGTTGGGATTTTTCCAAGTTAAAAGTTGTGTCAGATACTTCACTGAATTTCGAGAGGATATAATTGAGCTTGGAAGATTTCTGAGTGGTAGGAGTGTTCATCAACATGGTATAATCCAAAAATTGGCTATAAGAAGCAGTAGGTTGCAGGCCATGTAGAGGAAGATCTTGAAGGGATCCTTCACCTATAGAAGTTGTGATATAGCGCCATAAGCCTTTTTGCATGATGATAAAAAGAAAGGGGGATAGAGGGTCCCCTTGACGAATTCCTCGGGAGGGAGAAAAAGGTTGGGAGGGAAATCCATTAACCAAGATGGATAAGAAAGTAGAGGAAGTGAGTTTCATTATCCAAAGGATCGATTCCTTGCTAAAACCAAAAGTTGAAAGAAGAGAGTGCATGTAATTCCAACTGAGGCGATCAGAAGCCTTAGATAGATTGAGCCTGATAAGCATACCTAAGGTGCGAGTAGAATTGAGAGAGTGGATCACTTCTTGGACCAAGATAACACTATCCATGATTTGGAGCCCTTCAACATAACCTAACTAATCCTTGGAGATAATGAAATGGGGGATGGGTTTAAGTCGTAGAGAAATGACTTTGGTGACGATCTTGTAGATTACATTGCAATGTGTAATGGTCTAGAATTGCTTTGGGTTTGTGACTCATTCTTCCTTTGGAATTAGAGTGAAAAAAGTAGCATTGAGGGCCAAAAACACTTTCCCCAAAGTTTTGAATTCCTCCACTAATTGCCAAACCTCTTCTCTAATCATCATCCAACAAAATTGGAAGAATTTTGTTGTGAATCCATTCGGCCCTGGTGCCTTTCCAACGGGCATTTCCTTGATAGCCGGATCCACCTCTTCCAGCGTAATTGGCCTCATTAGGCCTTGGTTTTTATGAGGCGTAATAAGGGTTGGAATGTGTTAGGTTACTCTATTGATGGTTGGGGTTCAATCAATGGGAGATTAAGATAAAATCTATTTATAGTAGTTTACCAACTCAATATCTATCCCACATGGTCCATAATTGGGTTTCCTTGTGCATCTTCAAGCTTCATGATCCGATTAATGTATCATCTGTGTAACATGGAGCAATGAAAGAATTTGGTATTCCTTTCCCCTTCCTTGAGTCATTGCACTCTGGATTTCTGTTTCCAAAGGATTTCCTCCTACTTGTGTCATTCCTCGAGTTGTTTTTTAAGAATATCCTCCTCTCTTCTCAGAGCATTTGAGTGACCCTACAAAATGGATTCATATTGGATTTCTTTTAGGAATTGCTCCAAAGTCCCATGTGCCTGAAACATATTGCCAAAAACATTCTTATTCCGATCTCAAAGTTGTTGCTTGAAGTTTTTTAGTCTTTGTTGGAATCTATACATTCTTGAACAATGTGAGATTTCTGCATTTTCCCACCAGGTTTGGGAGAGCTCTAGGAAATTAGGATGAATTAGCCAAAAAAAATTCAAATAGGAATGGTTTAAATTTAGGCGTAGCTATTGTATCGATCCAAAACTTTATTGGCCAATGCTCCAAACCCGATTTTGGGAGGATGCTTTCTTTAATTGAGGGTACCTCTAGCATTAGGGTTTCTAATATGAGAAAATGATCAAGTCTTTTGGAAATTTGTTGGGATCCAGATCTCTTATTGAACCAAGTAAAAGAGCCATTCTTGGATTCTATGTCAATTAGCTTGAGATGATCAATGAGGTCTCGTAACTTACGACTATCTTGTTCCATCCGCCTCAAGCCCCCTCTTTTTTCTTCAAGAATGAGGATGATATTAAAGTCTCCTCCAAGAATCCAATGCTTTTGTCCTATCAATCTACCCATATAGGAGAGACTATTCACGAATAGATATTTTTCCTGATTATTTTGTGGACCATAAGAATTTGTGAGCACACCCTCCTTGTTGGAACTAATGGACTGATAGTGCATTGATAGTGTGCTAGTTGTAGAGAAGGGTTGATCAAAAATTACCGAGGCAAGGTTCTAGAGGATTTCCAGACCCCCTACTACACCTTTTGATTCATTGTATATGAAGTTGCAGTGCCTCCAACATCTCTTGAATACTTCTTTTGTTGCTTCGCCTGCACATTTTGTTTCTTGTAGAAAAAGAATATCTGGATCCTCTGTCATTATGATATTACGAAGAATCCTTTGTTTGGATATTCTATTTATACCTCTTACATTCCAAGTGATGATCTTCATCATGAAAATTTAGGCGGGGGAGAGAAGAATCCATACGTTGGATCTATCCCGAGTTAATCATAAAGTGACCTACCTCTTTAATCAATTGTTGTGTTTATTTGTGTCCCTTTCGCTTACCCTCTTTAGGAATTCGTCTGGGGTCCAGACCTGGATCTGAACTTATACCCAACCTGGAAATGGCACATGTTGTGGAATCTATGAAAACTTTGTGGACTTTTCATAGTTGCTCTACTAGTATAGATTGTAGTTCTTTCTTGTTGAAAGAAACCTCCAACTTTTCTGGATCTATGTCGGCAAGTTCTTGTTCATCCATCTGCATTATAGTGTCCCCCCCCTTTCATCTGAATCTTTTTCTGGATCCAACTAAGTTGGGGAGATGGGTGTGATGATTTGTTCTAAGACTGGATCCAGGGATTGTTTGGATTTTCCTTTATCAATACGTGGGTCGTCTGGTTTATAGGGATTTTCCACTTCCTTGGCATTTGATAGATGATTTAGAAAGTCAAAAGAGTTGCTAGTGGGAATATTCTTACCTACCCCCTGACTGGGTTTCTTTTGATGTTGTTTTCTACGACCTGTTACTTGTGTGAAGCCATCTTTTGATTTTTCCTCCATTGTTGGTCATGCAGGGGCATTGAGGGGGAAATCCCAAAAGATATGTCCATACTCATGAAATTTCTGGCAACGAAAAGGTATGTGTCTATAATCTATAGTTTGGATCCAGTCTTCATCCTGATATTTTTCAGTGACCAAGCCTGGCAAGGCCTTGGAGATGTTCATATACATGTAGACACATGCATATGATGTATATCGTATTCGCTTTGTTGCTTATGAATATTTCACATATCATCCCAGTGTATTGTCGATACCCATGAGGGTTTCTTCTAGCCAGAACTCTTGGGGGAGGGAGTAGAGGCAGATCCAAACTGGTGCAAATGAGAAATCCTCTTTTTCTGGGCAGAAGTGATATGTCCAAAATATAAGATATATTCCCGCCGAATTGAAGAAATATGGGCCATTTTCAAAGACTCGGTCCTTGTCTTCAAAATTGTAGAAAATAATCGTGAAGAAGTCTTTTGAGCTGAGCTGGAGTTCATAGTCCCCTTTTGGATTCCACCAGGTTTTGATCCATCATGTGAGGTCTCTTTCAAAAGGACATAACCCTAAAAAAATTTCAATCAAGGCATGATCTCTCATTAACTGAGTGTGTTCACCGACTCGAGTGGAAGTGATCACATATCTTGGTGCTTTAGTTTCTCGGGGAATGTGTTTCCCTGGCTCCCAAGTGAAAGATTCCTTTGGATGAGATGTTTATGCTTCCACCTCCATATCTTTTCTGGAACTTTGTTCATCTTGCAAGAATATCTCTCGAAGATGAGGTGATGGCTCAATGGCGGACGCCTGGCTTAAGATCCTCCTTTTTCATTTGCAGCTACATTCCAATATGAGGGGGTTTGCACCCCCCCTATGGATCCATGCAACTTGATCAAGCACACCGCCTGTTTTGTTGTTTGTGCCTTCTGTCGAAAAGAAAACCTGGTTATTGCAAGGTTAGAAGCATGCAGTCATTCAAACCCATTCACTCATCCTTCTTATCGAAATTATCTTTACCAATAAATTTGTTGCCATTGTGTGATTGTGATGGACTCATGATGTCAAAATTTAAATCTTTTTCTATCTCACTTATGTTTCTCTTCTTATTCTTGATAGAACTATATGTTTCAGACCATTAATTTGAATTTTTTGTGATAAAGTTTTGCTACTTATCACCCATTTTTTGCTAAGCAATTTGGTGTATGTCATTGGTACATGATCATATCCTAATATAGAGTTGGAATATTTGAATGATGTGACAAAGCCCTATACAATACTAGGTTTTACACAAATTTCATAACCTAACCTCTTAGCAATAAAAACGGTGATAAGCAACAAAAATTCATCACATTAGAGTTCATATTAGAGGGTTTCACACACAACAATTATACCAAAAATAAGAAAACACAAGTGGGTCAGAAAATTAAAGCTCAAAATTTTGAAGTTATGAATCCATTACTATGCCACTAGAGGAGCAGTGTTAGTGGTAAACATAAGTTTGATGATAAAATGGAAGGTGGGTAAAACGGGAAGTGGGCATGTCCTTTACAATACTAATTTTGGGCAGAGCATTCTCCAAGTTATAAGTGTACGACTACCATGCTTATAAATAACAAAATCACTAAGAAATAACAAGTCATTGATTTTAACCATGTAACTATGGCTAGAACCCATCAAAATGGAAAAGGCACATTGTTGTTTCATGGGGATAAAGGGGTGAAAAAAATATAGCAAGAGATATTTCAAGCATAGAACAACTAGACTATGCAAGTGAAATGTTCCAAGAAAAATATACAAAGGAGAGAAATAGAACATGCACTTATTGGTGCACATGTATCTAACAATTTTATCTTGAAGTTATTGTTTCAAATAATTTGTTATCACAACACTACATCATGCCCATTAGACGCAACATGGTAGATCAAACATTATCAATTGCCACTTGATATCAATATTTAGGTTTAGATTAATATGTCAAACATTGGTCTTGAATGCTTTCAACATTGTAGAACTAAAAACATATTTAACAACCAAGGACACATTAGACACAAAGAAATACAAATTAAATAAACTACCCATAATAAGGTTTATGTTAACTCCTCTTACTTGATGAGTAGATTGATAGAATATCATAGAATCACATTGAAACGTATATAAGACTATTTGAAATATAATGTGTCATCAACTATCAAATATGTGTTCAAGTCTCCATTTTTTTAAATTTTCAAGATCAATGTCCACCTTACTAAATTTAAATACGTCGAAAAAGAAATTGGCAATTCTTGTTCCACCCTATCATAGTTAGTGGATGTGATATGTTGTGATTCTTAAACATTATTGGAAATCGTAGACATCCATTCCTTTAGATATTCCTTCAATATCATACCTAATCATAACAACTTAATGAACAAGTTGGTACTAACAAGTATAAGGTAACAAAATGTACAGAAACTAGAACCCATAGATTGTAAACTATGGGAAAAGAATAACTAGTGTTGGAAACCAATAACATGGATAAATATAAAGTGATGTACAAAAATATGGAAGGTGCAAAGATGAATGTTAAATATTTAACAAACCATATGTACAGACAGATGGAAAAATCCAAATGCATATGCTTAGAACATAAATGCAGGAGCATTAGTTTGGTCGACCTTCTTCACAACAATCACAATATTCATAATAACCTTAATTCAGTTGTAACATACTCTAAAATAAAGTAAAGGATTAGTGTTCATTTGTTTTCCCTTTGTCTAAATCCCACAGGTTTTAAGCCACGGGAAAACTTATTTTATAGATGTTCCCTATTATGATCCTTCTCCTTGTTCCTTTCTACTTCATATTCTTCCCTACCCTTCTCAATATCTTCTTGTCTCTTCATTTTCAACAACTATGTTTCATCTTTAGTCCTTTTCTTCCTTTCTTTCTCTATCTCTATCTATTATATTATGTTTTTTTATTCTCCTTAATATATGCATTTGTTGGCGTATGGGAGGGATTAGTACTTTCTCACTTGGGATACCCTTGCTACAAGCACATGTGTTTTGGCCTTGTTCATCATGTTGGACTTCTTCTATTTAAGGTCCTCCTTATTGTCCTATAACATATGTTTGGCATATTCTATTAAAAGTCATGTTGTCACCCAAATTGACTCCTTCAATAGAATAAATGCCCACTATGACCTCATTGTCATTCGTAGAGGTAGTGCCCATTTTCACCTCAACAATGCATCTCTTGCTTTAGATTTGGTTCTCTTGCAACCCCAGGGGGTTGTCCCTCAGATCTAGTCTAAATTATCTTGAAACTTACATACCCTAAGTTTGGCGATGGAGCTCACATAATAGAATGTTGAAAGTAAAAGAGATAAATAACACAAAAGGAGACATTTGAATGGTTTTCCTTAAATTTCTCTTGCATAAATCATTGATCTATGGAGTCATACTACTCATGATCAAGGGTCCAAAGTGAAAAGAAAGAAATATGATTGGGAGACAACCTTTTCAATGAATCATGCAAATAAAGTACCACATATGACCATATAAAACAATAATGGAGGCAAATAAATGGCATCGTCATCAACAACCAACAAATCACATATTTTCAAGTAAATAAAACAATAGATAAATTTCATTAAAAAAATTCCTAATACAATATGGTTTGAATAATCAACTATGAATCACCCTTTGTTAAAGGAATGTTGTCCTCGACAACCCCACTAAATTTTGAGGAAAACTTGGCCCCCACCCTTCTCATTTTCTTCTTTTGGAATTTTTTGATCTTATCACCCCATTACCTTACAACTTAGTTTCTTCCAATCCTTATGGCAACAAATTACTTTTTAAATTTTGCATCGATTTCCCAAATCGATCCTTTTCCCTCATATTTTCCTTTTTTACTTTAGTTCAATCTTCTTTTTTCTTTAAATGAAGTTTATTTTGTTCGAACTCTTTCATTTCTCTTTTCTTTCTCGTTTTTTCTTATTTTAAATCCAACCTTTCAATCCTCGTGATGCATTTGATTCTCAAATCATGCCCCCTTTCTTTTTTGTTTGCATTCTTCATTACTCTTACCCAATTTCAAATTTATACCCAACTTCAACATCGGGACCTTTATTTTATTTGTTCAAATGGTCTTCTTATCCCCAAACTTTTATTCCCCAATTTCCAAATCAAGCTCTATCTTCACCTTTTTTTGCCAAGTGCTACCCCGATTTGGAGATTGGCCCCAATTTCCAAATTGAATAATCTTGTCACCATTCAAACATATGGACTTTTGATTTTAAAGTATGCAGATTTTCACAATTCCTCATAATGTTGTTTGTAATTCTAGAAATAAATTGTGTGAGTTTTTGAAACGTCCAATGTTTCAAGTGGACACTCTACCCATCATTTGAGATTGTTGAAGCAATAATTATGAAAAGAGTGTTGGGGTAGGGGGGTATATAAAGGTGAATATAATATGACCCTTAGGGCAAAGGATAGACATAGCGTTATAAATGAGTAGTTGTGAAAAAAGAGAGTTCTTTTGTTATTATTAATAAGGTAAAAGTAAATAATAATAAAAGGTTAATTTTAAAACTAAGAGAATAATTAATCAATAATAAGTATTAAATAATAATATAGTTAATCAAATATAATTATTAAATAACAATATAGTTAATAATAGTTAGTAATAATTATTAAATAATAATATAGTTAATAATAATTAATTAGTTGAAATTAGTTAGAGGCTAGGAATTGAAATATAATTGAAAAAGAGAGTTATTTTTTTATTATTAATTAATGTATAAAAGGTAAAATTTTAAACTAATATGATAGTTGATCAGCAATAATTGTTAAATAATAATATAATTAAGAGTAATTAATTATTGGAAATTGTTAGAGGTTAGGTATTGAGGACAATAAACAATTAAAAATAATTAAAAATTTAAGGATTTACTAAGGTAGAAAATAGGTTAAAAAGGAACATGTGAATAGATGAAAAGTTGAATAATCAATTTAAAAGAATGGTTAGTTAATAATAATTATTATACAATATTATATAATAAAAACATTAACACAAATTGGAGAAAAAATTATTAATAAAAAGGCGCAACCGAGGTCGCTAAGTACATAGGAAAGTGTTGGTAGAAGAGAAAATCCAGTGACATATAACTGTCGATTACAATAATAAAGATGTTAGTCATATAAAGCTGATACAGGGGATTAAAATATGCTCAAAATGAAAGTGCTCGAAATTTCTCGAAAACAGATTCATTGTGTAGATCTTGTCCTCGTGATCCCAATGCAACTTGAATGGGATCAAATGGAGTCTGTATGGCTGAGATATCACATTCTGTCCACTTTTCCAAACATGTAAAATGTTAACCGTACACAGTCCGTACAGGATGACTGTGCAGATCGTACTACTGACGTGGCAAGGGGACCATACAAGTGATGTGTTAAGGTGATGATTTGGCAAGCTGAGTTGGGAGGGTGTGGTGGACCAATCTTGGTCTAACACGTGGCATGTTTGTGGTGAATGAAAAGGAGCCACGTGACCCAACCAGGTATCTCCACGTGGCACCCCATCGTTGGTTATTGGTGTAAAATTTTGTTTGGAGTCTGCAGGGGTCAAACCCGGGACCTATAGCAAGGGTAGAGCCTTTGCATAGGTAGGGCCACCAGCTCGCCTAACTTTGTTACTTAACCTTACACATTAAAACTTGTATTTAAGTTACACTAAACTTTTGGTCAGGCAGAGAAAGGGTCGGGGCTTAGCCCCAACCCTTGGTCACCATACACTTTCCATATGACCTTTGGCACGAAGGTTCCAACGGATAGCCAACTGGGTGCGGAAATGTAGGCCGGTGCCTGGTCACATGGGGGGGCACGCAACCACGCCCTCTGCCCATTAAGGCGCATATCCCTATAACCATGCCACAATTGTGCCCTCGATCCAGAATGATGTGCGTACTGGGTTTTTGGCACGGAAAACACACAGAGGCTAAGTTTAGTTTTTGACAGAGTGTGTTTTGGCGAGCAGGTACAACAAGTAATTGGGAGAAGCTTCCAGGAAGTGATTTCTTCTCAATTTTTGGCCAAACTAGGTGCAGGAAGAGCCCAACCATGGGTTTTTGGACATTCTGGAGCCATTGAAGCCATCTATTTTGTATTCTGAGCATTGTAAAACACTGATTTTGACACTTTGAGCATTAATGAAAATGATCCATGGGAAGTTGGACCAAGAGATGTAGTCCAAGAGAGGGGTGAACTCCTTTATCATTTTGTTGTGTTATGTTGTTGTTTTTTATGGTTGTTTATGTCTGTTTATGTTGCTCATGTTAAGTAAAAAAAACTCATTAAGTTTATGTGCTTGCAACTTGATCCAATTGCCTAAATCACATAACTATTTCACTTGCAAATTTGTGCACACAAACCTTTTTCATTTTCAGATCAGGTTGGTATCAAAGCAAAGGTTTTTAAAGGTTTGATTGTTTGCAAGTGTTTGTTTTCTAATTCTTACAAGGTTGAAGCTCACAAGAGGAGAAGGTCAACTTGTAGAGCCAATTTCTCAAATTTCAAGAAGGATAACTACACATTCACCTAAAGCTTCAAGGAGGTATTCACCAAGTATGGCTCATGAGGAGAGTCATGAAACTCTTACTTCAAAAGATGAAACTTTCAAAAAATATTTTTATGATATGAAAGAAATGGTGAAAGTTTTATTTGAAGAAAGAAATGCAAGGTTGCAGGGTGAAATCTCAAATCCTCCAAGAGGTAATGAAGATAGTGGTGATAAAACTCCAAAAGGAAATTCAAGGAATGGCGATACTACACCTCCTTCACCTCCATCTTCCACTTCTTCTACCATTTCACAACCACCTCCAAATTTTGCAAAAGAACATGGTAAAATCCCTCCACAAACTCCTTTACTTAAGCTTGATATTAAGCTTGAATAGCCTATGTACAATGGAGAGGTAAACGCTGAGAAATTGGATAACTGGATTCGTCAAATTGAAGTGTATTGTAGGATACAAAGAATCAAATATGATGAAACTAAGATTCATCTTGCTTCTCTTAGATTGGAAATCACAACACTCATTTGGTGGGAAGCCAAAACTCAAGAGGACATGAATAAATAGGGTAAAGTGTTATCCTCTTGGAATGATTTTATTGTTGCACTTAAAAGGCAATTTTATCCATTAGCATACATGTAGAAAGATATTATTTATTGGCAAAATTTTAGACAAGATAAAGGGAAAATTGTGCAAAGCTACACTCAAGAATTTAGAAGAAGAGCTTTGATTTTTGGTATAGATTTATCTTCTCAAGAAACTTTACTCAAATACATTGGAGGATTGCATAGCTACTTGAGACACACAATACTTATGTTTAACCCTACAAATATAGATGAAGTTTGTGTACATGCAACTCATTTGGAAGAAAGAGGGAGGAATGAACCTCGAGGGGGAAGAAAGAAGCCATTTGTTAATGGCAACAAGGGAAAGAGGAAATTCAAGGGAAATGGAAGAAATAATGCTTCAGTCAAGAAAGAGGGAGAGAAACTCACATGTAAAAATTGTTCAAAAGATGGCCATGATGGAGACCATTGTTGGAAATTTCATCCTGAAAAGAGACCCAAAAATTTCAACAACAAAGGGAAACCAAAGACTGTTGCAACTACACAACATGATTTAGGTTATGATTCGGGAGATGAAACAAAAATTACGGCCATGTGTTTTCAAGGTAAGGATTATATTGCAAGTACTAGTTCTTCAAGTAGTAGCCTCAATGAAACTCAACATGAAAAAGAAAGAATAGAGCTTTTCCACATAAGGGTAATTTCAAATCATACAAAGATAGATACTCTATTTGATATTGGATCTCAAGCAAACCTCATATCTGAAGACACTGTTAAAAAATTGCATTTGGAAACTACTCCTCATCCTAAACCATATCCTCTAGGATGGATATGTGACAATTCCAAATTGCATGTGACAAGAAGATGTAAACTTAGATTTGTCATGACTACAAACTTTATAGATGAGGTAGAGCTTGATGTTATTCCATTGGATATTTGTGGTATTGTGTTGGGAAGCCCATATTTATATGATAGGAGAGTCATATTTCATCATCATGAGAACAAGTATCATTTGTTTAAAAATGGAATTGAGTACATTGTTAGAGCACATACAAAGAAGTTGAATTTGTCACTTGTAAATATTGGACAAATGAAGAGATTAGTCAATGCTAGTAATAAATTTGTACTCTTGATGATCAAACCCAAAGACAATGTTGAAGAAGACTCTTTCCAAGGTTGTGATGCAAAGTTAAAATTTGATTTATATGAGGTTGTTAACCAATACGATGAGATGTTTCAGGAACCAAAAGGATTTCCTCCAAAAATGGGTATCCAACATGAGATTCAATTGCAACAAGATTGCCCTCTTCCAAACATTAGTATGTACACGATGTCAGTCATGGACAATGTTGAAATTAAAAAAAAAAAATCAAGAGTTTCTTGAAAAAGGGGGTATCATTCCAAGCACATTGCCATGTGGGTCACCAATTGTTTTAGTACCAAAGAAAGATGGTACATGGCGCATGTGTGTATATGTCAGAGCATTAAACAAGATTGCGATAAAGAATCGTTATCCTCTTCCTAGAATTGATTATTTGCTTGATCAATTGAAAGATGCTAATTATTTTACTAAGTTGGATTTGAGAAGTGGATATCATCAGATTAGGATTGTTGAAGGAGACACATGGAAGACAACTTTCAAAACAAAACAAGGTTTGTTTGAATGGATGGTTATGCCATTTGGACTTTGTAATGCTCCTGCTACATTCATGAGAGTCATGAATGATGTTTTAAGGCATTTTCTTGATGATTGTGTGATTGTCTACTTGGATGACATTTTGATATTTAGCAAATATCGTAAAGAGCATGTTATGCATGTAAAGAAAGTTTTAGATGCATTGAAGAAAGAAAAATTGTTTTTGAAAATGTCTAAATGTGAGTTTGGAAAGACCTCACTTATTTAATTGGGACATATTGTTGGAGGAGGAGAACTGAAAATAGATACTTCCAAGGTCAAAGTCATTTTAGATTGGCCCAAGCCCAACAATGTGACAAAGGTAAGAATTTTTTTGGGAGCAACCCAATATTGGAGAAAGTTTATTGCTAACTTCTCTTCAATTGCAACTCCATTACATGTAGTGACAAGAATCAAACAAGTTTTCCAATGGGGAGGAAAGCAATAAAAATCTTTTGATGCATTGAAGGAGAAGATTAGTTCAGCTCCAGTTCTTGCACTTCCTAATTTGAGATAGCCATTTGAGATACAAATAGATGCAAGTAATTATGCAATGAGAGCAGTCTTGTTGCAACATGGTAAGCCCATTTGTTTTCATTCTAAAACTTTTAATGGTGTTGTGATTAATTATCTTACATATGATAAGGAGTTGTATGCATTGGTGCAAAGTGTGAAAAAATGGAAACATTTTTTGTTGGGAAAAGAAACTATCATTCACACAGATCATCAACCATTGCAATACTTACAATCACAAACAAAGTTATAGTAAGCAAGGCACTTCAGATGGATGGGTTTTCTACAACAATTCCACTTGGTTATCAGGTCTAAGAAATGAATTTGTAACAAAGTTGTTGATGTGAATTCTAGGCCTATTGTTAGTGCTTCAGTTATTCTTAAGCATAATTCTACCATGCATGAGAGCTATGTTGAACAATATGATTTAGATGTTGATTTTAAAGAGGTTTATGAAACTTTGTGTCATTCTAACCAAGTTGAGGAATTGGATTAACATGTGCATGATAAGCTTTTGTATCATATTGGCAAGCTATGTATTCCACAGGGTGAAAGAGTCAACATCATAAGGGAATGACATTCTTCTCTTATTGCTAGCCACTTTGGTGTAGGCAAGACAGTGGCTAATTTGCAAAGGTATTGCTATTGGCCTAAAATGAATGAAAGTGTTTCAAGATATGTAAGAGGATGTTCTTTATGTGCTAAAATTAATCCTAGAAATAGAAATTTGGGTTTATATACTCCACTTATGGTTCCTTCTCATCCTTGGGAAATCATTTCCATGGACTTTATAGGAGGTCTACCTATGTCAAAAAAGAATCATGATTATCTTCATGTTGTGGTTGATCGTTTCATAAAAATGTGTATTTTGATGCCTTGTAAGAAGCATGTTATAGCTAAAAAAATGGCACAAATGTTCTTTCAACATGTTTGGGTACATTTTGGGTTTCCCAAATCCATTATTTATGATCGAGATTCTCGATTTATTGGGAATTTGTGGTCAATCTTATGGGCACTCATGGACACCAAACTGAAAAAGAGCACATCATTTCATCCACAAATTGATGGTCAAACAGAAGTGGTGAATAGAACCGTAGTACATATTATTCGTGGTTATTGCAGAAAACATCCTAAGCTTTGGGATGAGAACCTACACTACATTCAACAAGCTTATAACCGAGCTAATCACTCTTCGACTCAAACATCTCCATTTGAGGCATGTTTTGATTATTTTCCAAAATCTCATTTAGATTTTATATTTGGGAAGGATATTGCTATTGATGGTCATTATGAGATTGATAGAGAAAATAATTTCATTGAACAAATTCAGTTGGTGCATCAAATGGTACAAGAACAGTTGGAAAAGAGCCAAGCCAAGTACAAGAAAAGACATGACAAGCATCGTGTTGATCACAGTTTACAAGTTGGAGATGAAGTTTGGATTTACATTAGCAAAGAGAGGCTTAAATGATAAGGTAAAAAACTGAAACCAATTAGATATGGACCTTTCAATATTCTTGAAAAGATTGGTAACAATGCCTTCTGTTTGGATTTGCCTCCTTATATGCAAATGTATGCAGTTGTTAATGTTGAGAATTTGGGATTGTATGAGCCTCCTTTGATTGATGATCAAGGAGAGCATGTTCATATTCCTTCCATAGATGACTTATCACCAGAATATATTTCAGAATTGCATGAGGATACAATCCTTGACAGGAGGATGAGAACTTCAAAATGAGGGAATGTGGAATACCTTTGTGTTGCTCTTAAAGGAACAAATCCAAGCAAATATAGATGGATTGAGGTTGGAAAGGTGAGGGAACTATACCCTCATCTTCAGATTGACTGAAAGTAGTCTTTTGGAGGTCCAAAATCTTCCCAATGGGGAGGAGTGATCCAGGGGATCAAAATATGCTCAAAAATCAAAGTGCTCAAAATTGCTCAAAAATGGATTCATTGCATAGATATCATCCTCACAATCCCAACGCAACTTGAACAGGATCAAACAGAGACTGTATGGCTTAGATATCACGTTCTGTCCACTTTTCCAAACAAGCAAAATGTTGATTGTACACAGTCCGTACAGATTGATTGTGCAGATCGTATTGTTGACGTGGCAAGGGGACCATACAAGTGACATGTCAAGGTGATGATGTGGCAAGATGAGTTGGCAGGGTGTGGTGGACCAATCCTTTTTTGACAGGTGGAATGTTTGTGGCAAATGGAAAGGTGGCATGTGGCCCAGCCAGGGGCTGCCACGTGGCACCCCGTCATTAGTTATTGGTGTAAAAGTTTGTTTGGAGTCTGTGGGGGTCGAACCCGAGACCTATAGCAAGGGTAGAGTCTTTGCATAAGCTGGGCCACCAGCCCACCTAACTTTGTTACTTAACCTTATACATTCAAACTTGTATTTAAGTTGCATTAAACTTTGGGTTGGGCAGAGAAAGGGTTGGGGCTTATCCCCAGCCCTTGGTCACCATACACTTTCCATATGACCTTTGACGTAGAGGTTCCAACTGATAACCATCTAGGTGTGGAAATGTAGGTCGGTGCCTGGACACATGGGGGGCCACGTGATCATGCCCTCCGCCCATTAAGGTTCCTATCCCTCTAAACATGTGACAATTGTGCCCACGATCTAGAATAGCACACGTACTAGGTTTTTGGCACAAAAAACAAATAGAGGGCAAGTTTAGTTTTTGATAGAGTGTGTTTTGGCAAGCAGGTACAACAAGTAATTGAGAGAAACTTCCAGGAAGTAATTTCTTCTAAGGTTTTGGCCAAACTAGGTGTAAGAAGATCTCAACTAGGGGTTTTTGGACATTCTAGAGCCATTGAAGCCGTCTATTTTGTATTATGAGCATTGTAAAGCACTAATTTTGACACTTTGAGCATTAATGAAAATGATCCATGGGAATCTGGACCAGGAGATGTATCCCAAGAGAGGGGTGAAATCCTTTATCATTTCACTAGTACATATTGGAAAAATTTTGACATTCTATTTGAGACGTTATGGACAAAATTGGCCATACTATCGAAAAATAGAGGAAATTTTAATTTTTTTCTCCATATTTCTCGATAACGTCGCTCTTGCGACATAGTACAAAAACATGTCTCTCTTGCGACGAAGTTAGGAGGACTTCGCTCTTGGGACAATGTTGCATTTTCGTCTCTCTTGCGACTTTGGTGAAATATTTTTCGCACTTGCGACATTATGGAGACTAGGTTTTCCTCATCCCAACTGTCACCTAATATTTCACCAAGTCAACTTTGACTTGGTCAACTATCATTGGAATTGTGACGTTATAAAATCTATAAATATGTTGCATTTTATAGATGTTGCGACAAGTTTGCTATAATAACAACAGTTCAAAAAGGGTATAAGTCGATCTTCTTGGAGAACAAAAAACAAGTATTTGTTTCAGTATATGTTTGTGGGGAAGAATGTCAGAAAACATTAGAGGTGGGGAAAAAAATGAAAAAGAGTGAAAAGGGTGACGGTAAATGTTATTTCCCTTGCAAAAATTGTTGTACTAGACGTCCTAAAAGAGTTTTAATAGCAACAACTAAAACAAATTGTAGCAAATATGGGCACATGGATGGGGGATCAAATGAATATCGTCCCATGGTAATTAGCTATATACATATTCATTATCTTTTTTAATATTTATTGTATTCTCAAACTTTTATATTTTTTTATACATGCACTAATTTTTCATGATTGTTTATACAATTATTCTATGCTATATAGGTTGGGAAGGAGAACGAGTGAAAAAATATCAAATGCATGAGGTTCCAATCCAATTTGAGGAATAACACACTCCAACTATTAAATCCTACCCCACTAAATTGGTTCTACAATTTCCATGAAGATATATGCAATAGTATATTTCTTTAAGATATTGTGGAAATAGTCGTGAGCGATATGTTTAAATATGTGATAGCCTTATATAATATATCTCAACATATCAATCATTTTTATTGTGGAAACCACATAGTCTTAAATGATTATTAATTAAGGACCCACCTCCCTGAACCAATGGGCCTATTTTGAATCAATTGAACTTTGTATCATCTTTCATTCAATTATGACACAATCATTGAATTGTTATTAATTAGGAGTGATATGTAAAAATAAATAATGAAATAATTTGATTGGAGTAAACCAACAATGAATACTAAAAAAGTAAATAAATTTTCAATTTTCATTGAAAATTTTGATTTCAAACATTTTCTTTTAAATACCTACAGGTCGTCGCTATTCCGACGTATTGTAACATCGCTCCCATGGCATATACATCAGTGATATATAGCTTAACGTCGGTTGAGCGACATTACAATACGTTGGAACAACGACGTCCATAACATCGCTCTCATGGCATATACGTTGATGATATATAGCTTAACGTCGGTATTACGACATCGATAATGTCACTCCTATGGCATACCATACGTCGGTATTACGACGTCCATGAAGTCGCTCCCCATGGCATAGACATTGTTGATATATATCTTAATGTCGGTTTTGCGATGTTACCACACGTCGGTATTACGACGTCCATAATGTCTCTCCCATGGCGTCCACGTAGTGGAGACCAGCGAAATGGGACATCGAAATTCTGATGTCTCTGGCGTCACTATAGCGACGGCTATATGGCGTTTGGACAGTCAAATCTGAGATGACACGTGACATGTGTTCGCATGAAACGTCGCAAGAGAGACGATATATATGGCATTGGAAAAGCAATGTCATGTGAAACGATGTTTGAGGGGGTATGTTGTTTGTCGTTCTCCAGACAATATAAAGTGGCAATTGCGCCAAACGCGTCATCAAAATTTGACCCAAATGTACTAGTGTTTTGTTGTGTTATGTGTTTTTTTTTTATGGTTGTTTATGTCTATTTATGTTGCTCATGTTAAGTAAAAAAAATTCATTAAGTTTATGTGTTTGCAACTTGATCCATTTTCCTAAATCACATAACTATTTCACTTGCAAATTTGTGCACACAAACCTTTTTCATTTTCAGATCAAAAAATTATCCTACTTTACTAAGTCCAAAATCTTTAGAATTCAAAAATATTTTCCCTACATAATACATATCTTTGCAAAATACTGAAAGGATAGACTAATTTTATGTTTTGATGAATTCTTTATCTACTGGTGGCACCAGAGCCACATTCAAATATGGAAACATCATTTTTGCACTATTCTCAAGTTTGTTGTGTTCCACTCCATTCTGATTATGGATGAAGGGCTCTGAGGATGACTCCCTTGCTTCCAATTTTGTTTGCATCGACTATCCCTATCTATGAAGAAATTCCACTTCATCTTGGAGTTGTCCAATGATCGTTCTATGTTGTGCCAAAGTTTCCATGGAAAAGGAAAGATTTGAACTATGAGAATCCACTTTGAGAGAAAGTTGGTGGGAGAAGGTTAAGTTTTCCTCCACTAGCTCCTCCTCTTTGAGCTCCTGAGCTTTATGAGGTGCTTTCTTGTGTGCCATGGTGAGAAATGAAGAGCAGGGATCAAATTATATAATTGACAGAGTTGCCTCCAGATAACAACCAACCAAACTTACCAAAGCTCACCTTTGATTCAAGGAAGTGGGAGAGAGGAGATGAATTCCAAAGCACACTTTGATTTTATAAACATAAGTATTGGACGTCAACAATGATTCTAACAAGAGGGTAACCAAAATGAAAAGGAGACCAATAAAACTAACTAGAAAAATGACCAAATTGATTTGTAGGGTGTCAATAGATATGAGAGGGATAGGAGTCCCTTCGCTAAGCCACTGGAATACCACTACCACAAGCCACCGTAGAGATTTATGAACTATCCAGAGACATATTGAATTCTGAGAAACTAACCCAATATACAGAATTATTGTTGCAATCTTCGTAATTGTACCCTGTACTTCAATTAATTCACGCCTCTCTGAACTTTCCTCCAAACACTAAGAAAACTGAAGTGGAGGATGTGGTTCTCCGCTTAACCACCAAGTGCCTGATTTTACACTCCCCTAGGGGAATTTAGTAACATTCCATATATAGGGCGAGTCTTGGAAATTTTGGCCAATTGATAAGGCTTCAAATTCTGTCTTCTTGAAAATAACAAGCATTGGCATTCTCCCATCCTTAATAGAACATTGAGAGGAGAGGATGCATGAACTCGAGCCATTGAATATCCATGCACCAGAGGTCCTAAAGGAGCTATTTTGGCATGCACTATCTGGATTACCACACTTCCTTTCATGATTGCAACTTTTTCATCCGTCATCAAATCTATTATCACTTGAGTTGTAATATTATATAATTAATACTAATTAAATTATATATTTAATACTAATTACATAATAATTAGAATTAATTAGAAGTTAGGAATAAGAATAATTGAAAATCATGGCTTTAGGATGATAAATTTGATAATTATGGAACTAGGATGATAAAAATTATTGATTGGAGATTGGAATGACAATAATTTATAACAAAGGAAGGGGGTTGCACGGGAATGGACGAGGAAAGGGTGGCACAAGGAAGCCATAAGAAATTTTAGTTTGATTGTTTGATGTCATGAATGACAGGTTTCCATGATTGGCTATGTTTATACCCATATTCATGGTTAAAATTTTTAGGATGTTTTTCGATTTCAAGAGCTTTTCATATGACACAAGAAGAGTAATGGTGTGTTGAGGTCAAGATTTTGGTTTTGTAAAAAAAATATATATGTGTACAATTGAAAGAGTGTTCAGCAATATTTGATTTAGAGATGCGAGTGTGGGTTGTGTCAACTATGTTTTCTTTGAGATGGGCTTTGAAGGATATCTCAGTTTGGCCAATGTATTATTTTCCACAAGAGAAAGGAATTTGGTAAACTCCTGAGACAAACATTGGGTTAGATTAATCCTTTGTAGATATCAAGGATTGTTTGAGAGATTTTAAAGGCTTGAAGATGATTTTGATATTCTTTTTGGCAAGAATTTTGGATATGTGATCAGTAGTTCCTTGGATGTAGTGGAGAGAAAGGAGAGTTGGGGGGGGGGGGGGGGGGGGGGGAGGAGGAAGAAAATATCAACTTAGAGTTGTGGGCTGAGAGAAAAAATTTGTTAATTTGAGAGGAGGTGTAGCCATTGGACAAAAGGGCCTTGGTTAGGTGGGATTTTTCTTTCTCAAGAAATTGGGGGTCAGATATTTGAATGGCTCGAGTGACAAGAGTTTTGAGGATAAAGGAATTTTGAGAAGGATGGTGATGGGATTGGGCATGAAGGTATCGGTCAGTATGAGTCTTTTTTCTTTAAACTTGGTGGGTAAGGGAACCATTAGGGAGGCAAGAGAAGAGAACATCGAGAAAGGGGAGAGATTTGTCCTTCTCCATTTCCATAGTGAATTGGATATGGAGGGGGGATGTTATTTAAATGGTTGAGGAAGGATATCAGTGAGGAGAGACCATGAGTCCAGATAACAAAAGTATCATCAATGATTATGAACCAACATTTAGGTTTGAGATGAAAGTTGTTGAGGGTTGAGGTCTTAAAGTGATTCATGAAAATGTTAGCAACCACAGGGGATAGAGAAGACCCCATGGTTGTTCCTTCAGTATATTCATAGCAAGTAAATTTAAAGCTGAAGAAGGTGGAGGTAAGGCATATTTCAATTAGGTTTAGGGTTTCATTGTCCACCATTTTGGAGATGAGTTCTAATGCTCCAGGGAAAAGAATTTTGGTAAATAGAGAGACAACATCAAAGTTGACCAATAACTCTTGGTCATCAAGTTGAAGATCAATTTTTTTTTGGATAAAGTCAGAGGAGTCTTTAATGAAGGGGGAAGTTTTTCCAGTAAAGGGTTTAATTTTGATAGCCAAAAAGAGGGAAATAATATGGGTCGGGGAACCAATAGCGCTAACTATGGGTCTAAGGGAATGTTTTTTGTGTGTATTTTTGGTTGTCCATATATCCGGGGGGGGTTTGGGTTATGGGGAATTAGTTTATTTTGGATGTTTGGGTCTAGAGAGGAATATTTAATGGTTTTAGTGACCAGTTTAGTGATGGTATTCAAAGGGATTTTGGCAAGAGGTTTGAAAGAAGAAGAGGAGAGGAGGTTTAAAAGTTTGGATTCATATTTTGAGTTATTCATGATGACGGTGGCATAACCTTTATTGTATTTTAATATAATGATGTCACGATTATTATTAAGATGTTGAATATATTAATATTATTTTTTAGTCAGATTGTGTTTAGGAGGTTTGGCACACCGGATAATTTTACCATAATCTTGCCTAATTTATTTCGCTTCGTGAGGAGGAAGGTTTCGGGTTACAAATTCGATTGAGATAATAATATCTTCGATGGGAATACATTGAGGATCAAGGGAAAAAATAAATCCTTTATCTAAAAGGTGAAGTGAGGGTGGATCCAAAAAAACGAGGATAAATTTATGACCGTGGCAGGGCACCGAGAGGAAGATAGGTGGTCAATAAAAGGGAGGGGAGGTGCAACCCAAGTTGAGGTTATTCGGGGAGACAATGAAGGTAGAGGTGTTAAATATGGATAAAGGAAGCAAGTCATTATTGCAAGGAAGAGACGGATCGAGGGACGAGTAGGTAAAGGGTGAGGGATCACAAGAAGAGGATTTTTAATTAAGCAAAGGAAGAGGCAGGATAGCGGGATCGTAAGGCTGTGAGGCTGACTTTTGAGCATGGAGGTCAGGATAATTAAGGTCAGAAGAAGAGGAAGTGGTGAGGAGAGAAGAGTCAGTGGTAGGATGGTGCAACATTGGAGGGTGAGAGCATTGAGGGAAAGAGTAATCCAAGGTAGGTAAATTATTAGTAATATTATTATTTAATAATTATACTTGATTAACTATATTATTATTTAATACTTATTATTGATTAACTATTCTCTTAGCTTTAAAATTAAACCTTTTATTATTGTTTACTTTTACCTTATTAATAATAACAAATTAACTCTCTTTTTTCACAATGACTATGTCTATCCTTTTCCCTAACGGTCATATTATCTTCACATTTATATACCCCCCTACCCCAACACTATTTTCATATTATTGCTTGAGCAGTCCCTGATGATGGGTGGAGTGTCCACTTGAAACATTGGACATTTCAAAAACTCCTTACACAGTTTATTTTCAGAATTACAAACAACACTTTTGATTTTGTTTGATGTTTCTTTTGTTTTGTTTATATTATTTTCGAGCTTTGTATTGTACCTTCAAAATCCATATTTCTTTTATCGGTCCAAAACCTTTGGATCGGGCCCTATCTCCACTAAATATCTTCAACCTTAGTCTGATTCAATGATCAATTCAATTTTCCAAAGATTTGAGGTTTCCCTCACCAAATGATAGTGAAACGAGTTCCTAATTTGTCAATTAGCCCTAGAAGTTGACCTCCTTTCCCACAAACTCTTGTTCACTTCTTGAAACCTTATTGTGACCTTCAAACTTTTCTCCAAACATAAGGTTGTGCTCTTGAAATATTTTGAATTTAGGTTATGATTAGTAAGGTAATTCAAAATCAAGACTCCTCCATGCGAACCCTTGTCCTGATTTTACAATCAAACCTGATGGAAAAATTAGTCCTCCCTTGTCAAAATATACTGAGAATGGGTCTCAATTTTTCCAATTGGCCCTAATTCATAAATCATTCCCCCACTACTTTTAAACTATTTTCCTATGTGAAATATTTTAAAGTTTGAATTGGACTCTTTGGTGTATACAAGTTAGTTGTGGATTTGCACATGCTTTAAATCATGTCTTATCTTGGCTAAATTCAACATCACCATATCTTGAACCACCACCTTATTTGAACTTTAGTAATAAGAATGATGTCCAAAGTATGAATTAAAGTTTTCACGTATTATGTATCATGGTTCAATAAGTAAATATATTGATATGGTATTTTATTCCTCTTAGTAATTCCCAAGGCCACGAAAGAATGTAAGAATGTTTCAGTTCAAATATTTAAGGGCATAATTTTTAGTATCAATCATCTTGCATGCAAGTCTTATTTCCCAATTCAAACATGCATTAGGAATTCACATTCAAAAGTTGGGGAATACATCTAGATACTACATCATGCATCTCAAATTAGGGTTAATACTCTTGAAAACCTTGAAATATTATCTAATTCGAATGGTTAAAAGGGACATGCCAATTTAAGTTAATTTAAGTTGAAAAATTAACCGTATATGCTCTATTCTTTTGTAGGATTTCTACATGGCCTCCAAGGGAAGTAGAAAGAAGAAGATAGGTCCTTAGGAAATATTGTTCGTAGGTTAACCTCAACAGATAATTGAAATACTCAAATATCCTAAGGAAACAATACCAATTAGAAAAAGGGAAACTATAGTAGCAAGAAAAGAAGAAGCAAGGAAGAAGATCCATAAAAATGATGAAATCGAAAGGAAGAGGAATAATATCAAAGAAAAAAAGGTTATGACTAGATAAGAAGAATGAGATAAGTATTATAAATCTAGAAATTATCAAACTCTTGAGTTCATCGACTATTCCTTTAGAGTACATAATGAATTGAACATTGTGCAAAGGGAATTCTATAATAGCACACAACATCTATAGGCACAAGGGAAAGACATAGCATAAGTCATGAAATATGTGAAAGTGTGGGAACTAGAGTACCAACAAGATGATATTTAGTTTGATCAAGTGAAAGATTCGCAAGTTGCACTAGAAGAAATTCCTCTTGAAGTTCTTGTTGTCACTACATAAATTGTGCAAGAAATGGAGTCCAATTTGAAATAGTGGAAGAAGAAATATTATGATGCTCTCCAAGGGATTACTTGTGAGGTTAATGGTTGTGCTAGGATATGCTAACTGTTAGCGATTATTCTTTTCTTGGGCACGAAGGAACCCAGGTCTGCAGGTTGCACAGGAAACGCCCAAGCGCGACATGTGAGAATCCTTTTTCAGTGACGAGTCAAGCGAGCGGGCGAAGTTTTGCTGATGGTGGCTGAGATCCACCTACAGATTTAATCGATGGTCATCGGGTTTTCAGGGCTACCGGATTGTCTGAGATTTAGCACAAGGGACAACTCCCATATTTCAGGACAAGTTTGGGGCATCTGATCCCATTGGGACAGTTGGATACCAGTCGGCGTATCGGGGATCGGGGTTTCGAAAGTCAAGGAGGTGTTCGTTCGTTGCAGTTGAAATCGACGATCAACGAAATGCCGAAAGAGCCTTTGGAGCCGAGCCCACGGTCCTAGCACTAAGTCACTTCAAGCGAGCCTGTAAACAAGGGTGGCTCCCTTTGAAATATCGACTGCCCCCTTGTCCATTCATCCTAAGGACGCGTGGCACAAGATCTAGTCGCATCGGTGTTTCGGCAGTCGGGAGTTCGAGGGGTGAAGGTTTTATATATTTGAATATCGCGAAACCCCAAACCCCGATAGCGTCAAAAGCACAGAAAGTGGGGCCCGCGGTATTATGAGGCATTTTCAGCCATCCATCCAAAGGGGACGCGTGGCACCAGATTGAGCCGTCTCGGTGTTTCGCTCATCGTGATTTCTAAATGCAGGGATTAGCTCCTTCCCATTCGCAAACACCGAAAGCGTCGTGGTCGCAGCCCGTGGTCATTTGGAGGAAGAAAAGAGCTATGTAAAGAAGGCCAAGGCGCCGATTTCAGTTACAGAGGGGACCGTCGCGATCTCCAGGCGCTACCGGATCCGATCTCCATATTGTTTATCGCCTGGAGTGAATGACGGAAAGAGCGGGTGGTTGGGACCTCCCTTCATTCATTAAGTAAGGGGATGGAGGGTCTGGCAAGCCGTCTGCCCGAAGAGGTCCTGTGTATCGATTTTCTCGAAGAAACCATGCCGAAGTCCTTGACTCAACAGAGAGGTATGTGCATGCTATGCCCAGCATTTAATGGTTCAGCTACTCTCCTTACAGGAGCCATGCGTAGTTAAGATAGCGCTTAAAGGAAGATATCAGTACGAGTTTGATTGAAGTGACACTGAGCCTTGGGTGACTGTGCATGCCTCTGTGAGGTGATTTTTCCTGGGTATATAGACTCAGTTTTTGTATTCTGAAAGCATCGATGGTAGAGCAGAGCTCCCTATTGTAAAGTTTTAACATATATTCTATTTTGTTGGTTATGCATCTGTATTTGAGATATCTTGTTTTATGACAGACAGTTTTTCTTACTCCATCTAATTTTCGTCTCATGCTAAGAGAGTTCGTGATTGACTGACTCGCGCGAACTATTGCAGTTATGTTATGATAAAAGTTTTAATGTTGCATTATTGCATTCTCTGGCTTTTACGTTTGAATGTAGAATGATATTGTGTTTGGACGTCTTCTTCCACAGCCTGTTAGAAACCCGATGTTAATAACAGACCTCTTCTTTTCTCTTATATAAGTCTTCAGCATGTTCACCCTTTACTACAACTCACTGTCTGAAGTTTATATAAGACCTCACTCACATATGCATGCCTATCCTAGTTTTGGAGTTGGAATGATATTGGTTCGAGTTGGCTTCCATTCGGTCATCCCATCTATAAACCATCATGACATAAAACTGATGGGCGTCGGGCTCTACTCCTATTAGCAATCCAGGAGTGACTTCCGTCGCCAACATTTCTGGCGTCGTTGCCAAGGACGAAGTTGAATATTTCCCCCAGGATTGAACGACAACGATCAACTGATTCTGAAGGTATATCAGATATAAGAATTATCAAGATTGCTACTGTGCACCTGGCGACTCCATTGTGATGACTCCGCTGGGGAGAACCTGCTCTATTAATTGTGGCTTTCAGAGGCAGACACACGCGGTCTCATCCACATCTGCCTCTAGCTACACCTGAAACTGATTCGGAAGCGGTTCTCA
>SNQJ01S0011167.1:411490-437976 GCA_010110895.2 Picea sitchensis
AAATCCCCATTGTGGATTAATCATGCTATTATTATTATTGGATTAAATCCCCATTGAGGATTAATCATGTCATTATAATTTTTATTGTTATTAGATTAATCCCCATTGAGGATTAATCATGTCGATAATTGTATAAGGACCAAATCCCCTTTTGCGGATTGGTCATCGGACAATTACAAAGTGCAGAATAAGAAGTCAGCCCCAACAGTTATAATGAAAGGGCCATAATTAATTAAAGGTGGGTTTACCCACCCAGAGTGAGAGGTCGGCCCTGCCAGATGGTGACTCTTCACACGTGCCAGATTGATATAAATAAGAGGCTAGTGCCTCACTTCTTACACACTTCACTTGCTCATTCTCTTATGAGGCAAGCTGCAATTTCAAGTTGGAGAGAGGAGAAGAAGGGTGGCGCATCTCTTGAGGAGGACTTTTCTGTATTGGTTGAGTTATCTCTTGAACATTGTATAAGCTATTTATGATAAGGAAGTTTTTGCTGGGTTTTCTTCCCCTAGAGGGTTTCCCAAGATAAATGTTGTGTCTCTTGTAGATGTGTATTTCTCAGTGATCTTGTTCTTATTATGCTCTTATCTTTATGAAATGCAAAGAACTATAATAATGGCATAAACATTAACATTAAACCCTCAGAAGGCTCGGCTAAGATCACTTACTCCAATGCTTTTGATCCCAATTTCTGCCTACTGCTAAGAGAGAGAAGAGCTACCACGTTGGCCCACATGCAGGATGCAGCCGTGGAGGTAGAATCTAATGTATTGGCGGTGAATCGACTCAGGAGCGCCAGTGATAGAAATATGTACAAGAACAGGCCTGAAGCTTCCTCATCCAGTCCCTCTCCCCTACCCCATTAGGAAGATGAGACAGCTAGAGCACTAAAATCGCTTTTTGCCAGAATGGAAAGGTGGGAATGAGAAGGTAAGCCCATTTACAGAAATCCCCAAAATGCAGATACTAGAGGTTTCAGGAAGCCTAATAATAATGTGCCACAGGATTTTCCTAGAGAACAAAGGAGCAGGGACAGGGATGATCAGAGGATTCAGACCCCTCTCCAGAACAACCTAGATTCTCATGAGGAAAGAGAGGAGATAGACAAGCTTGGCCCTGAAATTCACTGTATTGAAGAAGTTCCTCCTTTTCCCCATTTGACACAGTCTGCATATGAAGAATCCCTGATGAGCATTCAAATCCATGAGTTGGTTAAAGGAGAAAGGGCCGGTCATACCCCTAACAGATACAATCTCAGGTCAAGAAGGAAAGAAGGGGACTTTGACAGCCAAGACCAGCCCCTCATAGCAGATAGGCCTACTAAGTCTGCGACAGCCACTACTAAAGAAAAGAAAACTCAGAGTGCTTCGCCAGCAACCAAGGAGCCTGTCACTGAGGTAAGGGAAGCTCCTAAGCCGATTTCCTCCTTTAATTTTGAGCATGAAATTCAAAAGATCAGAATTCCTGTTCCCCTCTCAGAGCTAGTTAAAAATGAGGACTTCAAAAGGTCCCTTTCCAAGCTGCTACAATCTGAGTCCCCCCAACCTCCCTCTGACTCAGTGAACCTTCAAGATGAGAAAGTAGCTATCATCCTAGGTCCCATGGTAGAAGACAGAGATGATTCATCCCCTCCCTTCTACACCTCCCTGAACATACATGATAAAGTGCTACATAACTGCCTCATGGACTCGGGAGCTTCCCATAACCTTATGCCCAAAATAGTAATGGAAGAGTTCGGACTGGAAGTGACAAAAGCTTACCATGATTTGTATTCTTTTGATTCAAGGAGGGTGCAATGTCTAGGAGTCATCAAAGACCTGGTGGTTTCATTGTTTCAACTGCCCATGAAAAGTGTGGTCATGGATATTGTGGTAGCTGACGTTCCCCCCAAATTTGGTATGATGTTTTCCAGGTCTTGGATTAAAAGACTGGGAGGAACGTTACAGATGGATCTCACATATGCCACCATTCCAGTATTTGGGTGGGAACACAGGAGGTTGTACAGAGAAGCCCAGCTGGCCTGTATTGTCAGTGATGAAGCAGACCCCACTAACCACCCCATCTTTACACTTGACACTGATCTAGGATCTAGTTTGTTGCAGATCACTAAAACTCCTGAGGTCCCTTTACAGATCAGAAAAATGCCCATTCTTAATCAAGAGATGCCCCCTCTAACCGCCTCTGTCTGGAAAATGTTCTTCGATGGAGCTTCCTCTGAAATGGGCGCAAAAGCTGGAGTGATTTTCATATCGCCCTGTCAAGAGACTATACATCTGTCATACAAGCTGGAATTTGAAACCACCAACAATGTGGCAGAGTATGAAGCTCTTGTTCTAGGTATGAGAGCTACAAAGGAAATGGGAATAAAGGATATGGCTGTGTTCGGAGACGCGGAATTGATTATCCAACAGGTCAGGAATGTTTATCAAGCCAAGCATCCTCAGATCAGGAGTTACAGAAATGAGGTATGGGACCTGATTGATAATTTTTTCTCAGCTTTCAATATTACTTTTGTCCCGAGGGAAGACAATACCTCGTCCGACTCCTTAGCGGTCTCGGCTAGTCTGTTCAAGCTCCCTCTGCCGCCGAAGATCCATGGTGAGGTCGAAGTAAGATACAGGCCCTCTGTACCGGACAATGTCAAACACTGGAAGGTGTTCGAAGATGATCCGGAAATTGAAAGGTTTCTACAATCTATGGACAAATTTTCTGCGTTGCACATTGACCAGGATCCCGACCTGGAAGGTGACCCTCGTCCTCAGGAGTTTTTAAATAAAATCGCTAATCATCAAATCATTCAGCTGCCCAACAATCACATTCTGAGAGGACTTGTCCCTTTAGAAAGATTGTTCGATGGGAATGATGTGCCAGTAAAGGGAAAGGTCTCAAATGAAGATGTCGATACAACCGAATGCAACATTAGTTCACAGGAGGAGCCTAGATTCATCAAAGTGTCAAGCAATTTGACCAGAGAACAGAGGGCCGAATATACGCAGTTGCTGCGAGAGTTCGTCGATGTGTTTGCATGGACATACGAAGACCTCAATACGTATGACACATCTGTCATTGAGCACAAGATCCCGTTGAAGGAAGAGGCTAGGCCATTCAGGCAGAAGCTAAGACAAATAAATCCCATGTTGCTTCCCGTCATGGAGAAGGAAGTAAAAAAGTTGTTGGATTCACGAATCATTGTCCCCTTGAGATATTCTGAGTGGGTGGCCAACTTGGTCCCAGTAAGGAAGAAAAGTGGAGAAATCAGGCTTTGTGTCGATTTCAGGAACCTGAACAGAAGCTCAAATAAAGACAATTACCCCCTACCTAAGATGGAACATATATTGCAGAGGGTAACTGGTGCATCCAGGATATCCATGATCGATGGGTTTTCTGGCTATAATCAGATATCGGTCATGCCTGAGGACAGGGAGAAGACAACCTTCGCCACTCCTTGGGGCACATTCATGTATGCCAAGATGCCATTTGGACTAATGAATGCAGGAGAAATGTTTCAGCGAGCCATGGATATAGCCTTCATCAGGGAGAAGGACCAGTTTGTGGTGATCTATCTCGATGAAATCACGGTCTTCTCCCGCTCAGACAAGGAACATCGCCGCCACTTGAGGAAAGTTTTCGCGAAATGTCGGAGGTTCGGCTTGTCCCTAAACCCCAAGAAATCTTTGTTCGCTATGCAAGAAGGGAAGTTATTGGGACATATAGTATCTGCAGAGGGAGTGAGAATTGATCCCAACAGGGTGGAGGCAATTCAAGCCCTGTCACTTCCCAGGTCTAAAAAAGAGGTTCAAGCCTTTTTGGGGAAAATTAATTTTCTGAGGAGGTTTGTCTCAAATTTTGCCGAGCTGGTGAAACACATCACGACCATGCTCAGGAAGGGAAACGAAGTGAAATGGACCACAGAGCCCAGGGCATCCTTTGACCAAATAAAAAGGGTACTAACTGAGGCACCTATGTTGATTGGTCCAGATTATTCCAAGTCGTTCCTAGTTTTTTATTTTGCCTCTTTCGATACGGTAGCAGTTGTGTTATTGCAGAAAAATGAGGAGGGACGAGAGCAACCCATTGCCTTCTTCAGCAAGGCGTTAAGAGATGCAGAGATCAAGTATGAAATCATGGAAAAACAGGCCTATGCCTTAGTGAAAGCTCTCAAAGCTTTCAGAGTTTTTGTCTTGCATTCAAAGGTAATTGCATACGTTCCTTCAGCTTATGTGAAGGACATCCTTGTACAACCCGACGTAGATGGGAGAAGAGGCAGATGGATCGCTAAAATCCTAGAATTTGACTTAGAGATAAAGCCCACCAAGTTGGTCAAGGGGCAAGGTTTAGCCAAGCTACTAACTGAATCCAATTGTGAAGCCTTGGGAGTTAGTTTCATCAACACTCGATCGGGAACTCAGCAAGCTGAGTTGCCCAACCAACGCTCTGAATATGGCTTATCGTTGGCATATTGTGCCTGGTATCATGACATTCTGTACTTTTTGCAGGAATTGAAGCCTCCGGATGGAATGGGTAAAAGCAGGGAAAGAGCTTTAAAGCTCAAGGCGGTCAGGTATTGTCTCATTGAGCAAGTCTTGTACTGGAGATATCCTTTAGGGATGCTGCTGAGATGTTTGAACCCACCAGAAGCCCAGAAAGTTATGTTTGATTTCCATGAAGGCCTTTGTGGGGGGCATCATTTCTGGAAGACCACATCTCATAAGATCCTCAGGGGTGGATATTACTAGCCTACTTTATTCACTGATGTCTACAGAGGAATCAGAGCTTCCCTTCTTTTGGACCTAGGAATAATTTATCTCCACAAGAACAGGTGTCCAAAGATTTGAAAAGTTATATTGGCTCCAACAAGAAGGATATCATAGCTCTCCTCGAGATTAATGAAGCATCCATATAGAAGTTTATTGAATCTCCTACCATGCACATAACAATAATCAATACTATATTTCCTAAAATGGAGAAACATGAGAAAAAGATAAGTTAGAGTATTACATCATACAAAGCCTCCCTCTACTAGCATACATTTTCTCATGGGGAAACACTTAGCTGGAATTTTGAGGCATGGGTGGCCTTTGTAAGAAAATGGAGAAGATAAAAGGAACAAGCCTCCTCAAGACAAGTAGAAATTTATCTTATAGAGGAGGATTCAAAAAACCCAAAAGGGAATGCTAACATCCAAGTAAAAAGTTAGAATAGTCAAAGGGAGTCAAATCCTCATAAGGGAAAGGAAAATGAAGTGATAGCGATAACCAAGAGACAAGGAGGCGAAACAAATAGTCATTCAGGGGTGTCAAACCCATGATTTTCCATCCTTCTTCCTTTTGTATAAATAAGATGAATTCAATGGATACGGGGGATTTTTGCTTCAACAATTTTGTAAAAAAATTTAGAAAATTAATTAATGAGAAGCCATTGTTAGCCAAGCCATTTGGAGACAAACTTCAGTTTTGAAACTTATTATTTGTAGAACTATTTATGCTAGTTTACTAAGTTTTGGAATGGTGTAAGAATTTTATTTTATAGTGTAAAATTTACTCATGTGTGAGAAATTTGTCTTATTTTGTTTCTCTCAAAAAACAAGTATAGCCATAAGCATAATATTGTATTCAATTGTTCATTTCCATACTTTTTTGTGTTGCAATTGGTTATTTAAATTTATACTTTTATTTTCTTAGTAACTTTTTACTAAAGGTATAAAGAAGTTATATATTTGGTTCTATGTTTATCTCATCAATTTTGTTATTTTAACCTAGACATCATTATGCATGTTTCATATTAGTTTAGTTGCATTTCATTTCTTGCATTCCCAAAAACCTAAATGGTGGATCGAGCCGCAACTAGTAAAATAACTCAAAACCATTTAAAGGTTGGTGAGTCATAAATCGAAGGGATTCCCTATTCCAAATAATGTAAGGTCTAATTGGGACCTTTCATTGTGGATAATCCCTATTGATTTCACAAAGAAATTCACCCCTATCAACGAGGGAAACAATAGGGGATATGATACAATTACGACATCAATTTCCTATCCCAATTATATCTCTTAAGGATATGATTTAAGAGTATAAATAGATAAAATTAAATTGAAATCATTGGTTTTAACTTTCAGACAACATGCCCATAATATATAATAAGAAAAGAAATGAGGACATAATCTAAGCATGAACATAACAACACAAAAACAATAGAAAATTCACCAACTTATACAATACAATCCAACTTTGTTTTTCGTTATCCTTTGTTTATATCAACCATTTTGGGAAATTCCCCAACCTCAAGCTCCTCCTTCTTCATTGTCAACTATTGGGGATTCATAGGGACACCTCATACCTCTACCTAAAATGTATTTGGTTTGGAAATGATGCATTTGACTAAGGGACAAGTGTTATTCAATTACTAGTTCAATCAGTTTGGGGAGCTAGCATGCTATTTGGGATGGTGAACATATTACTTACTTCCCATTCTCTAAGAGGAGTGGTTGTCTCATTCAAAAGTGGTGATGACCCAATAAAGAAAGGGTTGCTGATTTATGTATGTCAAGGGACCCTACCAACATAAATACACCACGTGTCCTTAAAGACCTGCTAGTCCTAAAACCCGCACCTTAAAACAAAATTCTAGTAATACCATTAGCACAAGACTGGAGCAACTTAGGAGGCTTCCCACTATCACCACAATGTATCTCCTCTCACTTTTGGTCGGTTCTTTTCCAACTCAATGGAGGCATCCCTAATGAACCTTCTTCAACTTGGATCTTATGAGATTCATGCGGGGATATGGTCGATGAGAGAACCAAGGAAAATAGTATAATGTTAGATCATAGTTGGATTTGCAAGCCTAGTTCATATATGTTGGGGAAAATGATAAAGTATAATCAAATGAATGAATGATAAAGGGTGAAGAAGCTAGGCATTGCAATTACGATTAAAGAACGAATCATGCTAAGTATTTCAACTAGATTCTTCATAAGATACTAAATCAATGCAGTCTAAGGTGAACAAATGAATCTTCAAGAAAATCATAGACCATCAATAAAAACACCAAACCATTATTATCCATCTAGTCAATAATCAAAGCATAACCTAAAGAACTTGGTCACAATAGATTCTATTAACAATAAGCTTACACAATTAAGATGGGATAGAAAACCAATCACATCTTCTATATATAATCATATCAAACTCCTAGGGAAAGAATAACAATTCACATCAAAGACAAATATAATAAGATCAATGATAGTTTCTTATTGCAACGTCTAAACAAAAATCTGATTTACAAAGGCAAAGAAGGTGAACTCACATCTGCCATTATGAAATTGTTTTCTCCTTCGATAAGATATAACATTAAGCATGGGAGTAATATTCTAATACCCAACCCTTTCATAATATTCATTCTCATATTAAATAGCATCAATGGATTGATCATCTTGACATAGTAGAAAAAAATATCAGGACTATTATGACAATTAAAATTGATCTTCTATGATAAATCCATAGATGATCATTTAATAAAAACATAAGCAAATAAGGAACTTCTAACCCAATCCTCATGTTGAAAAATTCAAGTTTATCATTGCATGTGGGTTTAAACAATAAATGAATTTTCAGATTAGCCTTGAATCATGGCCCATGCTTTCAATCCTCATTTACTCATTCCCATGTTCATAAAAAGCATTCACACCAGATATCATATGTATTACAACTTTTATTTCAAACTTCTCTGGAATAAATAAGAAAGGCTCAACTCTCAGAGAATAAATGATGGCATTTTCCATGCAAAAAAGATATATATCTTCCTTTTCTTTCAAAATGGGTCCATGTGCCACATGGAAATCACCAATTTAACCATGTCATTAGGTATTGTTTCCATGGGATTCCCAACAAGAAATCACACATCTCATTTTGTAACTAGAGATATCATCCATGGAAGATGTGTAACATCCCCACTATAATCCTCATTTTAACTATGCATAATGTAGATATGAATATGGCTATGGCCAAGCTATGTAATATGTGAATTGTATTTATGTTTTAAATAAATACAATGTGACACCAGCTACTAGGAATATGGACAGAGATGGGGGTTGATTTATCCACAAGAGAGGGAATGTCTAAAAATGTATAGGAGTGCCCAAGAGGAACCCAAGGAGGAAATTAATTATGGGTATTAATTCAACCCATATTTTTGAATTTTATTAGCATTGGGGATAAATTATATTTTATGTTTGAGTGTATGAGAGCCCAATCATTAAATACCTAGCAGGGGTGGGTGTAGAAGCGGCATCCATAGTTATTGGAAGCATGGGGTTGCAGTACAATACACATTGGGCAGAGTGAGAATTCAACCATCTTGGGAAAATAGAGGAAATTCATATTGGGGGTAATAGGCAGTTTTTTCACATTGAGTTTTGCATGAGAAACAAGGGAGAGGGAAAGGGAAAAGAGCATTGGAGTTGGACTGTGAAGGCTTGAAGAATTCTATAGAATGTTGGAGTGTTATTAGAGCATTTTGGAGATGGAAATTGAAGAGCCATGTTGTTAGGCCTGAAGAGTGAACTCCTTGGTGAGTTTCACTGTAACAACAAGTGTTGTTATTGTTTTTCCTAGTAGTTTTCTTGGCAGTGAGTTCCCTTGAGTTCCCAATAGAGAGATTCTTCGTTACCTATTCTAGAGAGACCATGATAAATGAATGGGATGCCTAAGGGACTTATAGCAGTGAAGGGGTACATTCCTTGGGTTGGGAAGGTCAAGAGAAAGAGAGTTCAAAATTTGGGATAGATGTAGGAGAATACTAGTGGGTTGTGAGATTTAGAGCTATGAGTGGACTGTTAGAGGCACCCTTCTCTTGCGGTTTCCTATCCCCAGCTCGGGGGTGACTTGTTGAGATTTGAAGCAGGAGGTCTATGGTTGGGTGGAATGTCCTTCCCAAGAAGTTGGTTGCACAAACATTTTAAAAGATAAGTGTATAATATTTTTCTGAATTTCTCTTATGATTTTTATCGTTGTGTTTTACACTATGCATGAGAATTATTTTTATGGGAAGTTGTAGATGATGTTATGGTTGCATTATGTTCTTTTATATTGTTGTAGATGAAATTATTTATGGGTATCATATTTTAGTTATAAATTTGTTCAATTCATAGCTCGTATGCTCATGAATTAATTAGCAAAAGAAATTTTTGAATTTATGTGGTTTTCCGCAAGTAATGTTCCCTAGTTATGTTGGGGAAAATTACAATATGAGACTTAAATGTCATTGATATGCTATTTAAATCATCACTAACCATTAGAATTGGGTCTTTAAGGTGTACACCACATGCACCCAAGAAGAAAAAAAATATAGTCTTTATAATATCCAATACAAACTCATTACAGTGTGCAATAAATAGGAAATCTATGCATGCATGTACTTGCTCAAGTCCCTGGCCTAGTGTTATGTCATGTCACCATATAATTTAGAGTCCATCTATATATCATCTTAAATCCATGTGGTGTTCTACCATTGGCCCTCAGTTTTTCTCTACCCACTATGTGTCATTATCTAGTTGTTTACCCCTTGTCCTTGGTCAAAGCGTAGGTGTTGATGCGAAAGCAAGGGAAGGCAAATTGTGGAAATGAGGCTAGAGGCTTCACATTCCACAATCTAAATTATGAAGAAATGGATTTGGCAGGGAGAGGATAATTGGATGCATAAAAAATCTATTTGGAGGGTGGAGAGAATGGAGTCTACAAAGGTGTTGAGTAAATCATTGCAGAAGGAAGAGGGTGAAAATAAATGGGTGTCTTGTGAAGGTAGCGATGCAATGTGAAATGTGGAGAAAATAAAATATGAGGTAGTGGATGAAAAGATAATATGGAGCCTCATGGTCTACATAATCCAAAAATAAATTAATTCCAAAGAAAGAAAGGTTAAAAGAGAAGAAAGAAAGGGAAAAGGGGAAAAGGAGAAAAAGGCGACGGAAGAAGAAAGATAAGAGGAAGAGAGGAAACCCATGGCCAATAAAATTAAAATATTTGTATTAGTTGGCCAAAATTTGACCATGTCATTTTGTGTTTTATAATTTGGCTCCATCTGTGGGATGACATCCCATGTGTGGAGTGCATGACAACCTCAAAATTCTTAGGATTAGCAAGTTATCCATTTGTAACTAAATCTTGAAACTCATGGTGCCTTTTCTTTCCCAACTCTACTCCTTTTTCTTTTTTTAAAGCTTCCCTAAAAAATCTCATCATTCATGCATTGATAAACAATCTAGATTGTTAGAAAAACAAGATCGCGGAGAAATAAAATAAAACGCAGAAGATACACAATACAATAGAGACACAGATATATGTGGTTCACCCAGTGTGAGCTATGTCCACCAGAGAAATTTCCAAGTCCGTCCTTTATTATTATCCAACAAATGAAGGGATACAACCTACAACACACCCACTATAACTTCCTCTTCTTTCTCTCACAATCTCCTCACTCAGAATACCATATTCGCAATAATGCATAGCCGCAATACATTTCCCTCATAAAAGAGGGTTTCCTTCTAGGGAAAAAAACCCTAACATAACTTCTGTCATCAGATCTATGAACTTATAATGAATGGTCCAAATTTACAATGAAATTACAATATACATTTACAAGGAAATGTTTACTTTGGGATCTTCACCCCTGAACCCCCATCAAGGAACGGTGTCACTCGAACCCCTGTCGGGGGCCCGCTTTTTCTCGGACCTCGCAAAGGGGGTAACCCCCCCTCTACACTCCCCTTCATGGAGGAGTGTACATTCTTTTGGTGTAAATTCTTCATGGGGTATAAACACAGCTGAAAACAAAGACCTCTAAATCAGGGAGATAATCAGGCTCCACAACCAACAGTCTCCCACTTGGAGACTGATCTCAACAAATCCACCATTGTTGTACCTGTTGGACTATGAACCTTCTTGGACCTGGTAAATTTCTCATATTCATATTCATGCTTGAAGACCAACTTAAACTGAGCAGGCGGGAACTCAGTTTCTCCATGGTTACTCCTTTAGTTAACATGTTTGCAGGATTCTGGCTAGTGTGTATTATTTCCAACTTCAAATGTCCATCTTCCAATATGGATCGTATGAAATGGTACCTGAGTTGTATATGCTTAGTATTTGAATGGAAGGTTGAGTTCTTTGAAATATGAATGACACTCTCACTATCACAATACAACTTGCTATTCTCTTGCTTCTTTCACAATTCCTCCATAAACCTCTGTAACCAAATCATCTCTTTACTAGCCTCTATAGCAGCAACATACTCTGCCTCTGTTGTTGAAAGTGAAACAACCTTTTGCAGTTTCTAAATACAACTTATTTTTGTTCCACCTATAGTAAAAACATACCCTCTGGTGCTCCTCCTACTATCTTTATCACCTGCCATATATGAATCCACATATCCCTATAGAAAAATGTTTGAACCTTCAAAAATAATGCATGAGTATCAGTACCTCTCAAATACCTGAGAATCCACTTTACTGCCTCTCAATGTTATTTACCTGGATTGTTCATATACCTGCTCACAACTCCCACTGCATGTGCAATATATGGTCTTGTGCAAACCATCGCATACATCAAGCTGCCAACTATTGATGAATAAGGGACCATGGACATGTATTATATCTCCTCCTGTGTCTTGGGACACATTTCCTTAGTTAATTTGAAATGGTTGGCCAAAGGTGTAGTAACTAGTTTTACATTCTGCATTCTAAACCTCTCCAACACCTTCTCTATGTACTCACCCTGAGACAATGTCAATTTGCGATTTTTCCTATCTCTTGTTATTCTCATACCAAGGATTTTCTTTACAACACCCAAATCCTTCATTACAAATGAAATAGCTAGTTTCTTCTTGAGCACATTTATATCCTGCATATTAGACCCTTCAAAAATCATGTCATCTACATACAATAGCAAGATAACATAGCTTCCATTTTCTAGCCTTTTAAAATAAACACAGTGATCAGAATGACATCTATTGTAACCTTGTTATGTCATAAACCTGTCAAAATTCAAATACCACTACCTTGGAGCTTGCTTTAGGCCATACAAGCTCTTCTTCAACCTACATACCAAATTTTCCTTCCCTTTGACCTCGTCCCCTGTGGCTGTTGCATATAAATCTCTTCCTCCAAATCCCCATGGAGAAAATTTGTTTTTACATCTAACTGTTCAAGATGCAAATCTTCTACTGCCGCAAGACTTAAAATAGTCCTAATTGAAGTCATTTTAAAAACAGGAGAAAAATATTTCATTAAAATATATACCTTTCTTTTGTGCAAACACCTTTACAACAATTATATCCTTGTACCGCTTTTTTCCTCCATCTTCTTCCTTCAACTTGTAAACCCATTTATTCTGCAATGCTCTTTTTCCTGTAGGCAACTGAACCAAGTCCCAATTCTGGTTATTTACCAAGGAATCTATTTCCTCTTTCATGCCTTGCTTCCACTTCTTTTTGGTGTCTACCTACATTGCCTCTTCATAACATTCTGGTTTACCAAAATCAATCAACAATAAATAATACAATGAAGAAGAGTATCGTTAAGGGAGTCTACTTAACCTGGTAGATATTCTAACAACACTTGCAGGAGTTTGAGGTACCTGCTGCTCACATTGTTTTACATTTTGATTTATTCTATTTTTAGTGATCTCATCAAGCACTATGTATTCTGGTTTTTCTTTTTCCTGTTTCTTTCCCTGCAATTGATCTTTGTACATGACCTTCTCATTGAATATGACATCTCTACTCCTAATGATTTTTTTATTTTCATAATTCCATAAGAGATAACAAACAACATTAACACCATATCCAATAAAGGTACACTTCTTGGATTTTGCCTCAAGTTTTGTTCTATTTTCTTTATCAATTTGGACAAATGATTCAATACCGAAAGTCTTCAAAAAAGAATAGTTTACTTTTTTACCTGTCCATGCCTCCTCTGGAATTATGCCATCCAAAGATCTTGAAGTTCCTTTGTTTATTAAGTAAACAACAATATCTACATCATCTACCCAAAACTGTAAGGGAAAACTAGCATGCAATCTCATACTCCTTGCACGCTCCATGATTGTCCTGTTCATCCTTTCTGACACACCATTTTCTTGTGGCGTTCCTAGAATTATCTTATCTCTACGAATCCCATGGTATGAACAGTAATCATCAAACTCCTTGATGTAATATTCACCTCCATTATATTATCTAATACACTTCAACCTTTTTCATGTGTCATTCTCAACCAAAGATTTCCATTTCTTAAAAGTATAAAAAACATCAGATTTTTTTCAAATGCAATAAACCCAAGTTTTTCTAGTTGCATCATCAATAAAAGTAACATAATAACGAGATCCACCAAGAGATGATAACTGAGTTGTACATCTGTATGCACAAGCTCTAACCTTTCACTCTTCTTTTCTTTTCCGAATCTGAGAAATATGACTCTCTTCTATTTTCCATAAACAAAATGCTCACAGAAATCCAAATCAATTTGTTTAAGATCTGGAAACAAATTTCTTTTGTGAAGTATCTGCATCCCCTTCTCACTCATGTGTCCAAGCCTATGATGCCACAGTGTTGTATCCACTCCTATAGAATCTAAAGAGATAGAAGAGTCAATATTACCAGTACATAAATACAATGTACCTACCTTCTCTCCTTTTTATATCACCAACGATCCTTTGGTGACCTTCCACACCTTATCTGTAAATATGAATATACATCCTTCACTTTCCAACTGCCTTGTTGAAATTAGATTTTTCCTTAGATCTGGAACATGTCCTACCTCTTTCAACAACCATTGGTTTCCATTACTTTGCTTTATTTTTACCTTTCCCATTCCAACAATTTTGCATGGTGCATCATCACCCAAATGAACCTATCCAAAATCACCTTGAACATACTCTAGAAAATGTTTCCTATGGGGTGTGGAATGAAATGAAGCCCCTGAATCTACTACCCAAGACTCAGAAATATTATCTACAGAAAGAATCAAAACATCTTGTAACACATCACCTGTTACATTTGCTTCCTGATTTTTTCTCCTGCTGTCCATCTCTTTGCTTCTTTGGAGCTCTGCAATCTTTCTTCAGATGTCCTTTCTTCCCACAATTCCAACACTCTATCTTTCCAAATCTGGATTTGGACCTGCCCTTCCTAGAATTCCCGCGGTTACCTAAGCCCTTTCCTGTATCCTTTTGTCTTCCCTTGTTCTCCATGTTTAACGCATTACCTGATGTCTCACTTGTGCTTTTTCGTCGCATTTCCTCACTAAGGATAACACCAACAACATCATCAAATTTTAAAGTGTTTTAACTAGAGATAGAGTTACTTACATCCATGACCAAGCCGTTCCAACTTTTTGGCAATGAGCACAAGATTAGAAGAGCCCTGACCTCATCATCAAAGTCCACTTTTATAGAACTTAGTTGATTAGTAACCATATTAAATTCATTTAAATGATCTACAACATACCCACCTTTTTACATCTTCATATTAAATAATCTCTTCATTAGAAATACCTTATTGGACATTGATGGTTTTTCATACAGTTTAGCCAATGTGTCCATCAACTCCTTCATTGTCTTTTCTTTTGAAATATTGAAAGACACCAACACTTCTAGGCTCAGTCGTATCGTTCCTAGTTGCTTTATGTCAAGAACCTCCCATTCTTCATCCTTCATGGCCATCAACTTCTTTGTTATTCCACCCAATGGTAGGAATATATCCTTATGATATAAACAATCTTTCATCTACATCTTTCATAACTGGTAGTTTTGGTCATTAAATTTATCGACCCTAAAATTTCCATCTTCCACCATTTCTCCCACTCGAACCAGGAACCCTCTTTTCCTGTGAGTTACCTTTCACTCTGATACCAATTGTTAGAAAAGAAAGATCGCAAAGCAATAAAATAAAACAAATGCAGAAATAAAACATGGAAGATACACAATACAATAGAGACACGGATATACGTGGTTCACCAAGTGTGGGCTACGTCCACCAGAGAAATTTCCAGGTCCTTCCTTTATTATTATCCAACAAATGAAGGGATACAACCTACAACACACACGCAATAACTTCCTCTTCTTTCTCTCATAGTCTCATCACTCAAAATACCATATTCACAATGATGCATAGTATCAATACATTTCCTCATAAAAGAGGGTTTCCTTCTAGGAAAAAAAACCCTAACACAACTTATATCATCAGATATGCAACCTTATAATGAATGGTCTATATTTACAATGAAATTACAATATACATTTACAAGGTGATTTTTCCTTTGGGGGCTTCGCCTCCGAACCCCTGTCGAGGGCCTTCTTTCCCCCAAACCCCCTAGCCAGGGGGATGAAACCCCCATACCTCGCAGAGGAGGTAACCCCGACTCTACACTCCCCTGTGTGGAGGAGTGTACATTCTTCTCGGGTGTAAAATCTTCATGGGGTATAGACACGGCTGAAAACAAAGACCTCTGAATCAGGAAGATAATCAGGCTCCACAACCAACATAGATCAACAAGTATCAGATGGAATGAGTAATAAATTTAGCTTCGGAAACATCAATCCTACTGAGATCAATACATGGACTTGAGAACTATCAAGTGGACATGGACATAACTTTGACATGACTAAAACAATTTGAGATGACAACTTTTATAGATGATAGGGATGACTTCCTAAGACTATGAACTCTTTGACACCATAACCTTAACCATCATAACCCTCATGTTTATACTATGACACTACATTATTGAAAGGAAAAATACTTAAAATATGAAAACCATAAGGCATGAATTTCGAAATGATAGTTGTAACAGAACAATTTGCAAAGCCGTAGATTCAAAATCATATGTAGATATTTGAAACATAAACTATTGTTAATCATGAGTTTATATTTTAACCTTGTATGATAAATTATTTCAAATAGATTCTTAATAAAAAAAGAAAAGATACAATGGCGCACACACACGTTACACAAACATTTTACCCTGGAAAACCAAACCAGGAAAACCAACAACCTATTTAGAGCCACAACTCTAATCTTATGTTCATCATCTCATAGTCACAATACAATGCCTTCATACAAAAAGCATTTTTCCTTCTTGGGCGAAAAACCCTAACATAACTTCTACTGTCATACCTGTGACCTTATAATGAACGGTCTAGATTGACTACAAAATTTCAATATTTTACAAGGCAATTTTTCCAAAATTTCCCTCGGGGGTCTGCTAGCCCCCATGCCCCAGACCCCCTTCATTCAAGAGCCATCCCCTGTACCCCCAATAGAATATGGGTAGGAATACCTACATATGCATCAGGAAGATAATCAAGCTCCAAAACCAACAAGCTCCACCCCTCTATGACCCCCTCATGCACTCGATGCAACGTGGACACTAGGTCTAGCCATGCAAAGAATATAACACATACCGAACAATGAGGATTAAGGTTATTATTTCTTAAGATAACCTACCCTAACCTAAGAATGACCATGAAATCTAAGTGAAGCAATATTTCCAATTTTATCATTCAAAGGCCATACTGGAAACATATATTCATCCCTTGTGCTTAATGATAAACCAAAATAAGGATATTTTCAAATGCATCTAGATGTAGGCATGTGCTTCAATCTACTTTTGAGAATCAAGGATGAGCCTATACATTCAATACCTCTAAAAATCAATGTTACAAATTGATGTTTATGTTGATATTATTGTTATGTTCTTGTTATGTTCTCATATCTGAATATAGAATCTAGAATCTAAGTCCTTAACTTCAATAATAAACCCAAATCATTCACATAAAATATTCAACACAAGAAATAGACAAAACCCTTGAGGTAGGGAAACATTGTTAACTATTATTCCTTGTGGAAGGAAACACCCTCAAGCAATGCTTGCTTTTTACAATAACAATATTCTTCACTATGCTCATTACATTTCTCATCCCTTTCTAGAGAAGGAACCTTCTAGAAAGCCTTCTCGCATTTATTATGTTCACACTAATGTATCTAACTACCATAGTGGGCCTTACTCAATAATATATTGGAACTAGTCCTCCTTACATTAAACGGCCTCCAATATTATCAGTATGGTCCCTTCACACTCCCCCAAACCCCCCCCCCCCTTCCCCCCACCATTACTTATTACATTCCCCTTCGCATGTTTCATCCTCAAAACATGGGAAGAAACCATACAGTATGACCCACTAAAAAATGTATCCAAATGGTACCAAGTACATGAATCCATCCATCATAATGGAATATGAACATAATTCTCAATTGTTGCCTTGCCACCTTGATCTTGAGCCCTATCACACCCTTGGTGCCAATGGGATTGTTTCTATCTCCTGATATCATCCTGCAATGGTGGTATACCTCCATGCGCCTCTTGATTGGTTTCCTTTCTGGTGCCATGTTGGTCCATAATAATTGTGTTGATGCTCACTCCCCTGCCTTGATGAATATTTCTTCTCTATGTGGTGTGGATGGTGATATATATCAACTTTAGCAATTGGTTTTTTTGTATTCAACTCTTCAACAAGGTGTTCCTTTGATTCATTGATCTATGTGGTTTCTTTATTATGTCCTTCACAGGGTTTTGTTTTATGTCCTTCTGTAGACTATGCCTCTGATTCAACTTTGGACTCTGCAATAACTTCTTTTCTTTCCCTCATGGACCCTGCTTTCTTACTAAGAGACAAATCTGGAAATGTAATTTTATTTTTCTTATACCAAAGCTTGATAAACTTCTTTGACACATTGACATTAATTGTACCCACTAGTTATGTAACTATCGTGAAGCGGAAACAAGCTAGGGTTTAGGGTTTATGTTGCTCTGCTACAACTTCTCGCCCCATTGGGGTGCATGCCTCTGAAGGAGGGAGGGACGAGAGGCCCCTCGTATAGTTGGGAAACGACGAATGGAAGCATGGGAGAGGGATCCAAGCAGCCCACCTTCGAACCTCCCCCTGATCTATGATCTAAGTTATTGGTCGAAGGATATAGACATTGATTCAGGGAAAGATCCATCACCAGCAAGTGCATCAAGGCCATGGCTACTAGGCAAGTGTATCCCACAATCACCACATGCCCCGAAATACATTGTAAGTTCTCCTCGCATTGAGGAGAAGAAGAAATATATGAGAGATTATGCCTTTGTAGGTAATTTTTTAGGGCTCTGGCCCTCGGAACGGGACCTGGTCAAATGGATACAACACTGGTGGAAGCCCAAAGGACATTATGAACTGCAACTGGGCTCCAAGGGTTTCTTCACCATCATCATGCACAAACTCGAGGACCGAAACCGCATTTTTTACGGAGGGCCGTAATTTTTCAACTCAGTGGGACTCTTCTTGAGGTTCTGGACAGAGAAATTTAGCTTAGAAACGGAAGACTTCGCATATGCACCAGTGTGGATCAGACTATATTCCCTACCTTAGGAATTCTGGCTGGAGGAGGTTCTTGCGGGCATAGGTAACACCATTGGCGTCTATGTCAAATCTTCGAAGTCCACTAAGAAAAGACGATACACCTCATATGCATGCATCTATGTATACTTGAATATATCCAAGCCGCTCTCGGGATCCATAGTCCTAGAATAACATGATGAGGACTGGATGCAAACCATTGACTATGAACATATTCCATTCAGATGTAGGAAATTCCATGAGCATGGGCATCTCTTCAGAGAATTCCCCCTCAATGCCACAAACAAAGAGGGGAATTCAAATGCCGGTAAAGACAAGGATGGCTTCGCTCAGGCGCCTAGAAAGCGCAGACAATGAGGAAGAAAGAAGGAAACCCAGGCAAGTAAAGATCTGTCCACCAGCAACAAATATGCAGTCCTATAAGATCAACCGGAGAACCCCTCAAACCCCAAAGAGGTGCAGACTGAGAAAATACCCCAGAAAACAGGCAAAGGGAAAGAGGGATCAATGTCGAAGATGAATCCAAACATTTCATCAACAGACCCAACAACTCGAATGGAGGATCACCTGGAAACAGAGGATGGGGATGCCGAGATGGATCTCGATGAGCAAGAACTAGCAGACGTGGCCCTGGAGCACCTGGAGCATGCATACCAACACCAGAAACTGTACACCATACCTCCAGATCAACTATGAAAAGTGCACAAGGTATTCCTTAACTCCTCAGTTGGATCCAAAGCCAAATCCAGCAAGGGTTTGGGAATATAAGTGAACCAGCCAAAGGATCAGAGAAAACCCCAGAAAGATGAAAAGAGAAGAGGAAGGAAGTCGGCGAACAAGATCATACAAGAGATAGGTCACTTCATGGTGAACTCCAGGAAAATCCACCTCATCTCGGACAACTTTACCCCTCTTCCCTCCCCCTCCTCCTCATGAAGATACTCTCCTGGAATATAAGAGGTCTCAATGGGCGTAGCAAGCAAAAACTGCTACGCGATTTGATCTTAGCAGAGAAACCAGACATAATATTGCTCCAAGAAACAAAATGCGCTACTGAAGACATAGATAAGCTTCTCCCCTACTATTGGAAGCAAGGGAAAGAGGTATCCACAGTGGCCACAGGAACATTCGGAGGCCTAGCAATACTTTGTAACCCCAACACAACCATTATGGAAACCTTCATCGCGACCAAATGGTCCATCACGGCCACCTACAGGCTCATCGGCTCCAATAAACCTCCACCTCTCCAATGTCTATGGACCAGCCAGTACCAGGGATAAGCAAGCCTTCCTCAGAAATCTGGAGTACTTGTCTACCTTAACCAAGGACATCAAATGGATTGTAGGGGGAGACTTCAACCTGATACACAACCTGGATGAAAAAAAAGGAGAAACTCGGCGCCTGGAACAGTAATCCAACGATTTTCAAAATCTTATAGATAACATCAATATCATTGACCTAGAAAACCCCAATGGCACCTTCACCTGGACAAACAGGAGAACTAGAACACATCAAATAGCTTGGAGACTGGATCGGTTCCTAATATCAGAATCCCTACTGTTGGAAGGCACAGCTCTTGAGGCAACCATTTTGGATTTTCATGGGTCGGATCACTGGCCTATTCAGCTATGGCTAGATGTGTCGGGCACCCCAGGTCGGAAACCCTTCTGGTTTGAACAGTTCTGGCTCAGCCACCTATATTTTCATGAAAAAATCCATGGGTGGTGGAGAGAGGCAGAGATACCTTATGGCTCCAAGATGTATCAATTCCAGCAGAGGCTCAAGAATCTTAAGCAACAACTTAGATTCTAGAATAGGCAAACCTTTGGCAATATTTTTGTCTCTCAAAATCACTTGAAGGATCAAATGAGAATGGTACAAAGATAAATATGGGAGCAGGGACTCACTGAATACCTCTAAACCCAGGAAGAAACATTAAGCCAACAACTAGAAGATAGGAAAGCCTGAGAAGAGATTCTGTGGAAACAAAAATCTCGCATCCAGTGGCTTAAGGAGGGTGACCGAAACACCAAATATTTTCATAGGTCCACCCTTCTGCGGTGGCACACCAATTGAATCACGCAGCTAACCTCTAGCAATGGCCAACTCATCCATTCTCATGAGGATCTGGAAAAGGAATTGGTCGCTTACTACAAAAACCTCCTGGCGGAACCCATACATAACAGATCTCAATCCATTTCCAAGATTACGCAACACATACCCACCCTAATCACTCAGGAACAGAATGCATATCTGCTCAGGCCCATCTCTCTCGAGGAAGTAGATCAAGCACTCCAGGACACCCCCAAAGGAAAAGCTCTGGGACTGGATGGATTTACTAGCGACTTCTTCCATCATTGCTAGCAGATGATCCGGAAATAGGTTTGGGAAATCATCGAAGACTCCAAATCCTTAGGGCAAGTCCTCTCGGCTCTCAACGCTACTTTCCTAACCCTCATTCCCAAACAGGGGCAGATCAATCACCCCAATTAGTTTCGACCCATCGCTCCATGCAACGTCATCTATAAACTCCTAACCAAAGTGATCGCCAGACGACTCAAGCCCATCCTACCGCAGATCATTTCTCCAGAGAAATCGGGCTATGTGGAAGGTAGGCAAATCTTGGACAACGTCATCCTAGCGCATGAAGTGATTCAATCCTTGCAGAAGACCCGTACGCCAGGTATGCTCCTAAAACTGGACCTTTCCAAAGCCTTTGACAAGTTAAGTTGGGATTACATGCGTTCAATGCTCCTGGCCTTTGGCTTCAACCACACTTGGGTAGATTGGATTCTAAATCTCACCTCCTCTTCTTTCTTTTCTATCCTAGTTAATGGGGTCCCTTCTCATCCTTTTTCTCCCTCCAGAGGAATCAGACAAGGGGACCCTTTATCCCCTTTCATTTTCATCATAATGGCCGAGGGTCTCAATCACTCTATTCATGTCACCATAGCAAGTAAATCATTTACTGGTCTACCCCTGCACGATATCTCTCCTCCAATATCCCACAACCAATTTGTTGACGATACCCTGATGATGGGCTCCCCCACAATAAAGGAAGCCCACTCTTTCCTCTCGATCCTTCAAACGTTTTGTGATGCCTCAGGACTAGACTTCAATAAACACAAATCCCAAATTGTATTCTTCAATACAAGAGCTCTGATTCAACATCATATCTCTGATATCCTTGGTTTCACCTGAAGCTCCCTTCCGTCCAAATACCTCGGCATCCCCTTGCTGGACAACGTCCTAAGGAACATTTCATGGGAGCATATTCTCTCCTCCTTTCCTAAGAGGATTTATTCCTGGACCTACAGAGCCCTCAATCTCCCCAGTCGCCTCATTTTACTTAAAGTCATGCTACAAGCCCTACCTGTCTATACCTTTTCTTCTCTCGTGGCCCCAAACTCTGTCCTTACTACCATCAAAAACTTGCAAAGGAATTTCCTCTGGCAAGGCCTTAAAATAGGGAAAAAACTGACACTAATCAGTTGGGATAAACTTTGCAAACCCAAAGCTCAAGGGGGCATTGGGTTAAGGGATCCCCCAGTGATGAAAAAAATCCTAAGTGCTAAGATCTGGTGGAGATGGCTAAAAAAACCTCAAGATCTGTGGGCCAAGCTCTAGAGAAGGAAATATGCACCCAACATGGCATAAAGGAACCTGATTAGATGGAACGAGGACAACCCTTGATCCCTAATATGGATGGAAGTCAGGCAGAATCGACATCTTGTCACAAGTCATGCCTTCTGGGAAATTAGAAATGGGAAAACAACTTTGTTCTGGAAAGATTCGTGGCAGCAGTGACCAATTCTGGAGTATGAAGACTGGGCTGACACCTTCAGCATCCCATCCACACAAGCAGGCTTGACAAAAGTGGCATACTACTGGCAGGACAATCCAACAGAGCCCACCTGGAGAGGTTGGATTTCAAACAAGGAGCACCTGAATTTAGAGGCATACGTGGACCTCCGGCCCTGGCACAGTGAAATCAATAAAAGGAAAATCCCCATTCTGACAGGAGAGGACATCCTACAATGGGGATACTTTCCAAGGGGCACCTTCAACATAAAAGAATCCTATGCCATTAAACTCAATCGGATTTTTTACCCCTAAGGAAGGAGTGGAACAAAATCTAGGCCTTGAAGCACTGGATAAAAATCAGTCTTTTCCTCTAGCTTGTAATTCACTTGAGCATCCTCACATGGGGTAATCTCTTGAAAATGGGTTTTGTTGGTCCATCCATATATATGCTTTGTGGAGAATAAGTCGAGACTATGAACCATCTCCTCAACACCTACCCCTACACCACTCAAGTTTGGGATCAAGGTGCGTTGATCATGCGCACCTCGGACCGCAAGCGGGACAGCATCATCGACACCATAGAAGAATGGAGAGACAATTATTTTCAATCACCCCTTCTCAATCATATCTAGCAACTTCTCCCAGGCATTATACTTTGGAAAATTTGGAAGGAAAGGAACAAAAGAATCTTCAGGAATGATTCGCTCCCTTGGCATCACTGTTGGAAGCAAAGTCGCCTCAACATTCTGGAAACCATCAGGCTACAACATTGGCATGCAACGGATCTGAATGGCCCTCCTTCTGAGCAAGGTATTCTTCAGCACTAGAAAGTCAATCTGGTTCAGAATCCATCCCCCCCCTTCACCACTCAACCTGTTCAAAGAAGCCCCACGTATTGGACCCCCCCCACGGAAGGCTTCATCAAACTCAACTTTGATGGAGCCTCCAAGGGTAACCTTGGGGCAGCAAGTTTTGGAGTGGTCTTCCACGATCACCGAAGCCATATTCTTCTAATTAACACAGGAAGCCTAGGCCACACTACGAACAATGTTGTTGAGTTATGGGGGCTCACCCGAGGCCTGCAATTAGCAATTGAGCACAACTTCACCAAGTTGATTGTTGAAGGGGATTCACTAGTCATTACCAATCTCTTCAGGAAAATATTGAATGGAGCTGACCCATAGAAAATCTCACCTTGTTGGAGACTCTCCTACAGATTAAGAACAATTGTGAATCTCCTACAACCCAATCAGGCCTTCATCCCCTCACACATCAGGATAAAGGTGAATTAGGTTGCGGATGAACTAGAAAATCTAGGAATGAATTGGGAAGGACTGGAACTCCTGTGCCAAACTTCCCTCAATCTGACGCATCCCATACTCCAACAGTGCATTAAAAAATCCACAACAGTCGATAGACTCTCGGACGGGGTGATAGTGCAGGACACGTGGCACTTGGAGGAGGCACGAAGAGGCCAGCATGGTGATTTCCATGTGAATGAAGCATGGCCTGCACCACCGCCACCCCCATGCATTTAACTCCCCCATACGACATCCCAGGCGCCATTAATCCTGGTGCACCTGACCTCCTCAAGTTGTCCCCTCTAGGGCTCTGCTCATTGAACGCGCCATTACTCTATGCACGCGACATCGCCTTCTTCCTCCTCATCCGCGAAGCCATGCCCCATTCCAGCCTCCCTCCTTCGCTATGCTCTCCTGTAGTTGGATTTTTCTCCAGGTCCTCCTCGACCATCTGGGATCTTTTCCTGTGCTCACCTTCTCCCCCTGGACCATCAGAATGTTGAGACAAAGAGGCAATCCAAGGAGAGGCTCGCCCTGGAAACCACTATGGCCTCATTTGGTCCTTGCTCGGGTGCCTGCAACCTCCCCGAGCTCCTCCCATGGGTCATCCCCCTCGCACTCCTCACATTCCTTGTAGTTTGAACAAGCACCACTCGCCACCTCCTCCCCTCCCGCTTCCCACCTTGAGGGGTTGGCACTCTATGATAGCTCGCTTGGTTTTCCCTCATAACCCATCCTTGACAGAGCCTCCTCATCTTGGGTGCCTCCTGCAGTACCACCAAATTCACCATCCAGCACACCGGCTCCACCAGAGGCCTCCTCCACTCACCCACCCTTGGAAGCACCACCTCTTCTATAGGAACCTCATCCTAGGCCACACTCCTTTTCAAATTCAGTCCCGGACTCGCAATTACAGGATAGCTTGTCCATTCTCTAAGGGCTGGTCTTCGAGCTTCGACGGGGCCTAGATGACCTTCAGTTTCGGCTGGAGCTACTGGATGGGAAGACCTTTTCGCTCCTCCAAATCCTCTCCACCTTCCAGGGGGGCTTCCACTTCACACTAGAAGAAGCGAGGGCAGTGGAGCACACGCATACAAGAGACTCAAGGGAATGGGGGCTTCCCACAGGAGGTGGCGACTCTGGGCAGACCATGCACGTGGCCATGGACGAGGAATACCCACCCACTGAAGGAGAAACTCCTGGAGCATATGTTGCAGCAAGACTAGGCTTGCATGTGCCCAGGGAAGTGGGAGGCACATGGCCCGACAACAGACTGGAAATGGATGACTCGGACGCCGACACGCATGAGCAAATGGAATGGAGAGGGGCAGTTGTCGAAGAGGAGCCATGGGACCTTGCAACCCACGCCACATCTCCGCCTGGCTGGCCAGCTTACAAGCCAAGTGTATGACCAACACATGGGTCTTTTGTGGCCTCATTAGCATTTTACTTATGACTTTAGTTTACTTTTTCACTCTGTTTTTCAATTTTTGTAAGACTGGTAGTCATTTTGATCCTAACACCGACTGGATGAACTGGTTTCCCCATAGGGTATTTCAGTTATTATAGTACGACACTACTGCACACTTTGTAACTCTGGTTTTTTGAAGGCTCCTTATATATAAATTCTTAATTATAAAAAAAAAATGGTACCCACTAGTTCCATCCAAGGATATAAAAGAATAACATCCACATCATTCATATCAATGGCACAAAAATCAGAATGCAAGACATATTTGTCCATAGTGAGCTTCAAATATTTTTAAAAATGAACACTTTCACCCTCAACTTATGTGTTTTGAATATTATTTGCAGGAACTTGGAATCCATTAACCAACTGAACATTTTCCTATTAACTGGGGTTAATAGAAACAATAACCTTCTCTTGTTGAATGCATCCAAGAACCTGTAATATAGAGTTTTCATAGGAAAATAAACCCTTGGTACTCCATGTATCCTTTTTTCCAACATGATATCACCTGTCTAACAATACTTTTTTAAATTCTTCACTAGAGAGTACCATCATTTTGCTAAAGTTAAGCAAGTTCCACCAAGTGGCTACATCACCTTGTAATTTTAAATCTACCCAATGCATCCAATTCTCTTCCCATGCTGACTTCCTTTATTTTATGAATTCTTAAATAGTAGGGCCATCATATTTTCCAGTAAAATTCATCTTTCTTGGAAGAAATCTTCAACATAAAATAGGGTTTATAAATAACTTATTGTGCAAATCACACGGCTTTTTCTGGAAAAACCCTGAAAAATTGTTGATTTTAAAATGTTGATAACTTCACTTCTCGGACTCCGTTTGGGATGATTTTTATTTTTTTTAAATTGGGTATTTTTCCAAGAGGAATTCAAATTCACAACTTGTTTCTAAAAATTCTTCTAAAAAATTTTCCTAATTTAATATGAAGTGTGTTGCCCCTTTTTTCCCTTAAAAAAATCTGCAAAAAGAACCAAAATTTTCTTCCTTTCTTTGGTCGAAGAAAGTTCTCTGATACCAAATGTTGTGTTCTTATTATGTTCTCACGCACGAGTATAGAATCAAGAATATAAATACTTAACTTCAATAAGAAACCCAAATCATTCACATAAAATTATCAACACAAGAAATAGACAAAACCCTTGAGGTAGGGTAACACCATTAACTATTATTCCCTATGGAAGGAAATACTCCTCAAGCAATGTTTTCTTGTTACATAACAATATTATTCATTTTGCTCATTACATTTTTCATCCCTTCCTTACATAATACTACCTAAGAACATTCTAGAGAAGGAGCCTTCTAGAAATCCTTCTCACATTTATTATGTTCACACTACTATAATATATCTAACTACCATAATGGGCCTTATTTAATAATATAGTGGACCTAGTTCACCTTACATTGAATGGCCTCCACTATTATCATTATGGGCCTTTCAAC
>SNQJ01S0011167.1:439972-454503 GCA_010110895.2 Picea sitchensis
TGTTAAGGGGGAGTGTTGAAATAATGTAACTACGAAGAGCATTCTTATTATTATTGTTATTTTATTATTAGGATTAATCCCCATTGTGGATTAATCATGTCGGTAATTGTATGAGGACCAAATCCCCTTTTATGGATTGGTCATCGGACAATTATAATGGGTAGAATAAGAAGTCAGCCCCAGCAGTTATTATTGAGACCCATAATTAATTTAAAGGTGGGTTTACCCACCCAGAGTGAGAGGTCGGCCCTGCCAGTGAAACCCTTTCACACGTTCCAGTCTTGTATATATAGGAGGCTAGCGCCTCACTTCTAACACACAACTCACTTGCTCATTATCTTATGAGGCAAGCTGCAAATACCAGTTAGAGAGAGGAGAAGAAGAGTGGCGCATCTCTTGGGGAGGACTATCTGTATTGGTTTGAGTTATCTCTTGAACATTGTATAAGCTATTTATGATAAGGAATTTTTTGTTGGGTTTTCTTCCCCTAGAGGGTTTCCCAAGATAAATGTTGTGTCTCTTGTGAATGTGTATTTCTCAATGATCTTGTTCTTATGATTCTCTTATCTATTGAAATGCAAAGAACTATAATAATGGCATAAACATTAACAATGGATGCTATCTAAGTAAATAAATGAATAATATATCTTGCATCCCTTGCTTCCCCTTATCATCCTCAATGATTTCACTTTTATGTACGAGGGACATATAAGGAGGTAACAATGGATTGGTTTGATTATAACCCCTTGATTTCCCATACATATTATTATAAAGCATACTTTTAACATCTCCATTAATATCAGAGTTATAACAAGGAAGAGTAGTGGAAATAGTAAATGTATAACTTTGTTTTGGTTTTCTTCTATGTACCCTCAGATAGAGTCATCAAAATCAAAATATTGGTATTATGGGGTCGAAAGAAATTTACTAACATAGTTTAAATGAGTGTGTTTCATATCCACACTTAATTCTTTTGTATCGATGTCATAGATAAGGTCTCCATCAAAATATCTGAAAACTGAAAAATATTTTGTAGTGGAATTAGTGATAAAGAGATCATCGACATTATATAAATTGAAATTTGTTTTGCATTGTTGACTATATCAGGTTGTGATGTTCCCTTTTCCTACAAGTTATTTTCACAACCAGTCTCTCTCTCTTCATTCTTCAATTCATTGTTATCCTTTGATTTGAACTCAAAATCACATGTTGGATATTTTGCAAAATTTATGTTTATATTGTCTCTTGAAATTTATTCTTCACTGCTAAACTGATCAAAACATGATGTATTTTCCTTAAGTGAGTTATCAATACCTTCATTTGATTTTGAATCAACCTCACATACCATTACATCATAAGCGTTTGTGGTATTCACGATTGGAGAATGTAACACTCTCTATTGATTTTGAAGCTTGGCCTAGTATTGATTAATCTAAAGGAAAAATAGCATATTACATATAATGTGATTTGCAAATTCAATGAGCTTTAACCATCACATAAAAAACACTAAACTAAGATATTAGTGTCTTAGGGCTCTTTCTCAATAAAATTTGTTGTAATCCATCCAACTAAAAAAAGTTTTTCATTCTTGAATTTATCTTTAAATCAAACATAATGTGAGTTACCAACCAAAAACCCTAACTTATGAACAATTTTGGTCTCTCTATAGAGCTATGGTCCAATCTTTAACCTTTACAAGGAATCTTTGACATAGTTACAAGGAATCTTTGACATAGCTCCTCATATGAGTAAGATTGTTGCATGTTATCCCTTTAAAACATTGTAACAATGTTTTTCATAAGACCAACGTCAACGCTTTAAATAAGTTTATCACCCCCATGTTTAGAAATGAACTACTTAGTTTCTAACACCGATGCTTTGAAAGTGCATTTGCATTAATTAAAAACTTCCCTAACCCTATACCCTATTGTATTGTGTTGGAGACCAAGGACATAGTTTGATACAATGATTGGATCAATAAAATATAGCATCTTCTTAGAGATGATGTTTTGAGCATTTGCATGAAACGATCTCGTGCATAGCCTACATTGTCACAATTGTTTAAATGAAAAATAGTAAATCCACCCAGTGAGAAGGTTCCACATATATAGTTGACCAAAGTCAACCCAATGCATCTTTCAAAGAGAATTGTTTTAATAAATTCTCAAGTACTATCTATTGCGAGTTGTGTTTGAACATATTAATACAATGATCAAACAAGATGTAATGGCTTTTTGTGGTTTTTGGAATGATAACTCTTCTAGAAAAGTACAGGAACGATAACTCTTTTAGAAAAGTATGCAAAGCATGAGCAAATAATTAGAAGTAAAAAATATAACAATTTCATAAATTTTAATGGATGATACAAAGTAATTAATATTATTAAAAGATTTTTTTAATTTTTAAATAAGTTATAAATTAATTTAAAAGATATATTAATAATAGTAAAAAATAGATTTTGAAAATATTTTTTCAATTTTTTTTAAATAATATTTGGATAGATAAATTAATAAGTATATAATTGGATAAATAAATAAATAACTTTAAATATGTAATTTTTTTAAGGTGGTAAAATTTATGATAATTTAGTTGTTAAGTGATAATGAGAGTAGTTATTATTGGTTGTTATCCATAAATGTGGGTTAATTCCTCATTATTATTAAATGATAACCTCGCCACCTAAAATAACTTATTGGTGGTTTGTAAGGGGGTAGACTTTCACTCCTTTTAGATGCTTCTAAGTATTGGGTCATTAACATGTTTCCTTATGTCTAAGAAAGATAAGGTTTTAACCAATCACAAGCAATTTTAAGTTTTACCCCAGGACCAAAAAGATTTCAACTTAAATAGTATATGCAAGAAAGTTGTGTACCTTATAATCATCATAGAAGCTACCACTAGTGATAGTGAGTTTTAGTAACATCTAATCTAGACTAGTGGGATCATATATTTTTGGGGGTCATGTTTTTTTTAATAACATCTAAACTTAATTGGTTGAGGAGAGTTGAAAAAGTTGGAGAGTATAATGGGTTTAATGTCGTACAATCATGCAATAAAAAGCATCCTATAAACTTGAAATTTGGAGTGGCCTACTTGGAGAAAGCGCTTTAAGCATCACTTTGGCCCCACCCTCGTGGGAGATGTAACGAGCACCTTGCAATTTTCCTATAATAAGATTTGATGTTTCCCTCTAAATTCGTACGATTGGGACTTGGTCTAATCTACGCCACTTCATATGTTTCATTATCTTTGATGTGATGTACCATTGTTGAACATAGCCAAACATATGTCTTGTCATTGGTTTGGAACAACCTTGCTAGTGCCAAAACTTAAAGCCAAGAAATAGTTGGCCAATAAGATCGCCAAATTTGGAATCAATTCCATCATAATGGAGCCGTGGAATGATGAACTCAAAACCAAAAATGCAGCAATCCAAATCCTTGAGGTTCATAAGAAAAGATTGTTATGACACCCATAGATTATGATTGGACTTTTGAGTTTTGCATGTGTTAAAATGTTGAATTTTTTTTAAAAAAGGGACGAGTTGGGCAATAGAAATATCCATTATTGAATCCAAATTTTTGTCCTACCTTGGTTATCTTCATGTTTACATCCTTCATTACTTCTAAGAAAATGTCCAATGAAATGTGAGAGGAGTTACCTTCGAATGTAATTAGATCATTATTGTGTTCATATGATTAAAAAAAGAAAATTATTCATGTTTTATGAGTTTTGTTGTAATCTTTTTCATTTTATTTGTACATTTTTTCCATGTCAAAGGATTTCTGCATTAAACTATGGCATGTCTTTGCAATTTTGTTAGTGACAATCATAGTTAACCGATTGAAACTAGTTACTTGACATTTTTACCTAAGTATATTGCATGTATAAGTATGGTTATGCACCTATAACTTGCAAAATGTTCCCCACAAAAGTGGCACCATGGAGCACATGCTCACTTCTTGTTTTACCTACCCTTATTTTACTTATTGAATTTAACCCCTCTACGATAAGGAATATTTTTCACTCATCCTTCTTATTGACACTATATTTACCAATAAATTTGTTGCTCTTGTGAGATTATGATGGACCCGTGATGTCAAACTTTAGATCTTTTTTTATCTCAAGTATGCTTCTCTTAGACTTATTCCTAATAGAACTATATGTGTCAGACCATTTATTGACTTGAATTATGTTGCAATGGAGTTTTGTTACTTCACACCCACTTTTTCGCTGATGTATGTCATTTGTACGAGGTCATATCCTAACACAGAGTCAAAGGATTTGAACTATGTAACAAAACCCTTTAGATTACTAGATTTTGGATCCTATAGTTCTAACTCTTATATTACATTACCAAATTTAGGTTTTATACAAATGTTATAACCTAACCTCTTAGCAAGAAAAAAGGTGGTAAGCAACAAAATTTGAGGGTTTGAAACACAACAACTATACATAAACAAGAAGAGAAACACAAATGGGTCAAATAATTAAAGCTCAAAATTTTGAAGTTATGAGCCCATTCAAGTTCCACAATAAGAGTAGTGTTAGTGGTAAACATAAGTTTGGTGATAAAATGGATGTTGGATAAAACATGAAGTGGGCATTTCACTTGCGGTACTACTTTTGGGTGGAGCATGCTCCTAAGTTATAGGTGTATGATTACCCTTCTTGTAACTAACAAAATCATTGAGAAATTCCAAGTCATTAGTTTTAACCATGTAACTATGGCTATAACCAAAAAAGGGAAAAGGAACACTACATTTTGATGGGGAAGCTAATGACATGGGGAATAAAGGAGTGAAAACATATGTCAAGAGATATTTCAACCATATAACAACTAGACTATGCAAGTGAAATGTGAAAGTAAAATAGACAAAGGAGAGAAATATAGCATGCACTTACATATGCACATGTATCTAACAATTTCATCTTGAACATAGTTTCAAATAATTCTCTATCACAACACTCCATCATGTCCATTAGGCGTGACATGGTAGATCAAACATTATAAATTACCACTTGCTGAGATTTAGATTTAGATTTAGATTTAATACATTGAGCATTGGTCTTGAATGCTTTCAAAGGAGTAAACCTAAACACATATTTAACAACTAAGGACACATTAGCTTCAAAGAAAAACAAATTAAATAAACTACCTAAAATATCGTTTACATCATTTCCTCTTACTTGATGAGTGGAACTACTATATATCATGGAATCTTGTTAAGACATATTTAAGATTATTTGAACTACAATGTGTCATCAACTGTTAAAGATGTGTGTAGATCTCCATTTTTGAAAATTTTCAATATTAATGTTTATCTTATTAGATCTAAATATATTGAAAAAGAAACCAACAATGCTTGTTCTACCCTATCATAGCTAGTGGGTTCGGATGCAACACTAGGATGAAAATTTATTGGAACATATACATCCATTCCTACAGAGACTCCTTTAACATCATACTTAACCATAACAACCCAATGAACAAATTGGTATTGACAAGCATAAGGTAACAAAATATGTGGAAAATAGAATCCATAGATTGTCAACTATGGAAAAGGAATAAAAAATGTGGGAAAACATTAATAACATGGAGAAATATCAAGTAATGTACAACAACATGGAAGGCACACACATGCATGTTAAATATTTAACAAACCATATGTACAGATAGATGGAAAAATCCAAATGCATATGCTTAGTACATAAATGCAAGAGAAACAGGCTAGTCAACCTTCTTCATAATAGTCACAATAATCACAATAGTCTTAATTCAATTGTAACATGCTCTTGAAAATAACAAAGGACTATATTAAAGGATTGGTGTTCATCAATTTTCCCTCTGTCTTAATCCTGCAAGGTCTTGATCACGACGACATTTTTTACTTGTGCTTTATATCTCTTTGTTTCTTTCTACTTATTCTTCTTCCATGCCCTTTTCAACATCCTCTTGTTTCTTCGTTTTTGGTAGCTTTGTTCCCTCTTATATACTTTTCTCCCTTGCTTGATCTATCTCTATTTGTGTGGTGTACCTTGATCACTGAAATAGAATCTTGGGGAAATATAGACAAAAATATGATTGTAGAAATAAAATAAACAAAACCAAAGTATTTAAACACCAACAATAGGCAAACCTTTATTGTTTTTTTGAATAGGAGGCAGTTTTCACTTGGATCTTTCACGAGGAAACCTTCAATTGACTAGAGCTCCAATATAGTATTAATTGCCTGACACATAATTATGTCATAGCTTATAATATTATAAATAGTTTATAATTGACAAAAATACTAACCACCAAGTGGGCCTTCATAAATGAGGCTACACCAACTTATGGACGTTGTTTAATGAGGCCACCTTACATTTATTGGTTACACACTCTAACTACCAAGCATCCTTATTTAATAGAGATGTCCATTATACATTAATAATAATAATAATAATAACCTATTTTTAAGGTCACGACCAAGCTAGACACCAAATTGGTGTATGAGACCCCCTCCGCCCAGTGATTTTACTGGTAAAGTCTACAAAGGTATAAATACCCTACCCCCCTTTGGATTTGAACATGTGACCTCTTAGAAGGAAACACATGTTCTTGACTATTAGTCCAACTCAGGTTGTATATAACTAGGGAAGTTAGGGTGGGACACTAACATGCCCTCCCCCTTAACAAGCAATGTTGTCATCAAGGTTGAAGATGAGAAAATTGGTTGAGGATCATGATTGATTCCCATGTCACATTTTTAGTCATGTATCGATCCATTGGATCAAATTTTTTTCGATAATACATTGGTTCAGATAGTGCTTTCATTTTTCCAAAATGGCCTCAATAGAAGGAACATTTTATCCATTCATATATTTTATGAAACCGTATGTGACCCGTCGAGGGAGAAGAATGTAATTCAACTAACGTTCAATATTTAATTAGGCCAATCCTTTACTATAGTCCTTTACGAGTTCAAACAGAAGGAACATTTTAATATTTATCCATTCATATATTTTCTAAAACCCTAAGTGACCTGCCGAGGGAGAAGAATGTAATTCAACTAACGTTCAATATTTAAATGTTGAATTCTAGACCAAAAAAATACACCTTTTATAGCATAAGGCATCATTCTGCCAATTGTATCCCAAATGTGCATGGAAGTCGGCATGTAGTTATTATGGAATGTGCACCACCTTTGCATCCACTAACCACTTTGGATATACTTCCACCATCCAATCGGGCATTGTAAAAGATAAAGAAAATAGGGAGCCCTCCTCCTTATACTTCCATATATAGAGCATTAGACACCATATTCTCCTTGCCATTTTTGTAGAGGATCTCATAATTGTAGCCCAACATTTTATTAACCCACTTTTGTTTCTCTGGGGAGAACAATCATTATTCCAAGAAATATTTCAAATTGTAATGGTTTGTTTTAATCTAGAACTGATGGGGCGGTTTGTTTTAATCTAGAACTAATGGGGCGGTTTGTTTTAATCTAGAACTAATGCCCCATTAGGTAAATATGTCACATATTAATTGCATGAAGAGTAGACATCATTTCCTATTCATAGGTTGATTTTACCAAGTGTTATCGCACAATTTCATACTACTAAAGGTCAAATGGAATCCCTCTTGCATGAACATTGCCCCAACACTTTTGTCAGAGGCGTCACATTCCAAGATGAAATTCTTATTGAATTCAAGCATGGAAAGAATAGGGGTAGTACACATAGTTTATTTTAAAGCTTGAAAAGCATGTTATATAGCATCATTCTAGCTAAAGGAATTTTTCTTGAGAAACATGTTGAGGGTAACTACAATTTTACCATAGTTTTGCACAAACTTCCTATGGTAACTAGTGAGTCCAAGGAATCCAAACACAATTATGAGAGTCTTCAAGCAAGGCCATTCTTTCATCACCTCGATTTTCTTAGGATCAACCCATACTCCCTCCCCACTGATAATCATGTGCCCCAAATATTCCACTTCTGAGACACCAAAATCACTTTTGAATGTTTGAGGAACAATTGGTGATTGTGGAGGAGTTGTGAGAGCTGATACACATGTGCCACATGGGTAGCCAAAGTTTTGTTGTAGACCAATATATCATCAAAAAAGACAAGGACAAAATGACATGGAAGGAGTCAAAACATTTTGTTCATAAGGCTCTAAAAAGTGAAAGGTGCATTACAAAGACCGAATGGCATCACCAAGAACCTACAATGGCCTTCATGTGTGTGAAAAGTAGTTTTTTAGGAATATATCAACTTCTTTCATTCTAATTTGGTTATAATTGGAATGAAGATAAAGATTAGTGAAGAAATGAGTGTCGTGTAACTCATCCAAGAGTTCATCAATGACTAGAATGGGAAATTTATCATTGATTTTTAGTTTGTTAATAGCCCAAAATTTGAGGCATGTGTGCCAAGCACCTTATTTTCTAAGAACCATGACAACAAGAGAGGAATAGGGGTTGGTGCTAGGACATATCACACCTACTACCAATAGCGCATGGATTTTCTTTCCGATTTCATTTTTCTTCAAAAGAGGATGGTGGTATGTGCACACATTGGGTAGTTGTCTATCCAATATCAATGTGATTCAATCATCATACTCACCACATGAGGGTGGGAGTCCTTGGGGAAGTACAAAGACTTGTTGGTGTTTGTCCAAAAAAATTGCAAGTCTGAATCAACCAACTATGAATCATCCTCAAAGACTTGAATAGCATGAAATTGTGCAATAATGCCCGAATGACACTTCTTCAGGAGATTTTCCATATGGTAGGAACTAATTATAGAGCACCCATTTTGAGACCTTTGAGAGAGTAGCAATGCATGTCCTTATTGAAACTCATGTATAACTACAGGAAATCTATGGTGATGGGGCCTAATGTTCTCAATCATTCGACGCCCAAAACAATATCACATCCACCCATTTCAATAAAAAACATGAGGGTTTTCAAGAAATAGTCACCCATTTGGAGTTTCACATTTTCATACTTGTTGCCACATTTCCAATAGATCCCCCATTTGCAATCATTATTTGAAAGTTTTTAACAACATGGATATGGATATAACATTGCATTTCTTCAACAGTGCGATAATGGATGAAATTATGTGTGCTACCATTATCTATTAAGACAGTCACCTTCTTATTCTTGGTATAGTTGACCAACTTTATCTTTTGAGGATATGAAATGTTGATCAAGTCATGAAGGGAGATTTAGGGTTCTTTAGAATTCTATTCTAGACTAGGAATGTCTTCCATAGGAGGTGTGATTTCCTTTGGAGTCACCCAGCTATATTCACCATAAAAAATGTCCTTAGAAATGGCCATTAATAAAAACATTTCCTTATATTTATTCCCTAGGAAATATTTTTCATCATAGTTATAGAAAAGACCCTTGAGTTGATGGTTTTCCATTTCAACCTATGTCAACTTTTGGACCTTGAGGGGTGGAGCAAGATATGGGGGAGGCATAATATCGGGGTGTGGGAGTGGAACAAAGGTGGGGAATTTGGACTAGGAATATGACACAACTTCTACACATAAAGCAAGTTTATATTCCTCCAAATAGGTTTCAGGGTGATTCATCTCAACTTGGGATTTTATTTCCTCCTTAAGACCATTGATAAAACATTGCTCGAAAAATTAATCAAAAAAATGTTATGTTCTGAGTGCCAAGAAATTGAAATAAGCAATGTTCCTACTTGATGCAATTTGGTAAGTTGACCCAAAAAATTGGTATCACTTACAAAGAGATTAAATAAGTCTTTCACAAACTACTACCAGACAATGTATCCCAAAGAGGTTTTCCTATGCAATTACCACCACTACCAACGTTCTCAATCTATATATAGAAATCATATTTAACGTTTTAATATGTCATCCTCTATAGAATGTAAGGAAAAGTAGTGTTATATTTTATCAACCCAACAAGTCAAATGAGACCCATCAAACTCATTCATGTTGATGTGAGGGAAGAGTAGATGTATCATATGGGGGAATGTTTAGTAATGGAGTTGGTGTTTCTAGAGCTACCACCACTAAAATTTTCATGAGCAATGTGTTTACCGTTTCTAGGGACTTCACCTAAGAAGAATTCGTTATCATAATGCTTACCCTTGAGTTTCTCAATTTTATCAAAACGGAGTAAGAGTTACCCATTGACTATAGTCATGTTGCTATGAATTAGGTCCACTTATGAGTGAAGGTTTGGACTATTTTTTTTATTTCATCCATGGAGTCATATTTTGAGTGTGGGTCATGGGACCACGAGTGCAACCCAAAGGTTACCCAAGGGCTATATCAATGCAATCAGTATCATGAGACAAGTCTATTGAGATAGGTCACAAACAATGGTATTGTCAAGCCCACAAAAAAAGTTACACAAGAGCTATACTAATGCAATTAATATCACACAAGGAATATTTCTAAACAAGTCTCCCACAACTGTACTTGCTAGGCCTAGAATTTTTCACAAATTCTTGATATTCCAACAAAATTGTTTTCTGAACTGCCCATTTTGCAAAGGACGGGTTTATGAGGGTCCTATATCCAAAAGAGTGTTAAGTGCTATAGATATTTGATATATATGAGGATTTCCAATGATAGTACTTAGTCAAATATTTCACGGCACCAACTAAGGAGCATATTTTATACCCTTATCCATATTACCAATTCCCTGGCATGCAAGTGTGATCTCCTTGAGTGTTGTTCTCAGTGTACTAAACCAACAAGATGGTCAAGAGGCTTATGAAAATCTAGTTTTAGGTGCACCTATAGGGATTTCGATACACCTAAAGGCACATGGAAGATTAAATCCATAGAGAAATTTTGTCTGATGCGATACTACTAGAAAAAATACCAACAAAGGTGTATAAGGGTGCCCAACCAAGTGACTACACTTGTATTCCCTACATGTATGCTTCCCCGGCTATAGTTTTACATGTTGAACAACATATATCTATGTTTAAAGACACCATAACACATCTATAGGCCTCAAAAATATTCCAAAACTTAGGTGCATGATGGCACATGAAAGAGACCTAATACCACTTGCAGTATACCATGATTGTTGGAACAAAATGTTACAGCAATATAGGAAAAAATGTAACTTTGGAAAGCAAATAAAACATAACCAAAGTATTGAAACAACAACAATAGGAACACCTTTATTAATATTTTCAATAGGAAGCAATGTTCACTTGCCTCTTTGAGGGGGAAACCTCTAATTGAGAAAATATCCAATACAATATTGATCACTTGGGACCTAATTATATAGCTTCTACTACAATAAATGGTTTCCAATTAACCAAAATCCTAACCACGTAGTGGCCCTCCATTACTAAGACTACAACAACTAACTAGTGGACCATTCTTAATAAGGCAACCATACATTTATTGATTGCTCTAACTACCAAATGGGCCTTATTTATTAGATATGGCCACCATACATTAAGTAACGACCTATCCTTGTAGTTGGGGGAGTTAGGGTGGGATCCTAACAATTTGACATTTTATGTTGCTTTTCTTTTCTTGGTATATGCATTTTTTGGCATAGAGGAGAGCTTCATACTTGCTCACTTGGTATTCCCTTACTACGATTATGTGTTTTTCATCCTTGCTCATCTTAATAGACTTCTTCTATTTAAGATCCTCCTTTTCACCCTTAAACATATGTTTGGAATATTCTATTAAAAGTTGTGTTGTCACCCGAATTGAGACATTGGATAAAAGAAGTACCCATTGTGACTACAATGTCATTTGCAGAGGTAGTGCCCACTATCACCGCAAAAATGTATTTATCACTTTAGAGATGGTACTTTCACAACCCAATGGGGGTTTCCATTAGATCTAGTCTAATTTCGTTTGTATCTCACATACCCTAGGCTTGGAAATACAACTCACATAATAAAATATTGAAGCTAGATGAGATCAATAACTCCAAAGGAGACATTTGAAGAATTTTCCTTGAATTCATCATACATAAATCATTGAGCTATGAAGTCATACTACTCATGATCAAAGGTCTGAAGTGAAAATAAATAAATATGAGAGGGAAATGACCTTTTCGATGAATCATATAGATAAATTATTGCCATCCAAAACAATAATGGAATCAAATATAGGTTAGTCCATATATAGGGAGTGGGTATTAACATTTAAATTTTGGGAGGTAGAAATAAAATTAGAGGTGTTCTCTAATATCCCACAAACACAGATTCAATGCCATAGATATACTAAGTGAACCCTAGTGGGACAACATTAGAATCAAATCCTCATTGTATATCCAATAATTGCACTCCCATGTCGTATTGTTAACCACAATGATTTTGTATTTGTACTATATTCCTATTATCAACCTCTGCAGTGACCAAATCAAATAAGAGAATATTTTTGTTTTTTGGGTTACTTTGAAAGTGTTTACACCATCTTTGGGGTGCTTCATGAGATTTGGAGTACATGTTTGATATTCATCCATCAGATGATTTGAGATGGAATGGCATAAGGGAGATGGTATGTGATGGATTTGTATGGTGGATATAGCATGCTCAGTAGTCACTTGACCTAAGTTATGTGTTGGCTTGGTATTCTTCCCTCAAATGCTCAAGTTTTCTTAATAGTTTGGTGGATGCCCTTCATTGTGGCCACATGGAGAGTTCAATTGCTTGGAAATCGCCTTACTTGGGAGGAGGAGTGGTGTGCATCTTAGAGGATGGAATTAGGATCTAGACAACATGGGATAGCTTGGATTATTATTTGGAGGCATGAAGTTGGCTCAAGGGAACCTAGATTGCGAAAATGTTCATACAGGGGGAAACTAACCAAATGGAGTATGTTTCTTAGGAAGATCAATGGAGTTAGTGGAGGCATATAATGAATATATGTGGACATACCTTGTGTAGCTACATCATCTTGGATCCATTATTGTGCATGAAATCACCTTGGAGCATGACATGTGTACCCTTGGAGTGTAGCACTTCACTTGTGTAGGCCTACAAGTGATTTTTGTAGTTTGATTCTAAGGGCTTGGGCCCAACACTGTATTGTTGGCCTCCATTACCTCTCACACAAATAGAGGAAGGAGAGAATCATTCTCATTAATAGATCATTCACACATCTTGTTTTCATTGTTGTGTTGAGATGTGACATCTCTCTATGTCTTCGAGAGAAGGATATGGTATGTACATGAACTTCATCTTGAGCATATTAATGAAGTTTTCACTTGTCCAAAACTCGTGCAATTTCTAGATTTGATTTTCAACCATATGTGTTCTTCAGGTATTGTTATTTACAACTATATATGTCTTGATTATTTGTCATAAGTAAAAGGGCAATTTGTTGAGAGATTTGACATCATCATTGAAAAATATAAGGGTTTTTTGTTGCCACTATATATGTCATCTTATTGTGTTATAACTATTGGAAAAGTAAATTTTTATATATGTTTTATGTGGGATAAGTCGACCTAGAGGGATAAAAATTATCAGTATAGTTTGGTATATTTTTTCCTTCGATTTCCTAGAACATTAGGTTGTTAGAAAGTGAAATATTGTTCTCTTTCAATTGTTGTTTTATACTTTATTTCATAATATCCCTAAGGCTGAAAATTTTGGGGTTAAGATCCGTGAAACCTTTAGTCAAGAGGTGAATTTTTTTTTTTTTCATTAAAACTCAATTTAGGAAAAATTCAACATGGTTTTAGAACTTGTTATGGATAAGATCACTTTAAAGGAAGAGGGAGCTTGTTTTTCAGTTGTAGATTTCCTGGGAGAGGTACTTGACTTTGTTAAGGTTGTGGGGTTTTAAACCCTAGGTTTCTAAAGAGAATCACCTTGACCCTTGGAAGGGTTTTTTCTACTTCATATATATTATGGATTTTGTGCACTTGAGACTTGTTCAGGATGTGTAAGGTGAATATTAGTCTCAAAGAGTGTAACAGGTTGGATGGAGCTTCCAATTTTGTTCCATGGAAGATCAGGCTTCATATTCTTATGGAGGAGGTCGATATTGAGGAGTGTGTTGAGAAGAAAATTCTAGAACCTACAAATTCATCATAGTTGGCCGCTCACTGAAGAAGGAATCCAAAGTGAAGAGAATTGTTATTGATTCTATGAAGGATTATTTCATCTAACACATTTCAGATAAGAAGACATGTAAGAAAATGTTTGATTCTTTGGTTGAATTATTTCATAACTCTTGTGCTTCTCGATAGATTCTCTTGTGAAAACCCTCTTTCAATAATTCTCATGAGAAATATAGATACTATGGTGAGCTACTTCAGTAAGAGTGGTAAATTGAAGGATCAGTTGGTCTCCATTAGTATAGTTGTTGAGGATAAAAATATGGTGTCAATTTCCATAAAGGGACTATATCCTTCATGGATGCCTTTGTTAAATTTTTAATTAAAATAAAGTACCAAGGCAAGTGTTTCTCTTCCCTAGGCGCCTAAGGGGGAGAAAGTGCCGAATGTGGGTCCTAGTCATTTAATTTGTGAGATGCAAATTAAAAGGTGACTTTATGATTAAAG
>SNQJ01S0011167.1:454553-465089 GCA_010110895.2 Picea sitchensis
AGTCTTGTTGAGAGAGCAAGAGACTCTTGGTGAGATGCCAAGAGGCTCTTGGTGAGATGCCAAGAGCAAGAGAAGTTGCAGCATTCTTGTTGAGAGAACAAGAGAGAGAAAGAGAAGGGACCTTTGGTGAGATTCCAAGGTCAAATCTTTGGTGAGATGCCAAAGAGAAAGAGAGAGGTTGAGCTGAGAAAAGAGACAACATTTGTCGAAGGAGAGCACGCATACCAAGGAAAAGAGAAGTACAGATTTCAGACAGCAAGGAAGAACAGACCATACCATACAGATTTGTGGAGGTCGTACAACATGTAATGTGCACATAAATTGAGGAGGACAGCAGCGGCAATTTCTGAGAGTATTGGCATGCATTCCAAGGCTGTCGTACAACATTTGTTGGCACAGAAATTGAGGTAACTGCTGTAATATATTTCTGAGTGTATTTCCGTACAGTCTGTATTGTTTGGCATGAATCTTGGGGACCATACAACACGGTTTACAAGGAGCTATTCATGCCGGGTTTTCTGTATAGTCTTAGCAGAGTTTTGGCACAAATTTTGGGACATTCTGTACAGCATTAATTGTTGGGGAAGCCGTATAGTTGTACAGATTTCTGGGACAGAAATCGAGGAGTAAAGCTACAGGAATGTCCAAATATGTTTGTGTAAAATTCTGAAGATGAATATGCTGTAAAAGAATTTCTCAGAAGCTCATAAATAATACAAAGCCCTCTCTCACTGGTTTTCCCCTTGTGGGTTTTTCCAGGGTCAAAGTTAGACCGAAAATATTTGTGTCTATATTTTTTGAGTTTTGCATATTGCTGATATTTTATTTCTGCGTTGAAAACGATGTTCAGAATCCTCATGTTTCAGTTCTGAAGTTTATTTTCTGTTAAGTTTTTATATGCTGAAACATCGTTGTAACATATGCTGAAACAATGTTGTTTCATATGCTGAAACACCACTGAGTATATGCTGAAACAGTGTTGAGTATATGCTGAAACAGTGCTGAGTATATGATGAAATACCACTGTAACATATGCTGAAACAGTGTTGTTTCATATGTTGAAACACCACTGAGTATATGCTGAAACAGTGCTGAGTATATGTTGAAACAGTGTTGAGATATATGTTGAAACAGTGCTGAGTATATGCTGAAACACCGTTGTAACATATGCTGAAATAGTGTTGTTTCATATGCTGAAACACCACTGAGTATATGCTGAAACACCACTGAGTATATGCTGAAACAGTGCTGAGTATATGCTGAAACAGTGCTGAGATATATGTTGAAACAGTGCTGAGTATATGTTGAAACACCGCTGTGACATATGCTGAAACAGTGCTGAGTATATGTTGAAACAGTGCTGAGACATACGCTGAAACACCGCTGTGACATATGCTGAAACAGTGCTGAAACTGGAGTTTCGACATTTAACTTTGGTAGAAAAATCAGTGAGACTGAAACTGGAGTTTCGACATTTAACTTTGGTAGAAAAATCAGTGAGACTGAAACTGGGTGGGATCTGAAATTTTCTAACAGTCTTTTGTTAAGGGTGTTTGTGCTCAAGAAAATATACCAAAGTTTCCAAATGTTTGGGTTGAACTTGTGCAAGAATAAATTAGATTTTGGTCTTGTTCAAATCAACAAGGGGAAGTATATTGTATTGACTTGTTGAGAAGATGAATAAGGGTAGCAAGAAATTCTTGAAGAATAAGGAGGTGATAGATATAGGAAAGAAAAGACTTGAGTAAGATTATGTGCTTCCAATGTCATGAGATGGGACATTATGTCTGCTAGTGTCCACTAAAGAAGAAAGGAAAGGGTGTGAAATAGGTTGGAAATGGGACTGTAGTAGGTGTAGAGGAGATTAACTTAGTTGGAGACTTCCTTTTCAATAGATTCTTGTTTATCTTCTAAAATTGTGTCTAACGGTTTGATGGTATGTGGACGATGGAGCTTCAAGACACATGACATATGATATGTCCTTATTCAATAGGATTCGGGATCTAGAGGGAGGTATTATTATGGATCTTGGTGATGACACCACTTACCTATGAGAGGACTTGGATCCATTTCTTTTTAGATGCCTTAAAGTGATGTTCTTGATTTGAGTGATATTTTATTGGTTCATAATTTGAGAAAGAATCTCCTTTCAGTGTCATGTATGATAGATGTACAATGGAGAGTTACATTTGAGGGAAAACAATACATCATCAGTGATTGTAGTATATCTAATCCGCCAACTTTGGATAGAGGGGTGAGAGAGTGTGGCCTTTATAAGTTACTCGTTGATCTAATGGCATCTGAAAATTTGAGTGAGAGGTTGGATGACTCTTCTAGTCTTCAAGAGGCTCAAGAGAATGTATGAGAACCCAAATATTTAGTGAGGGAAAGTGTACCTCCTAGGATATGTGTTAGTCATGTTGCATTGGTTTCTTATGACTCTAAGTCATCCATTGGATAAGAGATGTGATACTTTGATGAAGGATGATGTTGATATTGATTCGAGTTTTGCAGCTAATGAGAGTATTGTAAAGAAAAAAGGTTGATACATTCTCTCAAAAAGAGGGAGTTTCCCATGGGTTTTCTTAAACAGAGGGAGTTTCCCATTGATTTTCTTAATAAAGGGAATTTACCATGGATTGTTTTAGATAGAGGGAGTTTCCTATTATGCTACTTTTATTTTAGGATGTCTTGGAAAACTCATGATGTAGTGTCCATTTATTTTGGTCTATGATGTTGACTTAAAGGATGATGGAGATGGGTAGGATACTTTTATTCCATGGTTATATTCATTAATTTTACAGGTAGTCTTGTAGGGACTAGTCGGCCTTATCGACTAGACCTGCCAATAGACCAAATAAGTCGACTGCATAAGTAAAGCATAGGAGTCATTCAAATAGATAGTTAGAGTCGACCGACCAAGTAGTTAAGAAGTTTTAATTGATAGGTAACTGCAATCACAAGTATCTATATGTGACTATGTAACAAAGAAAGGTTGGTTGTTCTTGTACATAATAAAGTGCATATTGTTGGTTCTCCAACTAATTTGTGTATGCTTCCATGTATGTCTATGTGTGTGTGTATAATATTGTAGCATATATGTTTCTCTGTGTAAAGAACTATTGGTAACACTCTCGCACTTTCTCTCAAACTACAACATTGGTTTCATTGTTGGTAGTTCTGAACTTGGGCATGTAAAGTAAAAAGCACTTAGATGTTAAGGTTGGAATAAATACATGAATCGTGGGAACACAAAATCAATAACTATATTAAAAAATATGCAAGGAGAAATCGGTTGACGTTAGCAGAAGCATGCACAAAGTTCTTCATAGAAATACACAAATAATTCTTGGAAGCCATTCCATAATCATTATTTGAATATCTTAATCAATCATATAATGTGAAAAAACACTCTGGATGAACAGTTGATGCTCAAAATAACAAGAAAAGGCAGAACAAATTTGAACAAATGGTTTGAAATAATTATCCACGACTGCATTGAAGAACAAGCAATTGAGGATAGATCATTAGTCAAAACTCTAAAAGAAAAATTTTACAATGACGATTTTCTTTGCACTTTTTTGTCCCTATTGCACAAGTTTCTGTTAGAAAAAGGAGCCAGAGACATTGTCGAGTACCAACCCCTCTTGGGAAATCCTCCACCAAATTCAAATTGGAAATAAAAGAATTACAAGTGGGAAGAATATTTAGAAGCTAATTTCAAATACACACACAAAGCATGGGATTACTTTTTAAAGAAATGAGAACAGTGAGAATGGTTAATATTGTCGACTTCGAGTAAGTCGGGCCGACGATGGGGAGTTGGATAATTCATGAGATGATATAATTCGAGTGTATGAATTCAGGAGGAAGATAATTGAAACTATAAACGCATTATATTCAAGAGGGAAGAAAGAACAAGCAATTGAGGATAGATCATTAGTCAAAACTCTAAAAGAAAAATTTTACAATGACGCATTTTCTTTGCACTTTTTGTCCCCATTGCACAAGTTTTCAAGTAGAAAGGAGCCGAGACATTGTCGAGTACAACCCTTGGGAAATCCCTCCACCAAATCTAAATTAAATAAAAGAATTACAAGTGGGAAGAATATTGAAGCTAATTTCAAATAATAATAATAAAGCATGGGATTACTTTTAAAGAAATGAGAGTACAAAGGAGAATGGAGTTAATATTGTCGACTTCGAAAGGTGCCCAAATGACGATGGGGAGTTGGATAATTCATGAGATGATATAATTCGAGTGTATGAATTCAGGAGGAAGATAATTGAAACTATAAATCCATGATTGAATCTTGGCAGAGAAAATTCCATGAATGCGTCTACAAACCTTGAATCGAAAACCATGTTGAGGTGTGTGATAAAGTAAAGAAAAAAGAGATGAGAAGAGATGTGAAACGAGAGGGATCCCAAAAGTTTGAATCGTAAGCTCCTCCAAGTGTGGCAGTTTGTTGGAGAAGGAATAGAGTGTGCCCCAACAAATCCTAGGAGAAATGAAAGTTTGAAGTTGAGTGAGGAAGCCAGTGGCACCCAGCAAGAAATTGACAAATTCGATAGCATGGAAATTGACGATTCAATACCTATGATTTGACATTCTCCTACAAGAAGTCGTAGCTCGCTCATCACAGACTTCCTCCACAAGAGACTTCATGTCGATACTCAATCCCCGAAAGTATGGTGCAGTACTAATATTGATGGTCATGTAAGAGATACATGTCTAATTGAAGCACAAGAAACTACTCAAAACCATAAGACATATTCCTTCATATAAGATATCTCACTAACTCTTCCCCCTACCAAATTTACTTCATGAATATTCCAAATCGAAAGACAATGAAAATGAATCAAAACAACTTTCTAGAGGACAATTTGTAGAGTATATAGACAGGGTTTGTCAAATAGATGACATAGTCCCAGTAGAAGAATAAGGGAAATTAGCATTGGAATACTTCCCAGTCGACCATAACGACTTCCCAATTGACTTTTATAAGAAATCAACAAAATAAAAATATTTCAATAATCCCAGTTTCTAAAAATCCCAAGAAAGCCACAATGGGCCTCAATCACATTCCCATATATGAAGGAGATGGATATCCCAAACAAAATTGGTTCATTTGTGAGAAATTGTGGGATGCAACCAACATCACAAATGAAGATAAGCATATGGCACAATTCAGTGTCATTCTTCAAGCCAGGGCCCTCACCTGGTTCATGAATTTTACAGAGAACCAAATAAGATCAAAGGCAGAGAAAAAGAAAAAAATCCTAACATTATTCAAGACAGAAGACATCAATCATATGGCTGGGAAAAAGCTGAAATAAATCAAACAAATTCATGGAAAAACATTATGAGAATATGACAAAAGATTCAAGGACTTATTGAATCAAATTACTTACATCATAGAAGAAAGACTCCTCCTACAATGGTATGTAGCAGGACTTCTACAAAATATTTGAGCTCCGTTGTGAATGTACAACATTCAAACATGTGAGGATGCATTGAAAAAATATCAGCGTATAGAGATGGATGATGAAGGATCATTGACTTCATCAACAATAGAGAAAATGCAAGAGGAAAAACTCAAAGTATTGCAACAGTCTATTAAAAACATGTCCATCGCAAAGAATGAACTCTAGTGCACCATTTTCTACAGCAAAGGGAACACAAATGACTAATAAAAATTCAATGATGCATTGGATCCAACCATCCGACAGATCTGACTAGAAACGTTTTGTGATATCTTCCAAAGTATGACAAATCACACAACCAGGGACTACCTGCACACTATAAGGAATGCTTGACCAAAATGGTGTCATATCTGTGAGGAAAATAATCATTCTACACAAGAATGTCAGTTAAATGGGAAAAACAAATTAAATATCCATTATGTATACCACATGCACATAACTAACCAGAACGTTGACCAAGGAGGTGGAAATGGATACAGAGGTCATGTTCTTGGGGGTTATCAAGGAAGAGGAGGACATGGACAAACAGGTCGAGGACGTGGTCAGGGTTTCCTCTATTGTTTTAATTGTTGGAAAGAGGACCACATAAGTCTAGGCTTCCCTATAAAATACAAAACAGACCTCAATTTCTATAACATATGTGGAGTGGGTGATCACTCACTTGAATAATTCCCAATCGTATCGAAGAAAGTGATGAACAAGAGAAACGTGAACCTCTTGCACACAGTACCTAAACAAGAACTATTAAATTCAAAAACTCTCCATGTTGTAACAAGATAATGTGTGGGTGAAGAAATTTATCTAGATCCTCCAGTTCAACAAAGGGGATATTGAAACACATACCCCAACCCTCGATAAGAAGAAAAATTAATACGGGAAGAAATGAAGTTCTTCAAAAATATCAACCAGGATAAACCAAATGGAAAATGGAGAGGAAATCCAAACACTTAAGACACTGCCATAGAATAATTTATTTAGTTACTAAAATAAAAATAGTTGGTCGACCGCTTGATCGACCTCCTCAACATTCTAAGATAATATAAAGAAGATCAAATACCATACAAAAATCTTTGACAGCTATCACAGGAGAAACATAAAAATGACTTTGATCCTCATGTCAACCTTGAAATCAATGGACACATGATTAAACAAGTTGTAGTCTACTTTGGGTCGCAATTAAACATCCTCCCCCAAGAGACATGGAATCGACTTGGAAGACCCCCACTAGTTCCAATATTGAACTTCTTAAAACTAGCGAATCAAAGATTCATCAAACCAATTGGCACACTCAAAAATGGTGTAAATTATATAATGGGGATTCCAATAAGAGTCGAATTCAAATTAATCAATATGGTCGAAGGAATTCCTACATACCCCGCATTAGTAGGAAGACCATGAGATCGGAACATAAAAGTGATTATCTCCCTCGAAAGGGATAAGATTAAATTGAAAGGAAGCAACACAAAGATCATCATACCCTTGGATCCTAAAAAAGGAAAACCTTGGGTATAAACATGGGATGAAGACCAGGAGTCTTTCCAACTATACCAAATAATGAATGAATAAAAGGATAATGTTGATCCAAATGTAGAAGGAGAAATCTTAGTCGAAACACCATTGTCTATGGGACATAATTTAGACGTGGAACTCTATAATTGGAGAATAGAGAACTATGAATCCCAAGCAAAAGAGTGTCAGTTGATAGAGGCAATTGCAATCAAGAAATCGAGAACATGCTTTTCGGTACAAGCAATCCCTATTATTCTCGAGAAAAGAATAAAACAAACTACAACTCTCATTCTGACTAACACAAAAACACGACCCCCTCAACAATTCAATGAAATAAATTCCTCCACAGTCCATGTTGATGAAGTATCAAATTCATTCGGAGAAAAGGGGAGGGTACAGAGCCTAGTAGAATCCTTCGTTGGTCAAGTTGCTCAATGGTGGAAAATGCATGCCTCACACCTACAAACATGGAATACCACTACATTGTATTTTGTCGAACGATTTGATGGGAAGAAGTTATCAGCAAGAGTCAACATCCCAACATTTAAACTTGGGTTCAACCAAGTGGCTCACTTTCACCGTTTTGAGAATGAATGGGATATACGGATGAAAGGGTATGGCCGCATATGTTCCCTAACACATTGGATGACATACCACACAAGTGGTACAAAATCGAAGAGGCATGTGGTCACACATTTAATTGGAACTAAATAAAAGAAAATTTTATAAGAGACTTTGAATTCATCCCAGAAGAGGCACACTTGCGAGAGGAAACACAATAAATAGAAAACTTTCTCGAGAATCCAAACCGTGATGAAATGAAAAAAGGAGGAAAGGAAAAATTCGACATAGGTTCTATGTCACTTGAAACTTTGTGTCAACTCATAATCAATACAATGTAAGAACTCTTCAGATAGACATGGAAAACATAAGTTTTCCAGGACAAAGCTTTTGATGGAAAAAAAGTCACCCTGGACTAAACAACTATGTAAAGATGGTATATTTGGTATCCAAGGAAGACATAGAAAAACTTGTTTTTCCTCCAAGATATAATTAGGTTATAGAATGTGAATGGAAATTGGATGGATCCAAAGAATGAGAATGGATGGATGCATAAATAAAAACAAAATAATTTGGCATTTCAATAGATGGTCGACCAAAATTGGCAAGAATAGGAGACTACTGGTCAGATAAACAAACTACAGAAATAGCTGACCTATTATGTGATCACCAAGACATTTTTGCTCGTTACTACAAATATTTAACAAGAGATGGGGGAGATGAAAATAAACCTCATCCCTGGGGCTAAGCCTATCAATAAATGACCATATAAGTTATCCCATAAGTACAAACCCATCATTCAAAAAGAGATAGAAGCAATGTTAGTTGTTGGCATTATTTACCCTATTGACAAATCAGAATGGGAAAGTCCATTGGTCGTGAAACCCAAAAATATTGACCCAAAAAAATTAAGAATATGTGTCGATTTCATAGGATTAAGTAATTCAACTGTAACCAACACATTCCCGATGTCATTTGAAAATGAAATTATCAATGAAGTCGTCGAGCATGAATGTTACTCTTTCACAAATGGATTTTCTATATATACCCAAGTACCAATTGCAAAGGAGGATCAAGAAGAAACAACATTTGTATGAGTTCAGATCATTTTCATACAGAATGATGTCGTTTGGACTACAAAAATCCCCAGCAGTATTTTCACGGATAGTGGTAAAATATTTTTAGGAGTACATTTACAAAACAACGGTCAGCTATTTTGATGATTGGACAATCTACAATGTATTAAAATACCACATCCAGTGTCTCTGAATGATGTTAGAAAGGTGTCGACAGATTCATATGTCCTTAAATATCAAAAAATGAATCTTTGCCACACCAATTGGTATCTTACTCAAACATATTGATGCAAATATTGCATCAAAGTCGACATGGACACAAATCAAAGTAATCCTCGACTTGAAACCACCAGTGAATGAAAAACAAATCAAAATATTTCTTGGGAATATTGGGTATTATAGAAAATTCATTCGTCACTACTCTGATATTACATTTCAAATCGATGTGATACTAATAAAAGAAGTTGAATTGCATTGGAGTCAATAATGTAACAAATCCTTTGATCTACTAAAAAGAAAATTTGTAGAAGCGACAATACTACGATTTTCTGACTAGTCTCGAAAATTCCATGTCCATGTCGATGAATCCAACGTTGTTGTAGGCTCAATCCTAGCACAACCATGCAATTACATGATTGACCACCCAAACACATACGCCATTCAAAAATTGAATAAAGCAGAATGAAATTATTCAAAAACAGAAAGGGAAGATTTAGCCATGATCTTCTCCCTACAAAATTTTTGTCATTATTTATTAGCAAATCCATTCACGTTCTTCAAAAATCATCAAGCGCTTAAATATCTAGTAAACAAGCCATTCCACCAAGGAAAAATATGTCGATGGCTCCTATTGTTTTAGGAATTTGACTTCGACGTAGTAGTCCGACCAGGTAAAAAGAATTTCGACCTGGATCACCTATCCCAACTTGAAACAGGAGAAGATATGATGGGGATAGAATATGACTTACCTAATGCACATTTATTCCAGGTCAAAACTACTCCTAAAGAAATCGAAGAAATAGAAAAAAAAATGGAGGGGAAGTCCCGTGATGATCTTCCGACAAATAAAAAGAAGATATTAGCACTAAAATCATCACCATTCACTCTCATGAATGGATACCTTTATAATCTAGGAAGTGATGATATTCTGAGAAGATCTTCCTTAGAACACAAAAGAGAATATATAATCAGTGAGGCACATGTTGGCCCTGTAGGATGCCATTTTCAAGTCGACACGACAACCCAAAAGATTCTTCAAACAAGCCTCTGGTGGTCGACTTTACATAATGATTGTCAAGAAAAGGTGAAGAAGTGTGACAAATTCCAGAGGATGGACCGACCTTTGTGGAAAAACTAAATTCCCTTACACTCGGTAAACCCTAGTTTACCATTTGAAATATGGGTTACAGACTTTGTAGGTCCATTCTCGAAAAGAGACAAGCGAACAGGAGAAAAGTATATTATTACTACAGTTGAATACATAATGAAATGGGCTAAAGTAGAACCAGTCAAGAATTGTACAAAAGAGACAATAGAAACAATTACATATGAAAACATAGTATCAATATTTGGCTGTCCCTTAACTTTAATCAGCAATCAGGGAACACACTTTGTCAATGGGACAATCAATATCTTACTTTAAAATTTCATGATCAACCACATGAAAATGATATCCTATCATCCACAAGACAATGGTGCAATCGTGTCCTTTAACAAAACACTTGACAAGAGCTTTACAAAAATTTATGGGCTCGACAGGGATGCTTGGGATGATAAGGTCCCAGCAGTACTATGGGAAAACAAGACTATATACAAAATATTGATTGGTCAAACTCCTTTCAAATTTTTTATGGTCAGGAATTTGTAATTCCATTACACTTATGTGCAAACGTACGAAGGATAG
>SNQJ01S0011167.1:475764-503463 GCA_010110895.2 Picea sitchensis
GAGCACTAAAATATTATTGAAAAATATTGTTGAAAAATATTATTGAAACATTTATCTTTGTGATTGAAAAATAGTCCAGATAGGACAGATTCTTTCATGTTCGGAAAGTGGATTGAGATTTCTGACGGATAGAAATTTCCCATTGTGGTTAACATGGGAAATGATCCAGATTGTTGATGTATCATAGACAACGACTTCCCATTGTGGTTAACATGGGGAGTGGTCTAGGGAAGTCTCTCTTCTTGAGGTTTACTCAAGAAGACTGGCCCGCCTCGCCGGACAACGATTTCTCATTGTGGTTCACATGAGGAATGGTATGTTTTGGAGGTTGATGCAAAACAATCTTTTCCTCTTGTGGTTAACAGAGGAAATGGTCCAGATAGTCATTCCTTAGGGTTTATACATTCTCTCCAGGGTGCACTTTGATTAGTGTGGGAGGAATGGCCCAAGCTCAGCAATCAAGGACAGGCATTCCTTAGGGTTTATACATTCTCTCCAGGGTGCACTTTGATAAGTGTAGGAAGAATGGCCCAGGGTGGGGAATGGTCCAGGTTCATAAGACAGGATAGTTGTTCTTCATTGTTTGAGAAGAATAGTCCAGATATCTCATTGTTCTACTTTGAGGGCAGATAATCTTTCATATCTCACAGACGTGAGTGAAAGATTGGCCCAGATGATTCAGTTTATATCATAACATTGTTTATGTGCAGGTTTCTATCATATAATCTTTCATATCTCACAGACGTGAGTGAAAGATTGGCCCAGATGATTCAGTTTATATCATAACATTGTTTATGTGCAGGTTTCTATCAGATGATTATTATATGATAGTAGATGTATATTGTTGTGGTGGATTTGTTCCACTGTTTGTGACTATGTGTCACGGTTTGAGTAGTTGCGTACTACCTTGAATAAACACAGGTGTGTTCTATCAATTGATAGTGTAGCAGTTGTCATAGGAGATTATCCAGTTGGATAATAATGACAGTGTTTGTGATACTACCAGTTGAATGGTCTGTTTGTGCTCAAGACCATACCTCCCTAGCTAGGAGGGAGTGTTGATATTATGGTAGCTTCGGGAGTTATGAACCTCTATTGTGACTTTTGACAAGATTAGAATGTTCCAGAAGGAAGCAAAGAAATGAAGGAAACCCTAGACGAGATGTCGGTTGCAGAAATATAATTAATGAGAATTAATTAGTACCCAGAAGGAGAAGTCGGCCCCAGTAAGTCTGCCAGACCACTATAAATATAGGGTGCCAGTTCTCATTATTCACACTTCTCATAATTGCAGAGAGCAGTTTCTACGCACTACAGTTGGCAGTTTTGTGTGCAAGTTTCTAGGGAAGGTGTTGCGTCAGTTTCTAGGTGGGACTATCTGATCAACTTGGTTTCTATTCTTGCTTGGTGCATTAACCTTGCTTGGCTATTGATTGCTACCAGTATTCTTCTCTGTCAAGGTCAAGGTGCTCGGAGGGTGGCTTCGGCCTATGGTTGGGCGACAAGCGTAATGTCAATGGTAAAACGAGCACAATCCTTCATATTCTAACACTTTTGACCAATCCGCAAAAGCGGATTTGGTCCTATTACAATGACCTACATGATCAATCCACAATGGGGATTTATCCTATGAATAATATATCAATAAATAATAAGAATACTCTTTGCAGTTACATTATTTCAACAAGATGCCCCCTTAACATATAAACTAGATTTCTTAGCATAAATAAAGACATTGGGGATGGTGGGGAAATACTCAATTGATGAATGGAATATTTTCTCCAAACATTTGTATAAAATGGCTCCAAATATAAACCAAACAACATTTGAGGGTCTATCACAACAACCTACATAGCAGTCAGGTTTTGAATCACCATATAGACAAAGATTCCAATTTTTCAATCCAACAATGTCGGAGTCGAACTTCCCGACTGCAAGCCACCAATTGGTAACACCAGAAATGGATGTTGAAGGTACAAAGAAATATCATTTGGATAGGGGAGAAACAACATTGCCTCTGCACGCGAAGTTACATCATTGGTTAGGAACGATCCAAGAAGAAACAATTGGACAGACATAGCAGTCAGAGGATCAAGTGCAGCCAAAGAAGACATCATGATAAGGAAGACGACGACTATTTTGATTTTGTCGAACGTATATTTCCTTGTATAAAGTATTTTGTATAAGTATAAAATATCTTGGAAAATAAGAATTTTTGAGGCACAAGTTGGTTGATCGACATAAATTTTAAAGCCCGTCGGCCTGATAGACTAGAAGGATGTTTTGGAGGAACTCGAGTTGGATTCCACCACAACGATACTGGGGGATCACACGAACCAGTCATAACAAGAAGTACAATGTTATAATTGTCAGCATCATTCCCTCCACTAAAATTCGCCCCAGTCACGTGCCAGAACCACCATAAAATGACCAAGGGAGAGGCATAAGAAATCAATCAAAAGCAGAGTCTGTTGCATATGAGGAAGATTTGAAGTCATGAGAGCGGATCCATCTGCATGTATTTTTCCTCCAGGAGGGACCAAATTCTCCCAACGGCATGAGTAAATTCACTTGTTTTTGCAAGGAAGAGAAGGTCCCCTCTCCACCAGTAGTATAAATCTGTAGCACTGAAAGGACATCATACAATTTTTCCTAAGGGACATTGGAACCATCTAGCCATTGATCGATTCTTGCACAATTCAAAGAAAAGGGAATCATAGTTCTCGATTGTCTGTGTCAACAAGGGACTAGGTTCAAGTGGAATAATTGAGTTTGTCTTCCAGCTAATAGATCATTAAAGCAAACAGATTTATCTGACGAGAGTAGTGATAGAACAAATTTTTGAGAGATAAGGCCACAGTCTAGGAACACATAGTCCACACCAACCGAGCCATCTTGAAGGATCCAAACTAAATGATCTTGGGATGATAAAAAGTACTTCTTCTTCATCATCAAAAAAGATGTTTCACTATTTTGAAACCACTTCATGAATGGCCTAAAGGAATCCAACACATCATCAAAAGGGAACACCACAAGATCCAACAAAGCCAATCATTATAAATACTCTCTCTCTCTCTCTCTCTCTCTCTCTCTCTCTCTCTCTAAAAATTATAACCATTCTCTATAAAAATTCTTCTCAATGTAATAGTCACACCCTCCCCCTTACTCGGGACAAACAAGGAATTGAGGGGGGGAGATATTGTAGGGGCTAGTCGGTCTTTCCGACTAGACCCACCGATCGAATGCATAAGTCGAGTATAGGATTCAGTCGAACAAACAGTTAGATTCCACCAACCAATTTGTTAAGAAGTTGTAACTAATAGGTAATTGCAATCACAAGTATATATATGTGACTATGTAATAGAGAAAGGTTGGTTGTTCTTATACATAATAAAGTGCATATTGTTGGTTCTCCCACTACTTTGTGTATGATTCCATGTATGTCTATGAGTGTGTATATAATAATGTAACATAAATGTTTCTTTGTGTAAAGAACTATTGGTAACACTCTTGCACTTTCTCTTAGACTACAACAGGTGGTCATTATTCCTTGGCAGATCAAGATGATGTGAAAGCATGGTTGATAGCTTCTTTGCAGATGTCGATGGTTGATTCAAGGAGCATAACAAGTATATATTTGTAGGTAGCAAGTTGGGTGGAGTCGCAAAGGAAGTCTACAGGTATTGGTGTAAACACTTTCCTTGTAAAGAGGGAGTGTTATTTTTTCAAGTTACGCTAAAAGTGTTTACACCATGTTTGGGTGCTTCATGAAATTTGGTTACACGGTGTATGTTCAGCCCCTGGATGGTCCGAGATGGATTGGAGCATGAGAGATGGTCCATGATGGATTTTCACGGTGGAAATAGTTTTCTTAGTGATTTCTTGACCTTACTTATGTGTTGGTTTGGTATTCTTCCTTTAGGTGTTGGGATTCTCTTAATAGTTTGGTGGATGCCTTTTATTGTGTCCACGTGGAGAATTCACTTTCTTGGAGAATTCCCTACTTGGGAGGAGGATTGTTGTGCATCTTGGAGGAGGGAATCAAGCCATAGACATCATGGGATAGCTTGGATTTGTATTTGGAAGCTTGGAGTTGGTTGAGGGATGCATGGGCTACGATAGTGTTCTTGTAGGGGGTGGTTGATAGTGGATTACATTGCTTAAGAGGATTGATGGACTCCATGGAATCTTGTGTTGGAGAGATGTGGATATACCTTATGTATCTACAACATCTTGGAGCCCTTATTTTGTATGACATCACCTTGGAGCATGACATGTATACCCTTGGAGTGGAGTGCTTCAATTGTCTATGCCTATAAGTAATTGTTGTAGGTTTCTTGTAAGGGATTGGGCCCACATTGTATTGTTGGCCTCCCTTACCTATCATATAAATAGAGGAAGGAGATATCCCTTCTCATTAATAGATCATTCATTCATCTTGTATTCACTATTGTGTTGATATGTGACCTAGAGAAGAGTGTGCATTAATCTTGTATCTCTCTCTTGGTCCTCCTTTGCACTTGATCTCTCTCTCTTGGAGTTGTTAGGGTATGTTGGTATTCTCGAAGTATCTTGGAAGTCTAAGGTTAGGGTTTATAACCTATTTATGTTGTCCTATTGTTATTATAACTGTTGTAAAAATGAACTTTCAAATCTATTTTATGTGGGACAAGTTGCTCTAAGAGGTTGAAACCTATCAAGATAGTTTGATATCTTTTCTCCTTGGATTTCCTAGAATATTGGGTTGTTAAAAAGTGGAATATTTTTCTCTTTCCATTGGTATTTTATACGCTATTTTATAACAACCCTAAGGATGAAAATTCACAAGGAGATATCTAGGAAACCTCTAATAAAGAGGTGAACTTTTAAGTTTTGAGGAAATTTCAACAACTATATGAATAGAATTAATTGCATAAAAATTATATAACAATGTGCTTTTGAAGATTAAAACCTTTGGGCAACTATTCAACCCATGCTAGTCACACTGACTTGTAAAATTCCCCTCACTTTTCTTCATTTATTTAAATCTATTTACTATGATTACTACATATCATAGTGTAAGTCCAAATATCACCCAACATCCATGTCATCATTTTTGGCTTCCAAAATAGTCCAATCGTTAAAAAAAATCCGAAGAATCAATTACAATGCTTTTCATTATACATCCTCCTTGCCACCTCCTCAACCTAATGGTGATTAATCTACATAACATTGACCATCATTCATGTAATCATGTATTAATATGATAATTGATCCGTGAGGCATTACTTTGATCGACAAGTCAAGCATTTGATATTTGTTTTCCAAGATATCCAATAAGTTCAATGTCATATCCATCAAGTGCAACAATTCCTTCAATATTCCAATCAAAATGGATTTTCAACACTCGTAACCATGGGATAAGTTTACAATGATTATCATCAATGGGTTTGTTGCCCAAGTAATTTGTTTGAATGAGGATATGTCGATCGAGGGCTTGATCAAGGGTTAAATTAACCCTCAATTGAGGTTGTTTTAAACTCTTGTTTAATCTCTCAATCAAACCAATTTTCTCGATCAATAGTTTAAAAGTTGTCAATCCTTTACCAATTTTGCAAGATTTCTATCGCATTGCAACTTCCAAGAGGTGGAATCCTTTCATATCTTCCATGTCAAGTGGTGGGATTGATGCCAATGGATCCATCATGAATACCCTACCCAATAACACATAAGTTTCATGTTGTCATTTTCATCTTATATTTCTAGTTTATTTTTTTCTAAAATTCATACACAATTTATTTCTCGATTATGAACGCATCAAGAGAAAACGTACAAAAAATACTAAAAAAAAAAACTCAGTGGTGAGAAAATAAAATTGTTTAGAACAAAGAGACATATAAAATGCAATTCAAATATTAATTACTCAATGTCAAAAAATAATAGTAAAAAATTGAAAATATGTGGGATAAACTATATCATGTGTAGATCATGTTGGCATATTTTTTTAAATATCTGTTGAACACAAAATAGTTGTTGTGAACAAACATCACTTAAATTTTTTCAGAAATTTGCAAAATAAACATACAATTAAAAGAAAATTTGACATATTAAATGACATCAAAAATTAAAAAAAAAAAAAAACATTAGAAAGGGTAACGCAATTCCCTACAAATTGTCTTTTTACTAAACAACAAAAATTCTCAAGGCATATATTAATTTTGAGGGCTTCAATTTTAAAAATATGTTAAATAGTAAATCTTCATCATCGCGTTTCAATTGAAAGTGTGTCACACCTTTATGGATTCACTAGAAACCATGAGATCATTCATATTATAACAAAATACCTTGAAAGATAGATATTAGAGGTCACCCATGTGTTGAAAAGTCAACTTCAACAATGTAATAAAACTAGTTGTGTCACTCAAGCAAGAAAGTAATCACTACCATTTTACAATTTGTTTTTGACAATATTTGATTAATTTTGAAGTGGAAAGATGCAGGACATATTGTTATGGTTTTGGTGACTCCAAATTCCCCTCAGTAATCAAGTGATCACTTGAACTGAATGAATTTAAGTAGGGGACAATGATGGGCCCCAGAAAGGATCCATCACACAAAAATTTTAGCAACAATTATGCATGCCTTTACATGTATTGCAAGCCACTTTGAACATAGAAAAGAAGATTTCAAAAGCCAAGGTCAATTGAAGTAACAATGTATTTGATGTTGTATCCACATTTTTACGTGGACCCAAGAGAACGAGATAGCTTCCTTCACATTCACATGGTAAAGGTAGATTCTTACCTTCACCTTAACTTGTTCCTTTATATTTACCTCCTACCTTGACCTTCCCCTATACCTTCATGTTTACCCCTTACCTTCCCCTTCATGTGTTGGTTTTGTTTTCCAATGAAGGCATCTTGAAATGAAGATTTGTATGACCTAATTATTTTAGTCAAATTATGTTAATTATTTGTTCACTAGTAAAGCACACAAACCCAAGAGTTATTATGGATATGATGTATTTTTTCATATTTTGGTATATATACACTTCTCTTCTCATGTTGGGATGCAGATAAAAGGGCAAAGAACAAATTATGATTTTGATTAAGTATGTTATCTCTATGCCTGGTGTGTATTGGTGCACTCAATGCATCAAATTGAATTTCATTTAGAGAAATCCCCATATTAACACGTCACAAGCCACCCCCTCACTCTCATTATGGTGTTTTGAGTTTGTTAGTGATCATTTTGTAGTTGCAACAAATTTCAATTCAATTCTAATAGATGTTAAGTGTGTGTAATGTTTAGCATATAGTGACAACAAATTCATTTTGAAGTACAATGTGTTTCATCCCTCTATAATTATAATTATATAAAAAATATATAAAACATAAGAATTAACAATGCTTCTATATATCTATAAGTTGAAAGTCATATTAGAAGTCTATGTCCTTAGTTCAACATGTTGGCTAGATTCTTAGTAGAATATTTAGTGTAAAACTTTGAACCTCGAGATCTTGTCTAACAAGGATTTATATACACAAAGAAAAAAGTACACCACCACAATATATATATGTACACCATACCCACAAACAATATACATGCTTTCATGGTACCAAGAACTATTATTATAGTAATAACATGCTCAATCCCAATGCATATATAGTGTCCAAGGCATATAAAATTTGCACGCAAGTGAATGTGCAAGATACAACAATAGGCATCTAAGATTTGTGCGCAATAAGTTGTGTGACCTCAACATATTTTAGGCATTGCCAACATTTACACAACACACATACATGACACCAAAGCAAAACACTCCACCTATCGCATAACTACCAATCACATCAAAGAGTCGTGTGCAACCAAATCGAAGAAGCCACTCAATCAAACCATTGTGTGTTGTGTCATCACCACAACTTTCTTATATTTAAGTGACTAGCATACCACCATTGCAACCTACCATGCCTAGAATTGTTTAACTATGATTTCATTGCTTCAATTTAGAATGATACCATGTAACCTATGGTATAAAAAGGCCTTCAAACCATTATACAAATATAGTAAAGATTAAATAATGAACCACATTTATAAAAAGGACTTCAAACCATTATACAAATATAGTGATGATTAAATAATGAATAATGAACAACATTTTATATAACTTGAGATGCATGCTTGCTATTTCTAAATTGTCACATATTCTCTATAGTAGCACTTTGTTATTTAACATGTGCGTTTTCTTTGTATGCACCTAGAAGTTTTTCTCTAGTATTTATGCCTTTGGCAATGTACATAATTAAGGCAATGTAAAATAATTGTGCACTCATACAAACCAAACCTTTTAAATATAGACTACTCAATAACCAAATCACCTTTGGGGGTCCTAGTTATCCCAATATCTTATCCCCTTTAGCCTCTATCCAAATCAACATGTGTCATTTTTGTTGTTAACACACTGTAAATTGTTGGGTTGTCATTCAAAAGATCATTTATAAAATTGTTGCCCTTTATTACACAACATAAAGAGACAACAAGAGAAACGCATTATTACAAAGGCATCAAATATTGTTTGCATCATTGTAAGATTCCACTACAACGCTTGTTTTAATGACGACATGTGAGCATTGTTTTATTGTAAAGCGGAACTAAGCCCCCATAAATTATTGGAATCACAATTATCACAAATATTCTAGAATATAAATAATTTAAGTCAGGGTTAGAGAAGGGAGATACATATATGGATTAAAAAATATAAGGGAGTCATACAAAATGCAATGACAATATCAACACAAATCCCTTTAAAATCACGGTATCATAAACTACAAAGCTAAAGCTAGGAAATTGGCTAGGAAAATCATCATGGCATTATAAGCTACAAAGCTAGGCCATTCGGTTAGCAAAATCATAATGGCATTATAAGCTACAAAGTTAGGCCATTGGCTAGAAAAATCAAAATTATGATGATATTATATAACGGGAAAATATATTGTTTATTACCCAAAATGATTGACTTCATTAAGAAAATAATAGGTAAAAAATTGTGATGATTACATCACTAAGGTAAAATTTTGTGATGATTATATAACTAATTTCATGTAGAAAAGGAAAAGAAACACAATTGTGTTGATTACAATATAACAATAAAGAATTTATTAAAGAAAATGTTTAGGTTAATATGCTTATTATTGTTCAAAGTCGTATAACTTTCATTTTCTCCGATGTTTGTAATAATAGTCAATTTGGATAATGATTATCCTGATGAAAAAGGTGGTCGATGTGGATATGGACCACCTTAAGAGTGAGTGTATAAGGATAGACCTAAGACATGAATTTTGCAATTTGTATAATAGAAAACCTCAACAATCTTGGAGATCATTTGTCATTCTTTACCCATGTTATGTTAAAAAAAGTGGGTGTGCTCGTTTAACCATAGACAATATAGCAATATTGTCACCCAACCATAGGCACAAAGGCCACCCCCGAGCACCTTAACATTGAGAGAGAGAACAATTCTGGTAGCAAATCAATAGTCAACCAAGGCTAGCGCACCAAGCAAAGATAACCAAAGACCAAGCAGAAAGTCCAAGCCAAAAACCGAAATACAAGTTGCAATAGCTGCAACTGCAGCTCCTCTCCAAACTTGCGCACAAATGGTCTTATGCAGTTGCGAGTGAGTGAGTCACAAATGAGCTCTAGCACCCTCTATTTATACTGCTCCTTCTTAATTGTCTGGGTTGAATTATCTTCTTAGGGGCTAAGAACTCAATATTAATTATTCTCTTTAGCTAACTTGTCTTCTAGGGTTATTGTCTAAGGCTTTAGGGTTTCTCTTGCTTCCCAGAATATTCTAGTCTCGTCAAAGGTTACAAGTGGAGGTTAATACCTCCTGCAACGACCATAATATCAACACTCCCTCTTAGTTAGGGAGGTAGAAAAGGCAATTGTCTTGAGCAAAAACAGACCATTCAACAGGTAGCATCAACATAGCCACACGGGCTATCTCATTATCAAATAACAAGCACCATTATCACTATCCAATTGGATAGTCTCTATGGAAATCAAAACAATGACATCCAATAGAACACTATTGTGTCTATTCATAGTAGTATACAACTATTATCTGGTGGCACACAACCACTCTCAGTAGCACACTGCTACTAACCAGTAACCCACAATCACTATCAGTGGATCACATCCATCACAGTAGCATACAACTATTGTCCAGAGATATACAATCTCTACAACAATCATATCATCTGATATCAATCTGCATAAACAATATCATGATACAAACTGAGTCATTTGGGCCATTCTTCCACTCACATCTGTGAGATCTGGAAGAGCATCTTCCCTCAGAAAATAAAACATCAACCATGGGCTATTTGGACTATTCTTCCAGAGCATAGAAAAATAATTGTCCCCAATTTTTTAGCTTGGAACATTCACCTAACTGGGCCATTCCTTCAGCACTAATCATAGTACAACCTGGAGAGAATGAGTCTTCCCTAGGGAATGCATGCTCATGATTGTTGAACCTGGACCATTCACCTAAATGGTCCATTCCTCCGGTACTAATCATAGTGCAACCTAAAGAGAATGAGTCTGCCCTAGGGAATCACTGTCCTGCACCAACCTCCAAAATGGACCATTCTTCGAAACTACTCACAACTGTAAACTTCGAAAGAATGACTTCCCGACAAAGCGACACATTCTACTTAATCACTACTCAAAGTGACTGCCAAGAAGAATGACTATCCTAGACCATTCCCCCACACTGGCCACAAGAGGAATCGTTGTCTATGGTACATCAACAATCTATCAGACCATTTTCATTACGAAAATGATTGTCCGATCTGGAAAATACCTATCCATCAAAAATATCGAACCACTTCTCAACCTGGACCATTTTCCAAACTACAAAATGACTGCCCATGAATAAATAATATGTATTAGTGCTCCCTCCCAACCTGGGGAGCCATCTCTTCCCCTTCAACTAAGGGAGTTATCTCCACGAGACCCATCGTGTCTCGTAAGTATGCAAACTTTTTCATGGACAAAGGCTTTGTCAGAATATCTGCTACCTGCTCATCTATGGAGATATATTAGAGTTTCACTTCTCCTTCCTTGATTTTATCATGAATAAAGTAGTATTTTATCTCAATGTGTTTCGATCGGTCATGAAACACTTGGTGTTCTGATAGCCTTATACAACTTTGATTGTCATAGTATATTATGGTCGAATCTAGTACCTAATCAAATAATCCATAAATCAGCTTCCTCAACCATACTTCTTCGGTACATGCCTCACATGTTGCGATATATTCTGCTTCTGCAGTGTTGAGTGCAACAGACTTTTGTTTCCTCCTGGCCCATGATATCATAGCAGAGCCCAAACTAAAACACATCCCTGAATTACTCCTTATGTCTTCTGCACTCCCTACCCAATCTGAATCTGTGAATCCATGAAGTTGTATATCATCGGATGAGGTGTATCTTAAACCATAGCTTAGCGTCCCACGAAAATATCTTAGAACATGTTTTACAGCTATCCAATGCTCATGTCTGGGTTCCACCTGAAACTTGCTTAAGGTGTTTACAACAAACCAAATATCTAGTCGAGTATTTACTAGATACATCAACGAACCAATCAATTGTAGATATAGGGACAGGTCTACTGGATCAGAATCTGAGTCTCTTACTTTTCTTATATTTGTATTCATAGGAGTGGCCACGGATCTGCAATCCATCATTCCAAATTTCTAAAGAATCTTCACTGCATACTTTTCTCGTCCAAGGAAGATTTCACCATGCTTTTGTCATACTTCGAGTCCCAAGTAATAGTGCATGAGACCAATATATTTCGAATTGAAATCAGAAGCTAGTTCCTTCTTACATTGGGTGATGAGAGAATATGCACCTGTCATGAATAAGTCGCCGGCATATAGCAGTAGAATCACAGGTGCATTGTTCACAACCTTGTAGTAGAGATTTGGATTTGCATGATTCTTAGAGAAACCAAGTCTTATTAAGTAATTGTCTATCCTGGCATACCAAGCTCTTGGAGCTTGCTTGAGCCCATACAGGGGTATTTAATCTGCAAACATGAGTTTCTTTGGAATGTACTTCAAAACCTTGAGGTTGTTCAATGTATACTTCTTCTTCAATTGCTCCATTGAGAAAATATGTCTTTACATCCATCTAATGTAGACTCCATCCCATGGAAGAAGCAAGAGACATAATAGCTCTAATAGAAGTGTATCTGGAAACAAGAGCAAAGGTTTCGTAATAATCTTCTCCCTCCTTCTAGGTAAACCCTCTAGCTACGAACCTTGCCTTGTATTTGTCCATGCTTCTGTCTACTACATGTTTGATCTTATAGACCCATTTTGAATTTACCATTGATTTTTCATTCGGTCTAGGCACGATTTCCCACACGTCATGTTTCATGATATACCGGTGTTCTTCTGTCATGGCTTATTTACACGGTTTCTTCTGACTTTCTTCTTCAAATGTGGTGGGTTCTTCATTTATGAGCTTTGTCATACATTTTGCATAGTTGGAGAATCTTTTGGGCCTTTTGCTTTCTCGGAAGGTGCCACTTGGAGCTTTGTGTCTTTCTGCTTCTTTTAGAGTAGCTTCAAGCCAAGCTAGATATTTTCTATTTTTGGGTACAATGACTGATTCAATAGGTTCACGTGGTTGCATCGGATGTTCAAGTTGTTATGGTTCTTCATTCTGACTTTCTGGAAGATAGGTGCTTTCTTCTTTAGGCTCTCCATATTCTTCTTCTTCCATGCATTCTTCTATAGATTTCTTGAAATCCATCTTCTCATTGAAGGTTATGTCTCTACTGAATTCAATCTTATGTTGTTCTGGAATATATATTTTGTAGGCTTTGGATGATTCAATGTATCCAACAAATATGCCCTTCTTTCTTGAGGGTTATAGTTTCTTCCTTTTATCCTTGGGGATATGAATGTAAACAGGGAACCCAAAGATTTTTAAGTGTTCCACATTGGGTTTCTTTCCTGAGAAGGCTTCTTCTGGAGTCATATCCTTTAATATGCGGTGGGGACTTATGTTCTGAACATATATTGTTGTCATGGATGCTTCTCCCCATAAATACATGGACAAACCTTGATCGTTCATTAGTGCCTTCATAGTTTCCTCGATGGATCTATTCTTACTTTCTGCTACACCATTTTGTTGAGGATTATGAGGAGCGGTTAGCTCCCTCCTAATCCTTGTTGTTTTGCAAAAGGCAACAAATTATTTGGATGTGTATTCTCCTCCATTATTTGTTCTCAAAGTCTTGATTTTTTTTTTTTTAAATAAAAAAGGGGGGAGCCTGCTATAATATATTATCAAAAAACTGCATCAGAATGTACATGGTCAAGAGTCTGAGTCACCCAAAACGCTGCCGAAAACCGGAAACCAGCTTAGGTACATAGCAAAAACAGTTATAAACTAGTGGCACCCGTCCTGCCCGGAGGAAACCAGGACAGGTGCCTAAAGTCTTAGAAAACATAAAACAGTAGCAAAAACCAAAGAACCATAGAACATGAAAAACCTAGGTGATTGGTGACCTGTTGCCTTCATTTGTCTTCCACGTGGAGCCGGTTGGGATGGCGAAAGACTGTGCACAGAATGGACATTTTCGTCGTGCTGGAGCACCAGAGTAAGCATCGAGAAGCATGTCCAGGCGTTGGCCCATGGTGATGACACGATGCTCCAAGTCAGACATATGGCCTCGAAGCTCAAACACCAAGGACAGGTGCTCCTCACGGAGGAGAAAGCCATGCAAATCACCACCTTCGTCGTCGGGAGTTCTTCGCTTCGCGTCATCCTGCCCTTCGCTCCATCCTTCCTTTACCTTCGCACATCCAACATCAAACGCGGGTTCCAGTTCCTGCCAAGGAACCTCTTCCACAATGCAACTAGGAAAATCGGCGTCCAAACCCAGATTGTGTTTGCATTCCCCACTGCCAGTCCTCACTATGTCGCCTGGCGCCTCCATTGTCGTCAGGTCCTCCAAATTTGGGTCCTCCTCGACAATGCATGTCGGGTACAATTCCTCAGTGCCGCCCTCCAGCTTGACGATGTCCATGCTGCTGCTTCCAATTCCCTTTTCGACAATGGTGGAGAGCAGATCCTTCTCCTCGGCTCGAGCCTTCTTTCTCAACAGTGGAGTAGCCATGACCAGAGCACGTTCGAGGTGCTCTTTGCACTGTCGCTGCTCCTTGCGGGCGTACCAAGCAGAGCCACGGCGAGGCATTCCTCTCTTCCTAGTCATGTTGTAGAGCGCTCTCGAGGAAATACACACAGGCTGGGACGAGGGCGGAAGCCAATTGAGAGCACAGGCAGAAGGACTTGCATCAATGCTCCCCGAAAGGATGGTGAACCAGGGCGCAAGGAGCGCGAAACTACACCAGAACCTCCAAACGCAGAGCAGAGCCGAGACCGGAGCAAGAGAAAACGAATAATCAGACTGCGAGTACCCATGACCGCCTTTAACATCAAACTTGTCGAGCTCGTAAATGTTCGCTCGAGGGACGAGTCCTCCCATCGCAGAGCTGCTGTTATGGCTGTCCTGCATCCTTAATGCGGGTGCTATGGTGACGGCCTCCCTCATTTAAACCCCGGCTGAGTGCAAAGCCAGTTGGCACGCCTTCGCCACTTGTCACCCCATACGGGACTCAAAGTCTTGATTTTATTGCTTGTGAGGTTTTCTATTTCTGCTTTGAATTCTTGAAACTTGCTGAAAACTTCATCATTTTTCTTCAAGAGATATAACCAAGTCTTTCTTGAGTAATCCTCTATGAAGATTGTTGAGGAAAAGATATGAAATGATCTTACTCAATCATTTTCAGACTTTACTTGGCTAAAGCAAAGTAGACGGGAATATCACCCTATGTTTATAGCCAACAAAAATAACATCCTAACTCACAAGTATTAATTACGAGTGCTTAGGCTAGTCTTTTTTCAACAAAAAGCTTGCTGGAAATTCACTTTTTATGTAATTTTCTGAATATAACAGTTGTTGAAATAAATGTAAGAATAGAAGTAAAGACACCAAGATGATAATCAAGACAGATGAGACATAAAACAATCCCTTATTTCATTCCAATTCACCAAAGAGTCATTTTCTTTACAAAATCTCATACAGAAATCTTGGACCAAAGTCAAACTTAGACATCCCCAATGGAACATACAAAAGGACCTCTAACAGAAAACCAAAACTGAACTCTAAAAGATGGATCAGCTTGCCACAGATTGTTTCCCACTCGACTCTGCACAATAACCTTTATCAATCATGAAAACTAATTCACAAACAGACAAGTCTACATAGACTATCAAAGATAGATCAACACCTCTGAAAAACAAGTGTCTGAATGATTTGATTCAGCTCTGAATATTGTTGTCTACAATAAGACCCTACTATCATAAAAGAGAATTAGGCTTGTGATGAATATATGAATGAATGAAAACTGAACTATCTCAACATAAACTCAAATACCAAACCTTAGCATGTTTTTGCTTCTATCCTACTCTTGTTACTCCCTTTCCTTTGCTTTTAACAAATTAGAATTGGTTGAAGAAGTTGAACCAACTCATTAGTTAAGTTAACTAAAACACTCAACTAACTTTAGTTAGGGGGAAGAGTAATAATTATAATAAGGGTCATAAATAAATAATAACTAGTAGGTGGGACCCCTTGTGACTCCCTTTAGTTCATAACAATAATAATAATCATAATGTAACCATTAGTTAAGCAAAACACACCTCCTTGTGTCTCCCATCAACATATTCATTTTTAGCAAGTTTAGCTCATGAAATTTGAAATTATTTCAAAAATAATACTCATATATCCAAAATAAAACATGATTTCCAAAGATCCTTGAAGTCAACCGTCATAAAAAAATTGATAAAATAAAACTCAAAAGTCATATTTTCCTTTGTTGATGTTATCATCATTTAGTCATTCTCTTTGACAGAAGCATAATAGGCCTCTGTTTTCAGAATTTTATTTGAATATCTCATCCCTACATGTGTGATTGATTAGCAGGGATCTTTTAATTAACCATACATAACAATTCTTTTAAAATATGAAATGGATTTTGGCTCAGCAATATATCAGACTCATGCAATCCAATCCATACAAATTGTTTTACCGTTTATCAAGGAGCAGGGGGTGAAAAGGGGTTATGGGATATGTGAGGGGTTTGTATTGAGCGAAAACATGATTCTGTGAGGGGGGGGGAAACATGGTTGATGCTCAATGAAAACAACAATCAACTGTAATCAACCCAATAAAAAATCACTACAATCCACACAAGACACTGCCACTTCCAACTGCTTTAACACCGAAATTCTCTTTACTGTAATCAATCTCAGAACAGGGAGTGAAAAAATGAAATGGGAAGGTGATGGGATTTGTAATTAGTGGAAAATCAAATCATAGAAGGGAAGAAAGATGATTATTGTTCATGAAATTAATTAAGTGATCCATAAAACATGCTGCGAAAAGAGACGCATCAACCATCAACAATTCTTGTGCAATTTAACTAGTTCATTGTTCATAATCAAATATCCAACACAGTGCTACCGCAAGACAGTATGTATTCCACACAATTTGTAAGAGGTTTTGTTCCCTTCTCTGCATCTTATAAAAAATTCCAAACAGTAGCCTATCCACTCTGTTAACCTTCGAAAACAACCACTACCCATACATTACTTCAACCAACAAATATACTCAAATTCGTGTTTCCAGAATTCACAATGAAGTCACATAATCACTGCAATCGGGCTTGAAATTTAAATGCTCTGATATTCGTTAAACATATATATAGGCAGTAAACCCAATAATCCGGATTAAATTGCAAAATCTGAATGGATATTTAAACATATACCCAATAGCCATCATTTAGACACAAGTTATGCACAGGGTAACTCATCCAGGCAATGTAATTCAACCACTGTAAAAAAACACAATTCAATTTGACTTAAAAGTTGGACCATCCATCCAACATGACAAGGTCTCGACAACATGCCTCTTTTAACAAATGGTCGATTGCAACAAATAAACACGCTTAAAACTCTGTGAAACCCAAGCTATCTGTGTTATACACAGTGTGCAGTCACCAAAACATTATGATACAATATCTCTATGAAACAAAATCAAACACATAGTCACAGCAATAATTCAATCCATCGTGATGAGTCATTAATAACACAATATTACTTCAATTTAATCCATCTGTAACCAACTATGTTGTGAAAACTCAGGCTTATACAATCGAACAAACATAAGGATACAGTGATATATTCTCTACAGTCATCCGGTTCAATAGTCATTCGGCCCCAAAGAAAACCACAGTTACCATGCCCCTTATTTCTTTTTGGAAAATCACCATACACACAACGCGACATACGTGAGAAACATCAAGCTTTTGTACCAACGCCAGCTAATCATCCAAATAATCATTAGTGCAAATACAAGTGACTGTGTATCAACCATCAATTCTCCATAGTTGTAAAAAAAATCAATCAACCTAACAAGTTGTGGCAACTACGCATACACTCGCATCCAATCGAATCGCGGTAGAGGCCCTCTCCATTAAACTTACCGAGTTATTAACATAAGGGGAGTAACTGTGTGCTTTGAAAGTGCAATTGGCAATGTAGGGTTTACCACTATTATAACAGAGTTAGTGACTATATACCAACCAACATGACTGTCATGTGAGCAACTGGTCAACCCTGTGCTCAAAAGTCGACAACTATACCACCAATCAACCATAACCAAGTCGTGAAACCAATGACTAGGTTGGTATTCTGTATCAATCTTTTGACTGGAGGGATAAGATTGTTTTGTAGCCAACACAGGGAGAGCAGAACCACTCTTTGTAATGGTGAAAACTCTAAGGCCACGGTGCATATAGGAAGAACCACAACTCATTCGTGGACAGGTACAAATCTATGACAGGGGTCATAACCGAAAAGGTAGGGCTCTAGCTCGGCCTAGAAAATGTTATTTAATGCACGCAGGGTATAACCCTCATGTTCTTCGATCAAACAACCACAGCATGAAGGTGAAGAGAGGGTCGAGAAGGAACAACATCACTCATTGTGCAACCATTGGCAGTGAAAACAACCCAATGCCCAAATGTACAATGTGTGGTGACACAAATGCTTAAATCATTAAACCCCATAAAATCCAAAGACTGGTTTTGTGACAGTACGTAAAGATAGCTATCAAGGCCAACAAGTATACTCTAATTAAACCAGCAGGGATAACAGAGAATTATTATGACTGCTAACGCCCAGGATAACCAGTAATGCTATGACTTCAACATCATTTCAAAGAGAATCATCAACGTTTCATTCACAATCACCATTTCACACAGTTGCAAAACTTAAGGAAGGCACAAACCAATACACCTGAGCCAACATCCATTTCATAACCAGAGCAGACTCATGAAGGGACAAAAAAAAGAACATACTAGTAATCGAATGTCTTAAACGCGATTTTGGTCGAGCGGTTCCTCCCTATTGAGAAATCTGAGCATAACCATAGCAGAAATGTTTGAACAATAACCTGACTAGGGTGACGTCCAATCGGCAGGAGTAAAGGCGATGTGCAGTAAATGCACATCACTTACCTACTTCAAGTTCATTCAATTCTTAGTACACACCAGCTACTAATTAAACAACTCATCCACCTTGAACCAACAACCTTTAATTCCCAAGAGCGCCACCCTTATCACATATTACCATCTTTACTATACAGAAATGCATACCAACTATGCTATATACAACCATGATAAATCTCATGGCTATCATATGTTAGCTAGGATTTGCCACAATCTTTTCAATGCATATAGTATAGCATGTTAGCATGGGATAGTTTCTTCTTTTAGTTTCTTTTCATTTTTTGTTACTAACATGTGTATGTTGCAGGTGTCACAAGTAATAGATCCAAGAACAGTCAACAATGATAACCATGAAAACTTCGGTATAACTTGAGCTTGGAACAACAAAGGAGCCATTTATAATATGTCTGATCCATTATCCAATAAAACAAGATATCGTCAACCATGAAAGTAGCGTTGAACAGTAACATAACATCGAATAAACACCAGACTTGATCTCCAATCTATGAGGGCGTCCCACCTACTAGTATTATTTAGCTTTTATAATAATAGGCTTTAGCAACACTTTGCGGGCCAAACTTCGTTGCGAATTTAATCGTCAACAAACTGGCGACTCCACAGGAAAATTTGTTTACAACAAATTTAGAACTCATAACTCATGGTTTCACAGATCAAGAGCAGCAGGTCAAGAAAATACAACTAGGAAGATTATGCAACAAGGGGAAGTGAGCGGATTTAATGGAAAGATGACCGGGAATTTGGGAATAACTCATGAAAAATGTCAAGTATGAGGGGTTTTACCACTGTATGTATAATCCATCGACCGAAATCTGCTCTTTAACTTTTAAGGAGGAAAATTTCCAGATTTTCTCTTAAAATCTCAATGGATGAAGAAATGGCGAGAAGAAGCGGGAGATAACCAATTCTTTATAAGACAGCGGTGGAAATATATAACAATTTCAAGGGTCCTTCAGAGAAGACATCATAACAGTTGTGTAAGCTTGATTGTTATTGACTAACAATGCTTTGAAGGAGTGTCACTGTGGAAAATATGATCCAACATCTTATTCTCTACTGAAACTAAAAGATGACCAAATACAAAGTCCAACAGAATCAAATTGCAAAAAGATTAAAATAGCAGAAATAAAGTGACAGAAAAGTAAGGGTAGTAGGAAATGCTTAAAACAGAAAACAACTATTGTAAGCAGAAAAAAGAACGAAAACCTGAAAACAGAGCTAGACTACTAAAATACCGGAAATCCAAACAGCGTTAGAACTTTTCAAATTGGTTCCACGTAATGCTTTAAGTGAGAACCATTAGTATTGTAGGAAAACAATCGCTCCTGCAAATCTTTTAGAATGTAAGAATTTGTACCTAAGAAAAAAGCGATTTTGAAAGGACCCAACCATAATTTTTGAAATTTTGAATGTCTTCCCCTATCAACGTGAGTCGAATCCCATAGTATAACTTTTTCATTGACCTTAAACTTGACAGTTTTGACACTCTTGTTGAAATATTTCTTAACGGTTTGTTGTCTCCTTTTAATATTATCCAAAGCAAACATCCTTTGTTCTTCCAAAGCTAGTAATGCATTTACTCTTTGTGAAACATCTGAAGATCTTAATTCTTCGGTCTATAGCATCAACCTTAAGGAAGAAATTTCCATATTTGTTGGAAGGAGGGATTCTTGACCATAAACCATCTGAAAAGGGGTACAACCAGTGCTTACTTTGGCAGTAGTTCGATCTTCCCAGAGGGAATAAGTCAGGAGAGTGTGCCACTGACGAGGCCTATCTTCGATGAGTCTTTTGACGATCCTTACCAGATTTTTGTTGGTGGACTGGGCTTGCCCGTTTCCTTGGGGATAATAAGTTGATGACGTGAAATGTTTAACACCCAACTTGGCTAAAAACTGAGTCATCTTAGAAGAAATGAAAGCGAGACCATTGTCTATAATAATTTCCAATGGAAGATCAAATCTAGAAAAAATATTATTTTCAAGGAAAGAAATTACCTAATCGTTTGTGGAATGTTTAAGTGGAACAGCTTCAGCCCATTTTGTAAAATAGTCTATGGCTGTCAAAATAAAAACTTTCCGAGCTGAAGAAGGAGGGTTAATAGGACCAATAAAATCCAATCCCCACTTTGAAAAGGGAAAATCTGGCAAGAAAGGTTGTAATGGCATGGTTGAAAGGCGTTCTTTCCCAACAAATTTTTGGCACTTGTCGCAAGACCTCGAAAAAACATAGGAGTCGCGAAAGATCGAAGGCCAATAATATATTTTTCTAATAATCTTGAAAGCAGTGGTCTTTGCAGAAAAATGACCTCCTACATGAATGACAGAGCTTGAAGAGCCATGAGATTCTTGCAATAATTTATGTGCATCTTCATTGTTTACACAACGAAGCAACACACCATCAGCAGATCTTCGAAATAACAGGTCTCCTATAATGACATATCTTGTAGATTCAAGTCTTCTCCTTTGATGAGTGTCTAAGTTGTCTGGACATCTTTGGTTCTGTAAATAATAAACGAATTTCTTGTACCAAAGATGTTCAGACACAGGGAGGATCTGATCGTCAATGTAAAAGAGGGTTGAAAGGGAACTATCTTCTTCACCAATTTCTTCACCATTCTCAGCATGTTGAGCCAGGTGAAGGGCTAGGTCACGTCCCTTGATAGTGGTAGAAGTCACGATATTCAAATCATGCTCCTGGATCTTGGCAAGCCAATGTGCAAGTTTTCCTGAAAGATAAGTCTGTGAGAGAAAAAACTTAACAGCAGGTAAAGGGACCTTTACCAATGTATGCTTACCTAAGATGTAGTGGTGAAACTTTTCAACGACCTTAACAAGAGAGAAAGCATGTTTCTCAATAAAAGAATATTTAAATTCATCGTCATACAAACTTTGACTCATGTAATCCACCGGTTTTTCATTCCCTTGGTAATCATTTTGCATGAGGACAACAGAAACTGCCTCCTCAGTAGGATTAGTATATATCGTGAATTCCTTCTCAAAGTCCGGCTTCGCCAAAACTGGTGCGGAACTAATTTCTTTCTCAATCCCTTTGAAAGCATTTTTGACATCGTCTATCCAAGAAAAAGGATGATCTTGCTTAAGCAGATTATGAATTGGTTTGACCATCACAGCAAAATCTGGGACAAACCTACGGGCAAAGTTAATAACCCCCATAAAATATTGAACTTCTTTCTTGGAAATGGGAGCAGGAAGGTTAAGATATCAACAATTCTTTCAGGATCAATACTTATGCCTGAATCGGAGACGATGTGTCCCAAGAGTTTGCCCTCAATAACACCAAAAATGGACTTGGAAGGGTTTAGAGAAATGTCAAATTTCCTACATCGCATGAAAACTTTTCTCAAATGACCAAAATGATCTGATCGGATTTTAGAGTATAATGTTAAGTCATCAAGGTATATCTGAATTATCTTATCGATCAAATCGTCAAAAGTTAACTGCATAGTTCTTTGAAATGTGGCACCTGAATTAGATAAACCAAAAGGCATGCGTTCATAAGCAAAGGTACCCCAACGAGTAATAAGGGTGGTTTTATATTTATCTACCCTTTTTACCTTGATTTCATTGTAACCTAAAAAACCGTCAAGTAAGGACATCATGTGTGACCCTGCAACTTGTTGCAAAATCATTTCCATGTTAGGGAGAGGGAAGTGGTCTTTTATGCTAGCTCAGTTTAGTGTGCGAAAATCAACGCACAATGTGATCTGACCAGTGGTTTTTAGAACGGGGACTAGATTTGAGACCCATTCAAAATATTTGACCAGAAAGATGATTCCAACCTTCAAAAGTTTTTCCAACTCCTTTCAAATAGTTGCTTCTAGCACAGGGTTGATAGGTCTTTGTTTTTTCCTAAATGTCTTTACACCTTCCTGAATGGGGATGGCATGATGTATAAGGCTAAGATCAAAACCACGAAGATCCTCATAAGACCAATAAAAAACATCTTGAAATTCACCAAGCAACTTGGCAAACTTCTCATTCTCTTCATCTGAACATTTGGCACCTACTTTGACGTTCTTTGGAGACTCGGGTGTCCCAATGTTCAATGAGATGGTTTCACCCACCTTCCTTTTCGACTCTTCTTCCTTTTGTTTCTCCTTGTTGCCTACATCACTCGACGAAAATGAACTCTTTAGAGGAGTCAAGCATTTAGGAATCTTGTTATATTCTATGGATATAATTTCCTTAGGTTTAAAAGGTTCATTTTGAATAAAAGCACAAATTCTCTCATCGTTAGGGAAGACCTTCCAAGATTCTATATTGTTGGGAATATGCGGATGATATAGGGATTGAAAGGTACAATCAGGTATGTGTGTCAGAAGTTGTTGATTAGGGGAGGCTGCAAAAACTGCTAACCAATCGGCCATTGAGTTTAACTCCCTTTTAACATGGGTGATGTTGAAAGATAAAAGGTTCGAGATAAGCACCCAAACGGTTTGGGTGTATCGTTTCATCAACTTGTTGCTAGGAGAGTAAATTTTACGCACAAGATTCACAACAAGCTCGGAATCCCCAAAAACTAAAAGGTGACCACAGCCAAGATTATAAGCGTTTTCAATGCCTAATAACAAGACTTCGAATTCAGTGACATTGTTAGTGCAAGCGAACTCCAACCGATAAGAAAAGTTATGGATTTTTCCTATAGGAGAAATCAAGATAATTCCAACTCGGTTACCTTCGTTTGAACATGAACCATCAAAGTGCATGTGCCACATGCCATCATCTAAATCGATTTGTTCTGTGGAAATGTTATCTTCCTTGGAAAAAATGGAATACACTCCTAAGTCCTCCTCGATATAGTTTACGTTGGGCTGTGGAACACTCTCTATGTAGGGTGATATCCTTCCTTCTCTAAGGACTATAATATTTTTTTTGTTCCAAGGAATAAATAAATGTGTTATGTCGAGTGAGAGGTACCCACCCGTTGAGGCTTGCCAATCTCTTCCTAAGATGATTGAGTAATTGCTCACTGGCATATCGATCACAATACTAAGTTCACATCTTTAATCTCACCTATGGTCTTTTGTTGTAGACTATTATAAGAAAGCATGCTTCTGGTGTTTTCATCTGTACAAGACAAGCCTAACTCTTCCATAATAATATTCGACATCACACTTGGGCCCGAACCACCATCAATGAGGCAACAATGGGAAAATTTGTCCATGATCTTTACAGAAATGTAAAAAGGGGGATTTTTTACATGGTATCTAAAGTTATGTACACCTATTTTATTTACAGAAGAACCATCTTCATTTACCTCTTCAGAAAGTTTGGCTACAACAGAAGCTTTTCCTTCCATGAATCATTTCAGATGCATATGTTGTTCAGGGACGACAACCATGTCTAGGACGGTTGCATCTGCTTTGATGTTGGCCAATTGATTCAAGATATTGTATTTAGAAGAGGGAGGAGGGGGAGTGATTCTTTGACTCTCAGGAATTTTAGGAACGTAGGGTGTAGCAGCGGTTGAGGATGAGCTCGGGGTAGAAGAAGTGCGGGAAGAATCAAATTTTCCCTTGGGCACATATGCTTTGGTTCTAGTATTGATGACCATGACATCTTCTGGCTCTGCGAAATCTAGGACAACGATGGTAGCTTCTGGTCTTTTACCGAAGATATTATCTCTGGCACTCTTCTTTACCTCACATGTGGTTTCTTCGTGGTGTTCCTCGCAAAATTTACACCAACTTCGAGGCAGGATAGCCTTAGGCTGAAAATTGTTTTCAATCGGATTTCTAAAAGGGGGTGCAGAAGAGGATGAAGCTCCAGGGGTGAGAGGGGAGACAGTACCCTTTCACTCGAATGCTATCATACGATTTTTCATATCTTTTACTAGCTGCAAGAGAGAAGACATGTCTATTTGTCTAACCGATTCTCCGTGGGGAAGACTAGTTCTTTCAAGTTGTTCTTCATACTCTGAACAAGTATGTAGAGTGGAACCGAGATTATCAATGGTTTTTTACTCAAGCCTATGATGGTAGGGAGAAGGCAATGCATTGTTGTAATGCATGAAAGAGGCTTAGTTCTGAGGGCGGATAAGTTCGGGGATTTGATTGTACAACTTGGTGAAATGCAAGTTGAAAGACTTTATGGTCTCACCATATTTATAAGTGACGTTATTGTATTCCCTTAAATTCTTGGCAACGATTTTGGATTTCCCATAAGTAGATCGGAACCAATAGATTAACTCCTCCCAAGTAGACAGGATCTTAGGAGGAAGGTCAAATAAATCAGTCGTCGCTTTTCCTTCCAAGGAATTGATGAATAAGTGCATGCAAGTGTCATTGTCGTTAGCCCCTATGTTATGAAAAGCATTTGAAAATGTCACTAGGTGTTCATTTGTACTGACAGTGTTATTTCCTGAAAACTTAGGCAAATGCTCTTTAAACTTCGGAAGTGGGCGAGTAGCAGGTGCTAGGTTAAGAGGAGAAGACACATGTCACCATGTGGTTGTGGCATTTGATTCGAACTGAAAAAGCCCACACTTTTTAATGACTTTGGTGGGGTTTGTAGTAGATTGGACAGGAATATGGTGGTTCTAGAAGCTATCAATCACCGATGACGATGAATATTGGGAAGATGGAGCACTTCCAGTGCCACCAGAGCCACCACTAGATGTCATCTTGTGGATGATAGACGAGGGAAATAAAGACGAGTTGGATGAATCAGATAAAGCTCCCCTTAGAGCACTTTTTTGGGCAGATAACACAACGTTTCTTCTTCATATTTCAGCAATATGATTGATTTCGGGTGACAAGCCTCTTCTTCTTCTAGAAGCACGAGAGTCTAAGGACATGAAAGAAAGGCCAAAGCTCGAAGAAACAAAGTTTTACTGCTAATTTCTAGGTTGTCTATGTCTAGCATCCAATTGTTCTTGGGCACTAATATCTCGTTCAATTGTTTCCCAAGAATGGTTAAGTTCGACACGGGTTTTCGCAGTGTCTAAAATGGTGTTAAACAGGTTTAGAGAAATGTTGCTCTGGTCTTGAAGACCGGGCTCGATATTGGATTGTGTTGCAACAGGAACAGTCATTAATAGCAAAATATTCAAAGAATCAATTTCAGAAAAGAAAGATGTATCGATGAAAATCGAGTATAAAATTTTAACCAGAGAGATATCGAAGATGTCCCCAGTATGGTCGTTAAATAAATGTTGAGGAAAATATATGAAATCATCTTACTCAAGCATTTTCAGACTTTACTTGGCTAAAACAAAGTAGACAGGAATATCACCCTATGTTTATAGCCAACAAAAATAACATCCTAACTCACAAGTATTAATTACGAGTGCTTAAGCTAGTCTTTTTTCAACAAAAAGCTTGCTAGAAATTCACTTTTTATGTAATTTTCTTAATATAATAGTTGCTGAAATAAATGTAAGAACATAAGTAAAGACACCAAGATGATAATCAAAACAGATGAGACATAAAACAATCCCTTATTTCATTCCAATTCACCAAAGAGTCATTTTCTTTACAAAATCTCATACAGAAATCTTGGACCAAAGTCAAACTTAGACATCCCCGATGGAACATACAAAAGGTCCTCTGATAGAAAACCAAAACTAAACTCTAAAAGTTGGATCAGCTTGCCACAAATTGTTGCCCACTCAACTCAACACAATAGCCTTTATCAGTCATGAAAACTAATTCACAAACAAACAAGTCTACACAGACTATCAAAGATAGATCAACACCTCTGAAAAACAAGTGTCTGATTGATTTGATTCAGCCCTAAATATTATTGTCTACAATAAGACCATGCTATCATAAAAGAGAATTAGGCTTGTGATGAATATATGAATGAATGAAAACTGAACTATCTCAACATAAACTCAAAGAGAAAACCTTAGCATGCTTCTGCTTCTATCCTCCTCTTGTTCCTCATTTTCCTTTGTTTTTAACAAATTAGAATTGGTTGAAGGAGTTGAACCAACTCATTAGTTAAGTTAACTAAAAGAATTAGCTAACTTTAGTTAGGGGAAAGATTAATAATTATAATAAGGGTCATAAATAAATAATAACTAGTAGGTGGGACACCTTGTGACTCCCTTTAGTTCATAACAATAATTATAATCATAATGTAACCATTAGTTAAGCAAAACACACCTCCTTGTGTCTCCCATCAACATATTCACTTTTGGCAAGTTTAGCTCAAGAAATTTGAAATTATTTCAAAAATATTACTCATATATCCAAAATAAAACATGTTTTCCAAAGATCCCTGAAGTCAACCGTCATAAAACAATAGATAAAATAAAACTCAAAAGTCATATTTTCCCTTGTTGATGCTATCATCATTTAGTCCTTCTCTTTGACAAAAGTGTAGTCGACCTTTGTTTTCAACCTTTTATTTGAATAGCTCATCCCTGCATGCATGATTGATTAGCAACGATCTTTTAATTAACCATACATTACAACTCTTTTAAAATATAATGGATTTTGGCTCAGCAATATATCAGACTCATGCAATCCAATCCATACAATTTTTTTTATCGTTTATCAATGAGCAAGGGGTGAAAAAGGGTTCTGGGATATGTTGTTGAAATAATGTAACTGCAAAGAGTATTCTTATTATTATTGTTATTTTATTCATAGGATTAATCCTCATTGTGGATTAATCATGTCGGTAATTGTATTAGGACCAAATCCCCTTTTGCGGATTGGTCAACGAACAATTGTAATAGGCAAAATAAGAAGTCGGCCCCAGCAGTTATTATTGAGACCCAGAAATAAATTAAAGGTGGGTTTACCCACCCAGAGTGAGAGGTCGGCCCTGCCAGTGAAGACCCTTCACACGCGCCAGTCTTGTATATATAGAGAGGCTAGCGCCTCACTTTATCACACAACACACTTGCTCATTTTCTAAGAGGCAAGATGCAACTTACCAATTGGAGAGAGGGAGAAGAGTGGCGCATCTTTTGGAGAGGACTATCTGTATTGGTTTGAGTTATCTCTTGACATTGTATTGGCAATTTATGATAAGGAAGTTTTTGCTGGGTTTTATTCCCCTAGAGGGTT
>SNQJ01S0011167.1:513382-529251 GCA_010110895.2 Picea sitchensis
TGTTTATGCCATTATTATAGTTCTTTGCATTTCAATAGATAAGAGCAACATAAGAACAAGATCACTGAGAAATACACATTCACAAGAGACACAACATTTATCCTGGGAAACCCTCTAGGGGAAGAAAACCCAGCAAAAACTTTATTATCATAAATTGCCAATACAATGTCAAGAGATAACTCAAACCAATACAGATAGTCCTCTCCAAAAGATGCACCACTCTTCTCCCTCTCTCCAACTGGTAAGTTGCAGCTTGCCTCTTAAGAAATGAGTAAGTGAGTTGTGTGATAAAATGAGGCGCTAGCCTCTCTATATATACAAGTCTGGCAGGTGTGAAGGGTCTTCACTGGCAGGGTCGACCTCTCACTCTAGGTAGGTAAACCCACCTTTATTATTTTTCTGGGTCTCAATAATAACTGCTAGGGCCGACTTCTTATTCTACCTATTACAATTGTCCGTTGACCAATCCGCAAAAGGGGATTTTGTCCTAATACAATTACTGACATGATTAATCCACAATGGGGATTAATCCTATAAATAATATATCAATAATAATAAGAATACTCTTTGCAGTTACATTATTTCAACGGGCTTTAGCAACATTTTGCAGGCCAAACTTCGTTGTGAATTTAATCGTCAACAAAGATTACATAATAAAAAAAACCTCCTAGAGATTTCACTAGAATTAGACCACAAACATCTGAATGTATTAAATCTAGGATTTCCTTAGATCTATTATTGCTACTTGAGAATGGCTTCTTAACATTTTTACCAAGAGCACATCCTCTGCAAATTCCTTCATATGTAGATTGTAGTTCTGGTATTCCTTCAACCATTTTCTCGAGGAAAGGTAATGCTTGATAGTTAAGATGAGCATACCTTCTATGCCAAAGTTCACTGGGATTGACTTCATCATGTATAAGAGATTCATCATCACATTCTAGTAGTCTGTATAATATGCCTTCACGAGTTCCAATAACTCTAGCATTCTCTATGCTAGAGTCTTTAGACCAAGATAGTACTTCACCATCTACAAAGGCTATTCTATTTCATTTGTCTTCCAGGCAAGATATGGATACAAGGTTCTTTTCTAAACCAAGTACATATAAGGCATTACTCAAATGAACATTTGTTACCTGATTTCAATTTGATGGAGGCTTGACCAATTCCTTCGACTGGACAGGTGTTATTGTCTCCAAGTTTTACCTTGTAGGATGTCTTCTTTTCATTCAGACTGGAGAGTCTGATCTAATCTCATGTCATATGCCTGGAAGCCCCACTGTCAATTATCCACATGTCATCTTCAAGAGTTCTTGTAAGAGCTAAATAGTGTAGATGATCATTCATGATTTTTGTTGACTGATAGTTGGTCAAACCTTGACTTTGACTGGTCAAACATTGACTTTGACCCAAAATCTCAACCTTGACGTTTTTGCCTTCTTAGAGTGCCAATAGGTGTGTTGGACTAAGGCGAACTAGAATATCCTCTCCTTGAGTAATTTGTTCCATCATAAGGTCTTGGGCAAGAGGTCTTAGGGTTTGCAATTGCACTTGCTAGTAACCCTAGCGACAGTGCTTTAGTCACTGCACCTGCTAGAAACCCTAGCAGCAGTTCTTCAACGGGCTTGATAATCTTATGGATTACCTTCCTTCCAGTGCTTAGACTCTCTGAAGGAGGTGTAGGCCCATAACTTGTTAGAAGAGTGGGTGTGCTCGTTTAACCATAGACAATATAGCAATATTGTCACCCAACCATAGGCACAAAGGCCACCCCCGAGCACCTTAACCTTGACAAAGAGAAGAATTCTAGTAGCAAATCAATAGCCAACCAAGGCTAGCGCACCAAGCAAAGATAACCAAAGACCAAGCAAAAAGTCCAAGCCAGAAACCGAAATACAAGTTGCAGCAGCTAAAGCTGCAACTCCTCTCCAAACTTGTGCATAGCTGGTCTAATGCAGTTGTGAGTGAGTGATTCACAAATGAGCTCTAGCGCCCTCTATTTATATTGCTCCTTCTTAGTTGTCTAGGCCGACTTCTCTTCTTGGGGGCTAAAAACTAAATATTAATTATTCTTTTTAGCTAGCTTGTCTTCTAGGGTTTTTGTCCAAGGCTTTAGGGTTTCTCTTGCTTCCCGGAATATTCTAGTCTCGTCAAGGTTACAAGTGGAGGTTAATACCTCTTGCAGATACCATAATATCAACATGTTCCTTGGTTTCTTAGGTCCTTTGGTGCCTTTGCAGAGTCCCTTTCCAATCTTTTTTGTCATTTAGGTTCATTCCAAAGCTTTTCCTCGAATTGTTTCTTCCACCTTGGATTCCCTTAATTCTAGTACCCTAATCAAACCTTGTTGCTTGTGCCTAAAGGATATGGAGCACATTGTTACCTTCAAGAATGCATGATCCCAACATCATTACACAATCTTAAGTAATGTGTTTTTGTGGTATTTCCTATAAATATCAGCATGTTTACTATGTGGGAGGGGGTTTTTCATGTCAGATTTGAGCCTTGGAGGGTCTAAGATTGTAAGTCATATTGTCATGGAGGTGTTCTAAAGACTAATTTGGATGTGGGAGTAAACGAGGTCATGCCATGTTGCCACTCTCACGATTGTCTTAACCTTATCTCCTCCTTGAACATCCATTGAATGGTCTCTTCACCATTTATCTAGAGAAATTGTTAAGCAATCATCCAATATATTGTCAATGTTACTTGGGCGTGGTGACTTTGCTCTTTCCATCCATTTTGTAGAGCCTTTTACTTGGTTACCCTACCATACCTCCGTACATTTGACTCAATGAAGACAATGTGAAGACTTTGCCATTCTAAAATGAGGTAACATGCAACAAAATTGTTACATTCATTCCTTTTTTGTATAAGTTCTCTCCCTCCTTGTTGCTCTCATTTGGTGAAGTTATTTATGTGCTTGTTCATGATGGCTTGATTTTATGTTTTCCGTGTGATTCTCAAAGTGGAAGCTAAGGTTTTATTTTCAATCATTTTCAAATTTGTTTTCTCTCTGTCTCTCACATACTATTCCTCTTTTGTATAAGTGCACTCCCTCCTTGTTGCTCTCTTTTGGTGAAGTTCTTTATGTGCTTGTTCTTGATGGCTTGATTTTATGCTTTCCTTGTGTGCTTCTCAAAGTAGAAGTTAAATCTTTATTTTCAATCATTTTCAAATTTGTTTTCTCTTAATCTCTCACATATTATTCCTCTTTTGTATAAGTGTGCTCACTCCTTGTTTCTTTCTTTTGGTAAAGTTCTTTACGTGCTTGTTCTTAATTGCTTGATTTTATGTTTTCCTTGTGTGCTTTTAAAAGTAGAAGTTAAAGCTTTCTTTTCAATCATTTTCAAACTTGTTTTCTCTTAGTCTCTCACATGTTATTAGCTCCTCCTTAAGCTTCCATTGGAGGGTTTCTTGAACATTGATGATCTGTAGATTGTCGTGGATATTCCATTGAAATGGTTCATCACAACAGAGCTGATAAAATAAAACTGAAATCGACACTATGAAGGTTAAATTTCTTTAGATTCCATAATATCTAGTTATTGATTTTCTACTTATGCGTGAAATAGATAAAATGTAAAAAATAGAGAACGGTAGAATACAATCACACATCATCTACAACATAACACAAATATTTGTTCTGAGAAATCCTTAAGAGAGAAAACTCAGTCGGAAGGTGACGTTGCTCTGCTCTCTTTTCTCTGATATGAAAATAATGCAAGTACAAAGGAGAAGGCACTCTCTATGGAGTTGCATGATACATGTGGCATGTTACCCTGCAACAGAACATTAACCCCCTCTATTATGCTCTATAATTTTTCACTCCCAATTGTTCTGCTCTGCTATGGAACAAAACACAAAAACATAGAATGGAACCCCTTCTCCTCCTAGTGGTATGGTATTTAACATAACCCGATAACCATCTTGGGGTAGGTTTTTGACTTCCTCAACCCTTCATTGTGGTAGGGTTTTGAACCTTCTAGAATCTTCTTGAAATTCCTCACGTGGCTAGCCCAATATGCATGAATAATGGGGGTTGGCATGGCATCCTCTCATACCATGGTGGTCAACACAATAGGTCAACTTGCAAGAGGCATAACTTTTGCATACGAAATCTAATTGACGCACGGTCTACACCATTGGAAAGGTCTCGAAGTGTAAAACACCGTCAAGGGGGTGGGCACAAGTTTCAAACATCAAAACCCCCAAAAGCGTCATTTAATGCCTCAAAATGGCTCTGGAAGGTTATAGACCCCAATTTTCCAAACTGAAACCGATCACTAAAATGACCCTGCAAGCTAATTCCTCCAATTTTTTCCACTTTGAAAGCATCGAGATAGATGACAAATAATATAATGATCCAACCCGGATTAATTGATATGGAGACTTTGTTGAGCATTCCTCTAATCTATTATCGGCATTGCTTGGGTTCTCTTTCCATCCATTTTATGAAGTTCTCTTTCCTTCACTACCCTAAAAAACTTCAATAATAATAATAATAATAATAATCATCATCTAATTTTAAGGTCATGGTTGAGCCAGACACCAAATTGGTGTATGAGACTCCTTGTTTGTGTGACAAAAGGCTCCCTCTTTGCAACAATTTGACTGCTAAAGTCTACAGAGGTGTACATACCATACCCCCTTATAGATTTGAATGTGCCCTCAAAGCAGGAAACATATGTTCTTAGCCATTAAACCCACTCAAGTCAAAAGCAATTGGAAAACTTTACCATCTAGAATTGCACGCACCAAATCTATTACATTCATGCCTTCCACCATTAAGAATTAGGCATGCATCAAATATGTTACATTCATGTTTCATTTGCACAAGTTGGTGAAGCTCATTGGGTGCTTGTTTTTTATCGTTTGATTTTCTTCAAATATAAGTCATCATTTCCAATCATTTTCACAACTGTTTTCTCTTAGAATCTCTCATATTACTCAAGGAAAACTAATGAATAAGGTTACATCATGGAAGGAAATCACTCAGATTTCACCATTCGCTTCTTTAACCCCAAGTTGATCATGGAGAAGTTTACTTCTGCTTGAGTCTGTTTTCATGCCTTATTTGAATGGAATAAGTGTTAATATTATGGTATCTTCGGAAGGTATGAACCTCTATTGTGACCTATGACGAGATTAGAATATTCCGAAAGGAAGCAAAGAAGTAAAGGAAACCCTAGACAAGATGTTGGCTGCAGAAATATAATTAATATGAATTAATTAGTACCCAGAAGGAGAAGTTGACCCAAGCAAGCCTGCCAGATTACTATAAATACAGGGCGTCAGTTTCTCATTATTCACATTCTTATAATTGCAGACAGTTAGTTGTACGCACTAAAGTTGGTAGTTTTGTGCGCAAGTTTCTGGGTGGGACTATCTGATTAGCTTTGGTTTCTATTCTTGCTTGGTGCATTAGCCTTGCTTGGCTATTGATTGCTACCAATATTCTTCTCTGTCAAGGTCAAGGTGCTCGGAGGGTGGCTTCGGCCTATGTTTGGGTGACAAGGGTATTGTCAATGGTAAAACAAGCACAATCATTCATATTCTAACAATAAGTTCATCTTGATTTCTTGGGTGTCTACGGTTTTTTACCCTCCTCCCTCATCATTTGACCTTTGTTAGACCATGTGATCATGTCTAGTTAATGTGTATACTTAAAACATCAACATTATTTAGTCTCAAAGATATATACTAGCATGTTGACAATAATTGAATATTAGATAAATAAACGATTATATCAACATTAATCTGGATTAGAGCTGGATCCAGGAGTATGGCATGTTCAGGAGATTAAGGAGGATTAGTCCTCTAAGTTCTTTCGCAATCCAGTCTTTTAGTATGTTTTATGGTTGGCTGCTTTGGCAGTATGTCATATGTATCTTCAGCTTTTAGTTGCTGATTATGTTATCGTCTATACAGCAATGCATTTCAGGTTTATGTATTAGAGGTATTGGGACAGGTTATGGATATTGTTGACAATTTTGATAGAGGATGGGATTTATTTATGGATCCCCTGGCAGATGACTTTTTAATGTAATACTCTGGACTGTTATGAGGTTTTTGAAGAATAATATGTCTTATATGACACTTTTGGTCATGTGATGTGATTCTTTTCAGGGTTCTTTAAGAGTTATGTCGTATATGACTCTTTTGGTCATGTGATTCCTTTTAAGGAATCAAGGAATGCTTAGTGCATATACAGAATGTAATTATTTTTCTTTATGATTGAAATTACATTTTTTTTTCGAGAAAAACAACAAAAAAATTATATTAACATTAATACTAACACAGAATCATGTATTAGCATGCATGGGCAGGTTTTCAACCAGAAAAATATGTCAAAATTAAGAGTTGAATATCTTCAAAATATTTTCTAAAACATTAATGTTGTGATAATTTCTACACTACATAACCTATTAGATTCGTACCCAAAGTGATTCAAACCACTCCAAAGATCATAAGTCCATTGCATCTACCAATTGAGAGATATTATCATCATGATTCATTTATTGCACTTGGATAGAATAAAACAATATAGAAAATACCAAAAAAAATTGTGATTATCCAAAGTCGTATTTTCATATGAATAATCAGATTGATTCTTTAAAAATCTATCTGAAACAATATTTTTTATATTAATTAACCTCACTGCAAAAGAAAAACCCGAAAGTAAAAATGAATGCATCCTAGCACCAATTCTATCCAACTCCTTAGTACAGTTACCATATTAAGTTATCTCTTTTGCAAAAATCCTGAATAAAAACAATTGCTAAAAATGGAGTTCTTTCGTCAAGCTATCAACATTCTAACACTAAAAACACAAGAATGGAAACTCTGCATCACAAGTTGCCTTCCCATTCTTCATAAAACTCTGTTAGAAAGTCTTGCAAAAGAAAAACCCAAAAGTACAAATGAATGCATCCTAGCACCAATTCTATCCAACTCCTTAGTATAGTTAGCATATTACGTTATATCTTTTATAAAAATCCTGAATAAAAACAATAGTTAGCATATTACGTTATATCTTTTATTAAAATCCTTAATAAAAACAATTGCTAAAAATGGAGTTTTTTCGTCAAGCTATCAACATTCTAACACTATAAACACGAGAATGGAAACTCTGCATCACAAGTTGCCCTCCCATTCTTCATAAAACTCTGTTAGAAAGTCTTGCATAAATTTGTGCCTCTTCTCTGCCCTTCTTCTGCCAGCCTATTTAGAACAAAGAGAGAGATAAGTATCTTGCATAAATACCTCACACACACCACGAATAGCAACAACAATATGGCCATTTTTATTCCAGACAATATTTCAACCTCAACCATCTAGAGTTGTTATCTATAAAAAGTAGTAAAGTGACAAAACTATAACAAAAAGCTCTTGAAAATCTTGTAAACAATCTCTTTTAATTACTTGACAACTTGACACCTCTTCATATTCTCTCAACAATTTGACTCTAAAGAAGGAATCTTCTAGAGCCCAAGCAATCAAATAGTGTGCCTTCACATTCCAAAATGCATGATAGTGCCTATTCACATGATAAGATGGGGTTTGAATCAGTTAGGAGAATATGTGAGAAATGCATATGTTCACACAGAAATCACACATCAATAACTCGCATGTAAAAATGCAGAATTGATTGTATTGGTGATGCTTACCAAAAATAGCATATGTGTTCCCAAGAGTTGCATTTAGCAGAAAACTCTTCATCACGTCACTTCAAAACCATAGTTAACAATGTATGAAAAATTTGTCGCCGAATGTGACACATGTCAAAGAAATAAAAATGAAAATGTTATGGCTCCAGGATTACTTCATCCTCTACACATTCCTAACCAAAAACGGGAAGAAATTTCGATGGACTTCATTGAAGGGTTGCCCATGTCTAACGGAAAGGATAAGATTTTTGTCGTGGTTGACAGATTAACCAGATATGCACATTTTATGGCAGCAAGGAAAACAGACTCAACAAAACAAATTGCCGATGTTTTTGCAAAAACATTTATAAATTGCATGGGTTTCCGAAGGTCTTTGTCAGCGATAGGGATGCAAAATATAAAGGAAATTTTTGGAGAGATTTTTGCAAACAAACTGGAATATCCCTTAATACGAGCTCAGCCTACCATCCGCAAACAGATGGTTAAACAGAAGTTGCAAACAAATGCTTAGAAACTTACCTCTGTTGCTTTGTGACAGATAAGCAGAATAAGTGGTCCCAATTGTTGCATTTAGCCAAATGGTGCTATAACTCTATCTATCACACTTCAGCTAAAATGACTCTCTTCCAAGCCTTGTATGGTTATGAACCACCCAAATGGAAAGAGTTTGCGACAATTGACACAAAAGTTCAAGCAGTAAAGAATCAACTAGATGAAGAGCAGAAAATCATCAAAATATTAAAAGAAAACTTAGCAACAGCTTGTAATCGAATGAAACAACAAGCATACCACCATAGATCAGAAAGAGAGTTCGAAGAAGGTGATTGACTATTTGTCATACTCTAACCTTACAAACATTATCCCTTAAGCAACAAGGAAAGAACAAATTGGCTCCAAAATTCTATGGACCTTTTCAAATTAAAAAAAGAATTAGCGAAGTAGCTTATGTATTGAAATTACCAGACAATTGTCAAATCCATAACGTATTCCATTTACCATGTCTCAAGAAGGTACTTGGACAATCCCAACCGGTTCAAACAGAAAATCCTGAATTTGATGAAGAAGGAAGAATCATTTTAGAGCTAGAAGATGTTCTTGCCACTAAGGAAAAAGTGTTACGTTCCAAAACCATTAAAGAATATCTCATCAAATGGAAAACCTTCCAGAAGATGATTCCTCGTCGGAAACAAAAAAAAATCGCTAAAGATATCCCTCATTACCCTTGCTTTGAGGACAAAGTGATTTTTAAGGGGATGGCAATGTTACAAACATAACAAATCTAACATTAATTAATAACTAAATCATTAATGATAATTAATCATTGGTAATGGAGAGACATAGGGTCACACCTATTCACTCTCATGACCAGTCAATGCCTACAAAGGTATACCGTCATGAGAGCAATGTATCATATTTTATTCATTAATTAATACATATATTACATAATATTCTATCTTCAATTATAAACAGGAACTGTTTATAACAATGCCTCAATAAACTCCCAAATGTGGTCCAAGGAGGGAATAATCATGCATGTGAGTAAAGCATCCAACTGAGCAAGGGGGTCAACTCTAAGTGGTCGATGTGGCAATTGTGATGATGTCGCATCCCTGTCATGGCCTAATACACTGTCACAAATCCCAAAGTAATGACACATATCCTAATGCAGTACACATATCCCAAGAAAAAATGGCATGGATCCCAATGTCTATAGATATGACCAAAAATGAGTACATGGATCCCAAGGAAGTATTGCAAATCTCAATGCAGTGTCACGAATCTCAAGGCATGATACACAAACCCCAATGCAAGGTGCCCACTTGGAGTAATGGGTCCCAACTTCTTTGCAAGCCATTAGGTGATGTACACTTAGTGATTTCTCTTGACGCCACATAACAATAATGATTAGTTTTAATATTTGTCTATGTTTTAGCAAGGGGGAACAACATTAACCCTTATACATGTGACCAGTCCTAGGACAACGAGTATTTCCTAAGTCCCTAAGTAACATGTAGGTGATGTGAAGAATAATCTGTTGAAGTTTTGTAGCTCAGACAGGTATTTCCACATTGGTCTGTGTCTAACATGTGGAAGTCATCATTAATACCTCTCATGACTTTGAAAATTCACTTTAATTAAAGGAATTATTAAAGTGAATGTCGTTTTATAATAGTGAGTTTAATTTAATGAAATGCTTAAGTTTTTGGTATTAGTGAATTAAAATAATCCTAGCCCTTGATCTCAGGTGAGTTGAGATTTAATCTCAACCGTCAAATGCTTTGGAGAATAGGGTTATGTTTGATTTGGTCAAAACTCAAGATTATAAAAGCAGCCAAAGTGAGAGGAGAAGACATCACAAGAGAGACATCTATTAGAGTCAGTGACTCATAGAGGAGCAAGAGAAGGACTTCTTGCTCAGTATGGAGGAGGAGAATACTACAACCAAAGAATTTTTGAAGGTCATACCAGCAAGGCTGAGGCCGAAAGATTTTATGGGGGGGGGCGTACACCCTGCAAGAGCACCTAGGGAGGGTCATACAGTCCACGGGTGAGGTCATGTAGGTTGTACAGCCCGCGGACAACATCATACAACCCGCAGCAGGCCGTACATCCACGCAGCAGGGTCGTACAGGCTATCGTACAGCAACACAGGGTCGTACCGCAAGGTCATACAACCAACCGTACAACTACAACAAGCAGAGGGTTTTAGTTGAGAAGCGATTTGCCAGGTTTTTTGCTATAGATCGTAATTTTCTTTGTGTGTCATTTTCCCAGTAAGGGAGCCCTTGTATGCTTGGATATTATTTTAATGAATAGCGGATTTGAAAGACAAAAAATCTTTGTGTGCTGAAATTGGTTTCATTTGTTTCTGCTATTTAAATTATGTTAATTATTCTAGCCAGTATAAATATTCAGTGAGTTGTGTTAGATTTTTCTTATTTACAGAGCAATAGTGTTACTTGTGTTCTTTTACTTCATTAACATTAACATATATATATCCAGTACTGAGTAGTAGCAGCATAAACAAAAGACAAAAAGAACACAAGAGATTTATCTTGGGAAAACCCCAAATGGGGAAAAACCCAACAACCTTTCTTAGATAGATTTTGTTCACAAAGCAAGTCCAAATAGATAAACACTAGCACAAAGGCTAGCTCAACCAGAAATATCAGCACAACTACAGCAGCAGCACTACACCAAGACAGCGCAGCTCCTCAAGGAGTAGCGCACAAGAGAGAGGTATCAAAAGACTGAACAAGAAGAAACTGAGTCACTGCAACAGCTGCGTCAACTTCTCCAAACTTGTGCATTGCTTCTGTGTAGTTGGAAGAGTGTGAGTGAGTGAACAAATGAGCTAAGGAGCCTCCTTATTTATAGTCTTCATGTCCTTCTAGTTGGGCCGACTTCTCTTCTAGAAGGTGTCTTTTCATTATACTTTATTCTTCTGGGAAGGTATCTTTTCATTATACTTTATTCTTCTGGGCCGACTTCTCTTCTAGGGTGTTTCAACATCTGTCCAATGGATCTCTTGCTTCCGGAATCTTCTCTGCATCTAAGAAAGGTCATCTAGGAGGGAAAGATTCTCCCGCAGCTACCAAAACATCAACACTCCCTCTTAGCTAGGGAGGCATCTTTCACAATATCTTCATCTAGTAGTTTCCCAAAATTCCCAAAGGAGGCTTTGTCCTACAGAAGACTTGGGATACGGGACATGTTTCCAAACCATACATTTCGTGACATAGTGAGGTAGAGTGATCAAAGGGAGGTGGAAAATATTATCACAAGTATCTTGCTTCAGGAAAGCAACTTGCTCACTCTTATCAAGATCTGAGCATAACGATGGTTGATAATTTTCTTCATAGAAAAAATCCAAATGCTCAGAGGAGTACTCATCAAAATCCTCAAGGTATGATTGAAAATCATCAGGAGAATATAGGAGTAGGTCATCCCTGGGTGTTTGGAAAGTATCTGTAATTATATCATCTCCTTGTTGCCAATTGTCAAAATTAGTGACCTCATATGATAGTTGTAAAGGCAACTTTTGGAAATGACCTTCAATGTCGTAAATGCGATCTTCATTAGAACCAATCACATCCCACTTACGCCTTCCAACATGTATGAACTCATCAATATTATCAACATGTCACTATCTTTATCATAACATGAAGGTTTTAAAGCATCCAAGGGCTCCTCTAGCACCTCTTCACTTTCCAAATCATAAAATAAAGAATCATCAAAATTTTGGAAAGGGAACTCACCGTGCTTACTTCTTTTTGTGCAGGAACTTCAAGAATTTGGATAACTTCATCAAATGGAAGACTTGCTTCAACTTTATAATATAGAGGATCTGGCTTGCCCAAGGGTTCCATTTCTTTCATAAAACAAAGTATTATCAAAAACCTGAAAAGGAAAGTGACTAACCTCATCCTCTTCTTCTTGTGCATAAAAAATGGGATTTTGGATGGCTTCATCAGAGGGAGGAGAACACATCAATGCTTCATCATTGTGTTTGATATCTTCAGGCTCTTTCTCTTCAACCACGTCTTCATCCTCCTCGGAAGAAGAATGAGTAATCCCATGTTCTTCCTTGTGGGATTGGAAAACCTCATCAAGATCCTTCTCCTTAGCCTCTTGTCAGTTGATGATTTGCTCCCCTTCTTCATGGAAATCATCACTAAAGGTCTCAAGGGAAACTAATCTCTCCAAACTAAGAGTATCTGGGCTAAAGAGGTGTCTTTCCTGAGACAAGGAGATATTTGCCTCAATTTCTCTAGCTATGTTATGAGCTTCAGGGAGCGTTCTAGGGACCTTTTTACTGAGGGGAAACCCTAAATGCACTAAGAGTGCATTGGTATAGAGATAAACGAGGTACTTGTCTTCAGGATGATGGCTTCCAGGAATTCAAAATAATAGGTCCTCAAACCTATCCTGGAACTGTCTGACAGTTTCATTCTTAGTTTGTTTTATATGCTCGAGTCGTTTTAGTAGTATTGGGATGTCTTCCAACTTAATACCCCATCTTTTGAGAAATGTCTCTTCCAATTGGTCCATAGATGTGATGCTAGCATCAGGGAGGCTGTCATACCATTTCCTAGCATTGCCATGAAGAATGGCAGAGAAGAGTTTCATTGCCAAATCTTCAGCATCATCACTAATAGGGTGGAATTGAAAGAAGGCCCAAAAGTCACCCATGTGAAAGTCGACTCTCTGCCCATCACTACTAGTGAATCTAGGGAGCCATTTCTCGTACTTCGGAGGCATTTGTCAAGGATATCCACGGATTTTACTCATGTCTAAAGGTTTGAAATTTCTCGGGTCCCATTGAGAAGTCATGGTTGGTTTTGTCATTAGTGGAGTCGCCAGATAATTTTATTGAAATTATCAAAGGGAAAAGAGGGGATCACCCTCAGTGGAGTCGCCAGGTAAGCTTTAAAAAGTAAAGGCTTTTGAGGAAAGGCTTACCGAAAAGTGTCGTCTTTGAGGAGAATTGACTCAGTGTTCCCTGACAATGGCGCCAAAATGTTATCGCGCAATTTGTATGTGTCCCAAAGGGAAAGGCTAAGGGAAGCAAATTGGCGTAACAGGTGGTTATCCTATCACTGTCACCTTAATAAGATACCTCTTTCTATTTAGGGATGATAGCCCAGGGGAGACATCCCCGGTGACCTGGGGCTTTGAGAAGGCAAAGGTTAAAGTGTCAAATAAAGGTATCCCCTCTCTCAAGTCATACTGATCAGAAAGTCCCAAGGTTTAAACCAATGAAGCAATGATGTGCTTAGATGTACCTGCCCAGAACAAAGCAACAATAAAACAATATCTTTGCAAGTACAAATTTGATGTTAGTGCTTCATAAACCTTGGACTAGTCAATAAAAGCAATAAGTTGATGCTAGATGAAGCAAACAGAATTTTATAACAGCAATGTCTACAAGATAATAGCTTCACAATACATGCCTTAAAAGAGCTTCACAATGACCAAAAAGAATAGCCCAATAATAGCAATGTATTAGCAGTTGTCAGAAGTTAATTAGGCAATGTAAAACTCAACTTTTGCAATTGCTTTTACGTGCTTTTACTGTTGTAATAAATGGTTGTAGCTTACTTTTGTAACAACAGCAAGTAGGTTAGTAAATTAGTCTACTCTAGGGTTAGGAAAAGTTAGTAGATTGCTTGAGGTAAGAGATTTAAGGGTTGGTTTCATCAATCAATCAATTTCAAGGTCTAAATTAGTGCCTTTTAGGGCTAATGGAGTCACTTTGTGGCAGCAAACTTGAAGGAACAAATGATAATGTGAGAGCTAGAGACAAGAAGGTCAATGATTGAGGTGTTGGTAACCCAAGGCCTCAATCACTAAACCCTAGGAAAAAAATGGCCACTAGGAAGTAGGTAACCCTAGGTCCTAGCGGTTTTCCTCCTTGTTTAGCTCAAGGATGAAGTAAATGACGGTTTGATGAACCAAATGATGCTAGGGTGCTACAATGGTAGGGCCCTTAGCACAATGCTTCAAGAAAGTATGGTTTCTAGCACAATCTAGTAGGTGAAAAGTTGTTAAAGGCAAGAACAATAACATGTGCTTTGACCTCCTAGAGTTTTAAGCTAGCAATTTCATAATCTTGGAAGAAATGCAAAGTAAATGTACCATAACCATTCAAAGTAAAGAAGAATTGCAGAAATCTACTTACATTCACCAAGAATAATCTAGCAATAGGCCTAGTTGAAGACTTTCCACCAAGAAAAATGCCAAAAACACCAAAATTTAGCCTCCTCCAAGAAGTGCGCACCAAATTTCAGCCAATAAACCCTAAGTAGGGCGCAAATTTCAGACATCACTTAGTGTGAGTGAAAGATGATGAAAAATACAAGGGCAAAAAACCCTTATTTATACAGTTATAATGACCTTTAATTACAAAATTAGGTCAAAAAGGCCGACATGGCCAGTTTACATGAAATATCCAATTTTTTACATAAAATTGACAAATTAAACCCTAAATCAAGCAAGAGAGGTGACGTCATGCCCTTCTAGGGTGACATTGGGCCTCCTAGGTGAAACGTTGGCCTCCAGGAGAAAAACGTTAAGCCTCCCAAGGCCTCTGGATCATGCTACACGTGCCACTTGGCACACAACTGCCTCCATCGTGTCCATCTAACACTGGGTGACGTCAAGGGTCACAGAGGTGACATCATGGGCCTTCCAAGGCCAACATCATAGTGGGAGGGAAAGACCCCCCATGGGTCAAGGCCTGCCAGGTTGTCTATGGTGGAACGTCCTCCTCTCTCTCCGATGCAAGCCTCTGATATGTGTCTGCCCCTGGCTGGGGTCTCAACATCCATCTAGCGAGCTTTTGGCCCTATGGAGGTCTGAACTAATCATCTCCCCATGTGTACCTGTTCATCGGACATGGTCCTGCAACAACAAGTACGCCCTCCATGGGCTCATAAGTCACAGGGATCATCGCAATGTCAATCACGTCTAATAATCAAGTTATCTAAACATGTGCATAAAACCCCCCTTTCCTAGACAAGTTCTCAAAGATGTTATGCTATTCTACAAGCCAAGTTTGGAGAAGGTTTCAGGAGGTCCTATTGGGCTAATTCTCATTGGATGTGGGATGTTTCCAGGTGAAGACCAATCCAGCTCATGTATGTGGATGAGGTGGTATGGGGATGTTTGAGCAATGGGTGCAGTGATGACGGGGAAATGAATGGCTCACATGTGGGTGCCTCTGAAGAGGGTGAGTTGCACCTTGTCATGGATGCATATGTTTCCAAGCCCATTCAATGCCTTTTACCTTTTTATCTTATTTCTTTTTCTTTCAAGAGAATAGCTGGGGGACACTGCCCTGGCGTGGTGACAATGTTACCCACCTAGCATTTCACGGAGATGAGAAGGTTGGCTCGTGATGAGACCCCCTTTCTCTTGGCTATGCCACCAAGAGCCACTACCCTGGCATGGTGACCAGCGGAATGGTAGTGTCATACCGCTACATGCCCATGGACATAATAGGTTGGCTCGTGATGAGAACCCCTATCGTCCAACTAGGTCTTGATTTTATTAGTTTATGGGTCCCTCCATTTCTTGTTGAGAAGCCTTTTATTGGTTTCTCGAGGATCCCTGGGCAAAGCATCTGAAGGTTTTGTTCTTTTGGCCTTTATCTTTTGCCAGCTACTTTTACCCTCTTCTTCCCACAAGGAAAGGTAC
>SNQJ01S0011167.1:532883-545465 GCA_010110895.2 Picea sitchensis
GTCTTGAATCAACCACCAAGGAACACATCCAAGGATCAATCCAAGCACGAAGCAAGGATTCCCTGGAACACATCCAGGGGCCCTAGAACACATCTAGGGTCTTGTATCAACCACCAAGGAACACATCCAAGGATCAATCCAAGGACGAAGCAAGGATTCCCTGGAACACATCCAGGGGCCCTAGAACACATCTAGGGTCTTGTATCAGCTTGGTCCAGACCAAGACACACAATGCCTCAGACATGGGTACCCTGGATCCAGTCCAGGGGTCCTAGACATTGTCTAGGGTCTTTATCAATTTGTTCCCAGACCACATACCCCAGGAGTGCACTGGGGGCCCTAGATCTCGTCTAGGGTCTTAGCCATCTTCCAGGAGAATGGCTCTCGCAACTGCTTATAAATTTAACAACCTGCCCGAAACAAGAGAAACAACAAGGGAAAACAACAAACAAGAATAATACTCTTATAATAAAAACAAGAACGAGAACAATCGTCACAGTGGCTCCTTCTCAAAGCTATCAATTGTGACCTGCCCGGAACAAGAGTCAAAACAAAATACAATAATAGGAATAAAACTTTTCAACACTCTTCCAGTGTTGTGACCAATCATTCTTCCATGGTAACCTGCCCGGAACAAGAAACAAAAGACAACATCTCCTAGAAGAGATCAAATTCATCTTGCAAACAAGTGCATCATTAATTCTGAACAATGAGCATTTACTGATATGCAAATCATACCAATACATAACAATAGCAATAATAAAATTCTAAAGACTGCTATTTTGATTTAAACTGCAGCAATATAAAATATCAAACCTGATATGCAAACCTGGAGTTTTAGTTGTTGCTGACCTATTTGAGTTGTTCTCTATTATAGGAGATATCGTCACCACTGCCTCCAACTCTTGGGAGTCCTCTGAGTGCACTAGATCTAAGATCCTTAATCGAGTCTGTCAAGATCCTCTTGACCTTTTCGTCGGTAGAAACCCTAGCACTAAAAAACCTCGATTTTTCAAACTTCACCAAATTGCACGATTAGGGTTTCAAGGGGTGCGCTAGGGTAGGGCGCACTACTCTGTGAAGGAATTATCCCCAACATCCTTGGGACAGTGCTCAACGAGCTTGACAAAGTATTGCAGCTACAAGGTTCTGCAAGGTGTCGTTGTAGCGATCTTCCTTCCAGTGGTCACACTGTTCTAAAGGTAACCAACTCTGAAACCATGTTAGATTTTTCTTATCTACAGAGCATTAGTGTTACTTGTGTTCTTTTACTTCGTCACCATTAACATATATATATAGATAGATAGATAGATATAGATATACAATACTGAGTAGTACAACATAAACAAGAGACAAAAAGAACACGAGATTTATCCTGGGAAAACCCCACATGGGGGGAAAACCCAGCAACCTTTCTTAGATAGATTCCATTCACAAAGCAAGTCCAAACAGATAAACCCTAGCACAAAGGCTAGCTCAACCAGAAATATCACCACAGCTGCAGCAGTAGCACTACACCAAGACAGTGCACCTCCTCAAGGAGTAGCACACAAGAGAGAGGTATCAAAAGACTGAACAAGAAGAAATTGAGTCATTGCAGCAGCTGTGTCAGCTTCTGCAAACTTGCACCTTGCTTCCGTGTAGCTGGGAGAGTGTGAGTGAGTGAACAAATGAGCTAAGGCACCTCCTTATTTAGTCTTCCTGTCCTTCTAGCTGGGCCGACTTCTCTTCTGGGAAGGTGTCTTTTCATTATACTTATTCTTCTGGGTCGACTTGTCTTCTAGAGTATTTCAACATCTGTCCAATGGATCTCTTGCTTCCAGAATCTTCTCTGCATCTAAGAAAGGTCATCTAGGAGGGAAGGATCCTCCCGCAGCTACCAAAACATCAACAAGCTATAATTAAAATTTTCAGCAAGGAATCACTAGGAAATAATTATCTAGGTGTTGGGATTAGAAAATTAACATAATCATGGAAAGGGGAAGGGAAAATTTCATTTGATGACCCTCAAAGTCATTTAATATGCTGAATAGGTCTTGTGATTGTATTCATCTAACTTTCCATGAGCTAGGATTTTATATAAGAGCCTTTAAGAGGAAGCTTTAGCATTGAGTTGTTTGTCATATAAGAGACTTTAAGAGGGAGCTTTAGCATTGAGTTGTCTGTTCTCGACACTGTTTATTACTACCCCTTTTGTCTTTTTCTTTATGTGTTCATTTTATTGAACAAGTCCATTTTTCTTTAGATATTCATAGACAAGCTAGGGACTAGGGGCATTGGCCTCATAGTGAGGTGGCATTGCTCAAGCTTTTATATTTTTTGGCTTTTGACTTTATTGCTCTTCACCTCTAGCCTTGTTTGGCTTTATGAACTTATGTTTTCTTTATTAGACCTTTTTGGTGACATTTGATAAGTCATACATGATCAAAATAGACTTTTATACGGATAGAATGGAATGAAACGGGGAAAGTGGAAATTGTAAAGTATGGTTAGGATGTAAAAAGTGTTGTCTTGGCTAGCTTCCTCGTAATACAGATAGAAATGACAACACTTCTAAAGAAAAACTATGGTCCCCCAAGGTACAACGAGGCAAACAATAAAACTGTAAATGTTATGAAGTGTTATGGATTTCATTTCAGCATTTACCACTTTCATGACAAACCAAGAAGTTATAGGATTACACCCAAATAAATCACCAATCCACAGATTATCTAATAGATCATAGTAAAACAATAATGTACCAACCATAGTGCATCTGTCATCTGAGGAGTGAGGGGGGAGGATCTGATATACCACAGCTGAGCTAGCACGATCATACATCTAAAGGAGAGAATGAGAAGAACTGTCTGGATCTGGAGAATATGAGCAAGAGGGCTCATGCAATGAGCGACATAACACCCTTGTGAGAGTGCCCCTGAAGTTGTCACCCCTTGGGGGGTAACAGTGTTGATTCACAAGCTGGCATGATAGTCATGGGTGAACAGGGAGAAAGCAATATCAACCTCTTGTTTCCCATTTATCAGATAAGAGGGTCATTGATAAAGAGGTGCATGACCAGGTGTATGAAAAAATCTTTGAATGCCTTAGTATGGGACTGGAATGGTCACCTAAATCCTATGCAACACCAACTTTGTCCCTCTCCGCCACAATTCAGAATGATACGTTGGATCCTGCTCATGCTATGACATCTCAGTTATGTGGACAGCAGGTGCACCCAATGCTCCCACCTCTGTTTCAAGGTTTGAAAAGATGAGAATTGGAGAGCTAGGAAAATAAAGAAGATGCATCAAACAGATAATGCACTAGTTTGACAAACAATTCCAATTTCCCCTATGATCTGCCATTATTGCATCAGAATCTCTTTATTGACGAAGCACTAGAAAATGCAGAATTGGGCTTTGATGATGAATGGTCCGAATTTGTCCTCTGTGCTACAGGAAAAATCAAAAGGTTTCTTTCAAGGTTTGAAGTTGAAAATATGGCATTTGCTTATCGCCTGTGGAATCAGGGTAAGATTGCAGATTGCCTCATTCCTGTGCTAAAGTTTCAGCCTTTTACTCCAAGCTGCAAGATAGATTTGCAGCCACAAGTATATGAACAGCATTTTGAACTTTCAGGTGGTAGCCAAGCAAAAATTTTGGAACTGCTAGGAAGACAGGAGGATTTTCCATGGCTTAGCAGTAACCATAGCAGCCCGGTCCAGATCTGGATAGACAGAGTAAGTAGCAGCACGTGTCAATCCCCATATGTGTTAGATGACATATTTGGTTTGCAGGTAACAGGGTTCGTGTTCAGCCCAGAGCTGGTGGAGATTCCAGCCTACAAGCAGTGGGATTGTAATGTTTCTCTTTTCTGTATGATGACCAAACACAGAGGAAAGGGCCACTGTATTGATGAGTTGCTAAGGTGGTTGCATTAGCCCTCTGACTTCACCTAGCATCTTCATCTTGCACATGCTACAGTAGGGTAGGAAAGGAATAAGCTCCTTTAAGCAATAGAGTAGCATGAATAAGCTCCTTTGAGCATTAGGTCTGATTTCCTGATGTCATTGGCATTGATGGCTTGTGCCTTGCTTTATAAAGCCAATTTTGAACTTTTGATGAAATAAACTATCTAAATGTGGTGTTTAAGGATGTTGAGATGGCTCCATCCTGCCACATAGTTTTGCTTGATGATGGAGGTCATTGTTAATAGGTACATGACAAGATTCTGAGGTTCTCATGCACTCCCAAGAAGAGCACATGTCCCCGAGTTGGAGCCAGTTGTTACTCCTTATTTTGCATAGGGGTAGTATGTGAAACTTTTTACTACCCTAGTGATTTTCATCACTAAGAGCCTTGGATATTTGGGGCACTCATTTGGTTTCATGGATTATGATGAGTTTTTATGACATACTGATTGATCATGTGATGTAGTAATTGAGAAGGTATGGTCCCTCTTGGGCATTGGCTTCATCCTGAGCTTTTGGGCATTTTCACAGTTCCCAAGGTAGTTCACAGCTTCCAAGGCATCTTCATGTATCTCGAGGTAATTCACATTTCCCAAGGCATCGGACAAAACAGTTAGAGCTATTTTTCATGTACCAAGACTTCTCATGCTACGCCACGAACTAGATATTGGATCTCTCACCTTATTTGCAGATTTTGAGGCATGTGTCACCTAATTTGAGGGGACACCCACCTTGGAGATTGCATTGGGGCTTTATTTTGGCACATGTGAGCTTACTAGACTCTTCCATGACTTAAGGAGGTGATTGACATGATTTAAGGAGTGATCATAACCCTATTCGGAGATGGGTAGAGCAAGCCTGTGGGGGCACATCTCGTCATGATTTTTCCCCCTTACCAGTTTCATGAGTTTGATTTTATATTTGGTTATGTTGTAGTGATTGTCCAAGCTCATGATTACTTTGTGCTTGATATATTTTTGCTTTGGTTCATAACTAAGCACAAAATTAAGATTTTTGACTTTGATGAGATGCTAGGATGGATTCACTAGTTCTATGACTATACCTAGTTTTTATGTTGTCATGTAGCATTAGAGTAGAATAGGTTAGAGTAGGTCATGTCATGTGCTTGCATTTGAATGTACTTCCTTTACTGATATTTCTCATTGATTTACTCATGCATCCATGTTATAAAAAAAATGATATCTTGATGAAAATGAAAAAAAAATCTTTCTCACATTGGTTTTAATATTCCATAACCAGGGTGGATAACATCCCCATGTCTTTTGTCGCTAATGGTCTTATGTTAGAATGTAGCAAGAACTTTAGAGTGATGCAGGTTGCAGGTCTTGGATTCCCCGAGATGTTGAGGTTCTCATGCACTCTACAGTGAGCACATGTCCCCATGTTGGAGCTAGATGTTACCCCCTCTCTCGCCTAGAGATAATTAGAGGAGATCATGTCTCATGGCCCACAAAGAAGACAATGATGCCGATGATGATGATGATCAATATTCTCCACTGACAACAGCCCCGCAAATGCCTCCCCCCTCATAATTGCACGGCTCAATCCATTTCACTTGATCAGCATGGTTCATCCAACGATAGTGAACCAACACACATGAGGTACTCTTAGTCATTGTTTCATATAAAGTGTCATATTTAATGCACTAGGCATTTAGGTGAGGATCATGGGTTGGAAGTCAGATAATGGATCACGATTGCTTGGAAGTTATGATTTTTGCCTTGTTTCACCTTGGTGGCCATCCTATGTGCCCTAGTCCAGTGTTGTCACTCTTGCGGAAAGGGGTACTATTGGGGGCTTTGATAGGGGTAACGTATCGCTCATTTTCCATACTTAACATTTTTCATCCTAGGGCCTTCCGCATTGTACTTATTTTCTGGAATGATTGTTACATGTACTCTAAAAAGGCATGTGCCTTCATCCTCCTATAAGAAGAAGGTCTAGAATGTCGAGGTTGATGCAACTACTAAAGAATAAAAAATAAAAAAATTGTTAAAAAAGAAAGAATAATGGGATATAAATGACCAATTCAAAAGTCAGAGGTCAGCTTGAGCTCTACCCCCTCGCTATGAGGCGATCGGCCCTAGTCCTAATGCACTAAGGCATATCAATTAAAGGGAATTTATCCCAACAAGAAAAATAATGAATGCTTCAAACCTAAAAAGGGGACGTGCAAAGCAATAAAAGATTACAAAGGGCAAGAAAGGGGTTTGGAATACACACACTGTCGAGCAAAGGGTATCTCAAGCAGCAAGCACTCCCTCTACAAAGGTACTCATGGAGATGAAACCCCACGTGTCCTTGCATGTCAATGACACCATGACCACCAAGTAAACACCTTCCACCTCATTCACTTATACTTCCACTTTAAAGGGTTTCTCGGGAACTACTCTACTTGGGTATTGGCACACCCAATAGGATCTTATGATGGTCCTCCCATACCTAAACTTGGCAAATTGCATAAGGTCTTAAGCTAGTGTGAAGTTTGAAGAAGATAACATGGCTTCTATATTAAGTAATGGCTTACTTCGTATGATCCTAATGACTATGGTATCTTGTGATGGTTGGTCTCACCTGACTTTGTTGACCTTGTTTGGTCTTGAAGCGCTTTTGACATGGTTCTTGGAGAACGTTTTCATGATGATACCCAGGACATTGAGTATTATTTAGAGGACATTGCACACTTTATGCAAAGCATTGCACCTTTTGATAATTGTACATACCCTAGGTCACCTACCCACATCTCCTGGACTTTGGACATTGGACAAATGAGCCTGGACATTGGATATACAGCATGATGTACCATTGAGAGGGGAAAAAACCCCACAGGCTAGACAGAGCACCCCTAAGCATATCATGGTTTGATTGGATGATGTTGCACTTGGAGATGATGTCACACCTCTTTGGAGAGGTTATGGAGCCCTCTTCACCTATGACGTCACACCCTAGCCCTTGGACGTTGCATTTGTGATGATGACGTCATGCTTAGTGCTTGATGAGCCGACCTAGCATGGGAGCATTCTTCTTGATGATGAGTTGGCACTTGGTGGTGAGCAGACATGATCCTTGGGGTAATGAGATGTGACCTTTGATGATGCTTGCAACTTTTCATGGAGGGATGTGACCTTTGGAGGTTCCTTTTCACCTTTAGAGCATGACATCACGGTCATTGGAGGCTTCTACACCCACACGTGTCGCCTTTTGAGGGGACATTTTGATGTATTATCATTGTATCTTTATGTTTGAGGCTATTTTGGGGGTCGGCCATGACCTATCCACCTTGTATCATGGATGTTTTATTGTTTTAGAGGCTTTGAGGGTTTATAGCACTAGGGTTGCCTCATATAAGAAGGCTAGCACTCCTCATTTGTCAAATCATAACTCACACTTGTGGAAAATCATTATTACTTGTCTTCTTTTTCTCTCTCTTCATCATGGAGTACTTATGCACACCTTTGGAAGAATGATCTAGTGAATGTTTTTTCTTGTTTTGGTGGATGTTTCATGAAACTAGGGTTCCTCATGCATAGCGACTTGGTCTAGTAAGTGGCATTTTCCAAGTATTTATGTTTTGTTCATGGTATTTAAGTCAATGCTCTATCAAGGTGATGATAAGTTGCATGTTATCTTGTTTCTTTGGATAATTTTTGCTAGAAACCCTAGGGAAGTATTGTAATTGATCATCCCCTTCCCTTGTTTTATCCACCTTAATTTTGTTGAAGCATACAAGGTCAAGATTAGGGATTTTGAGTGGACATCCCCCTAACCTTGTCTTTGAGGTTGAAATCTAGGGTTTCTGAGGGGATAAACTCTAGGGTTTGACCTAGTTCCACTTGATCTTATGCTAGACGCTCTAGAAGAAGTAGGACGGCACCTAGGGTTTTGTTGACCAAAAATTGGTCCCCTCTATTTTCGTGCTCCTAGAATAATAAAAAAAAATTATCAGAAGAAGCAAATTTATGAACTATTATAAGCTCATGGTGAAGCCCTCAGTCTCGGCTTTGTCATGCATTTTTCAGAATCAAAATCCAACTTCGTGTGCCAAAGATATTCAAGATTTCGTCTAGAAGCCCGACGGAGAGATTACAAAAAGAACTTAGAAGAATTTTTCTAAGTGTCGTGTTCTCCTCTCCATTTTCGAATTTTTTTCCATCTCCACACTTAACCTCTCCTCTCCTTTCCCTTCACCTCTCTTCATACTCTCATTCCATACTTGGCCATTTTCCATTTTCTCATTACTCTCATATTCCCCTTACTACTCTCCACACTTAACCATTTTTCCATTTTCCCCTCTCCCCTCCTTCCCTTTCCATACTTAACCATTTTCTCTCTTCCACTCAACTCTCCTACTATATATTCCACACTTAGCCATTTTTCCCTCTTTTATTCCTTATTCTTCTTTCATTACTTAGCCATTTCCATGTTCACATTCATTTTCCCTTTTCTTTTATTTCCCATTTTATTTTTCCATTTTCATTTCCATTATCTCATTTTCCATTTCCTTTTCCTTTTTCATTTCCCAGATTTCAAGTAATTATTTTTATATTTCGTTTTCTTTTCCATATTTATTTTCCATACTTCACATGAAATCTATTACTCTCCCCTCTCCAACACTTAGTCAAATTTATGAATTATTGTGGGTTCGCACGTTGGTGATAATTCTTTCATATACTATGCCCCTCCGTCCGTCCGACCGCTTCTCCTTACTTAGAATGTTTTACAATTTTTTTTACTACCTTTTACCTCTCCTCTCCACTTCACTCAACACTTCAAATTTTTAGGACGTATTCTTACTGGAGTCTTATTGCGGGTCCGCAGTGATTTCTAAGACTCATTCACGGAACCCCATGAACCCGCCATATTATTTTTCTTTTCCTAAGTTTTGGGCATATATCTTGTTAGTTTTTAGCTCATGAGGTGTCTCAGCATAGGCCTATGTGTCCTAGCCTCCTAGGCATGTTGATGGACACCTAAATTGACCCAGATCAGCCTAAGTCTAACTTAGGCTTGCAGCAAAAATTTTACCCTTGCATGGAATGTGTGGCCTAGGGAGAGAGGGCGCAGCTCATCAAGGTGGTTGAGTGGTTTGTGGGCCCCTTGTCCAAAGGGGGCGCACCACTTAGTGGAGAGTGGGGTCCATCCCAAGAGGGGCACCCCAATCTTAACCATTAAAGCCCAAGGTTGGGCACACATCTCAAGGAGAATGGGGGGTTGCTGGGAAGATAAAAGGAAGCTGAGGGTGAGAGGACACACCCCATTCTCATTTGTGAGGTTGAGCAAGTGACAGCAAGAGGGGCACTTGGCTGAGGACATTGTTGGCTAAGTGTGAGGGCAATTGGAGCTTTGGTTGAGGCAAAATCTGCAGGAGAAGGGCAGGTTTAGCAACAAGCAAAGGAGCAGAAGACAGGCCATACCCAGCAGAGAAAGGAGGCCATACAGGTCGTACGGTGCACCGGAGAAGAGGTCGTACAAGCCAGTTCAAAGATTGTTTTGGCTCGATTTAAGCAGGTATATAGGTCTTTCTCTTCGCTGAGCAGAGGCTAAATTTGTTGGGCTACTTTAGCTGAGTCGTACAGCTTATGTGGTTGGGCCGTACAGCTACCAGAAGAAGACATTTTTGTAAGATAATTTTCTGGTGTGTTTTTGTTGTTGTAAAACACTTTCTCAAGAGCCAATAAAGCCCCCTCTTAGCTGGTTTTCCCCACACTGGGGTTTCCAGGGTACATCTAGTGTCCATATAATTTTTGTGCTTATTTATGTGGTTGTTTCTGCTGTAATTTTCTAATTATTAATTCAGTTGTAGGTTGCATGCATAATTTTCTGAATTTATAACAGCAAGTTTAAATTCTGGTTAAATCAAAATTATTGGCATTAACCTCATGTGTTGAGTCAAGGAAAAACCGACATGGTATCAAAGCTCAGCCTCTGAGTACAGAACAGGTCAAGTTCTTTTTGTGCAGACCAGGAGAAGTAAAATCGACAAGAGGGATGTATAACCAGAGAAGAGTTGACTCAAATGGAAGGCCTAAGGTTTGAAGATAGGTTGGAGGGCACCTCAAACTTCTGTCCTTGGAGGGAGCATATTGGCTTGGTGCTGGAAGAGAATGGATTGTGGAAATATGTTGAAGGCAGCATAGCAGCCCCAGTTGATCTAGTGCAGCAAGTAGAACACAACAAGAAGGACGTGAAGGCTAGGCAGATAATAGTGGATGGAGTGAAGGACCACATCATTCCTCACCTATCTGGCAAGAAAACTGCCAAGGATATGTCGGAGGCCCTGGTAAAGTTGTACCAGTCTGATAACCAGAGTAGGAAGATGCTCCTCAGAGAGAAGTTGAGAAGCACGAAGATGGCCAAGAGAGATTTGGTGGTCACTTACCTCACAAAGTTCACTCAGATTAGAGATGAACTGACAGTTGTAGGAGAGAAGGTGGATGAGACTGAGTTGGTGATGATAGTCTTGAATGGCTTCACCAAGTAGTGGGAAGTCTTTGTCTGAGGAGTGGTGGCTCGGGAGAACCTCCCAGATTGGGAGAGGTAATGGGATGACTTCACCCAGGAGGAGCTAAGAGTTGATGCCACTCAGGCTAGCCAACCTAAGAGTGAAGAGGAGGAGAATGTGGCTCTTCATGCGAAGAAGAGAAGTGGAGCGGGAGGCTCCGGGGACATGAGCAAAGTGAGATGTTTTGCATGTCACAAGACTATCCACTATGCCAGCAAGTGTCCCAACAAGAAGGAGGAGTCGGAGGTAGCAACTACAGCATCTACTGAGATGGATGCATTTGCAAAGAAATTTGATGACGAATTTTCTCTAGTTGCCATTCTTTCTAGCAACAACAGATTGGTTGAGTTTGAGGACAGTGGGTCATCTCACCATATGACGAGAATGAGGTCGATGTTCCTTAGTGTTTCGGAGACGGGCTCAAACTGCCATGTGAAGAGTGGGGCACGCACCAGGCATGCAGTAAAGGGGGTTGGATGCGTTGGATTCCAGCTAGAGTCAAGAGTGTCTCTGGAGGTGGATGAGGTGATGTTTGTACCAGAGTTGAGGGTCAACTTGCTCTCTGTGTCAGTTCTAGAGGTATACAGTGATGTTCGTGGATGGACAAGTACTCCTATGTTTAGAGGGAGCGACCTTGGATGCAACAATGAGGCTTGGCATCAAGCAAGGTATGATGTACAGGGTGTTGGGACAGCCTGTAGGTGGGTTCAGAGGGATCTTGGACCAGAGATCAGTGTCAAGGACTGTCAATTGGTATGACATGACATTGATGGATGAGCGGATCAGCACATCAGATCAAAGTGCAACCGAAGTAACAGGTGGATCTTCCGGTTCAGAGGGAGCAGCTACAGCAACAGCAGCAGTAGATTTGATTGAATCAGAGATTGATCCTCGTGGAGACACCTCCCTCGCTAAGAGGGAGTGTTAGTTTTTAGCTCATGAGGTGTGTCAGCATAGGCCTATGTGTCCTAGGCATGTTGATGGACACCTAAATTGACCCAGATTAGCCTAAGTCTAACTTAGGCTTGCAACAAAAATTTCACTCTTGAGTGGAATGTGGGGCCCAAGGAGAGAGGGCGCACTTCATGAAGGTGGTTGAGTGGTTTGTGGGCCCCTTGTCCAAAGGGGGCACACCACTTAGTGAAGGGTGGGATCCATCCTAAGAGGAGCACCCAACCATTGAAGCCCAATGTCAGGCACACGTCTCAAGGTAAATGGGGGGTTGCTAGGGAGATAAAAAGAGGCTGAGGGTGAGAGGACATAACCCCATTCTCATTTGTGAGGTTGAGCAAGTGAGAGCAAGAGGGGTTGTTTGGCCGAGGGCATTGTTGGCTGAGTGTGAGGGTAGTGTTGGAGCTTTGGCTGAGGCAAAATCTGCAGGAGAAGAGTAGGTTCAGCAGAAAGCAAAGGATCAGAAGACAGGTTGTACCCACCAGAGGAAGGAGGCCATATAGACCATACGATGCACCAGAGAAGAGGTCGAACTGTCCCAGGCCGTACATGCCAGTTCTAACATTTTTCTAGGTTGATTTAAGCGAGCCGTACAAGTCTTTCTCTTGGTTGAGCAGAGGTTGAATTTGTTCGGCTAATTTAGTTGGGTCGTACAGCTTATGTGGTTGGGCCGTACAGGGACCAGAAAAAGACATTTCTATAAGATAATTTTATGGTGTGTTTTCGTTGCTATAAAACACTTTCTCAAGAGCCAATAAAGCCCCCTCTTAGCTGGTTTTCCCCACACTGGGGTTTCCAGGGTACATCTGGTGTTCATATAATTTTTGTGCTTGTTTCTGTGGTTGCTTCTGCTGTAATTTTCTGATTATTAATTCCGTTGTAGGTTGCATGCATAATTTTCTGAATTTATAACAAGAAATTTAAACTCTGGCTAAATCAAAATTATTGGCATTAACCTCATGTGTTATGTTAAGGAAAAATCGATGATGTATATCTCGTCTCAAGGAAAGTATCGGCGAGGGTCCGGAATGTAACTTATCGGTGACATCAACGGAAAATATCGGAATATCTCGAAAAATGTCGCAAGACCTCAAAAAAATACAAAAACACTCATTTTTTTCAATTTTTTAAACATGTAAAGCAACAACAACATCAAATA
>SNQJ01S0011168.1:3191-45516 GCA_010110895.2 Picea sitchensis
GTCGAGATAGCAACGAATATGGGGTGGATTTAGAAAAATTGAACTTTTTCTCTTGCATGTTGCGACGAAAGAGTACTTTCGTCGCAAGTGGTCGTCGTAAATTTTTCAATATGTAGTAGTGGAAATATATCCATGTATTCCTGGAAAAATAATCTATGGAGACATAATACAGGGATCCACCAAGTGAAGGCACTGAAACAGGGCCAAACACATCACTTAGAACCATTTCTAGAATCCCATTTGCCCTTGTCGCTTCATATGGGAACCTCACCCGGCTTTGTTTTCCATATATACAATGTTCACAAAATTCGACTTCTAAATTACATTCAGGAAATTCTTCAACCATACATTTTTTATGCATAGTTCAAAGTTTTTTTTCTCTAACATGTCCCATCCTCTCGTGCCATAGCATGGTTGGGTCGACTTTATGATGAATTTTCGATTCAGTTTGAATCGACTCAACCCAAGTCAAGTCGATTCGAGTCAAATTCAATTCAGCTTAGGGAACAATGATGTTGTTACATCTAGTCAAGTCGACACTCCCTAGTAACTTGTATAGGGTTTCAATCCGAACTCCTTTCATTAATACCATCGCACCTCTAACCATCTTGCACGAATCCTTCTGAAATATAATGTGCTCTCCTACATCACTCATCTTGTTGAGAGATATCAAGTTTCTTTCCAAACCTAAAATGTGTTGATGTTTTGGTAGCTACATGAGGTATTAACCTCTAGCATAACCTTTGTGCTTAGAATAGAATATTATGGAAGTAAGAGAACCATTAAACAAATGTGGAAATACCCTGCAAGAGAAGTCAGTCGAAGGAAAATAATAATAAAGAATTAGAAGGCTCCAGAAAGAGAAGTCGAATCCACATGAAAAGTCACTTGGATAGGCTAGTATAAATAGAGGTAAGGAGCTACCTCATTTTCACACTCTCACTCACACAGTTAGGGAAAAATTCTGAGGAGAAATAGTTGCAGTAGTTAGGGCATAATTCTAAGGAGCAGTAATTGCAACAGTTAGGGTGCTAATGTTTCTGGTATCTCTCTCTTGTGCGCTTCTCTTGGTAAAGGTACGATCTCTTGGTATTGTGTTGTTGTTGCAGCCATGTTGGTATTTTTGGTTAGGGTTTATCTGAGAAGATTTGCTTTGTGTACATAATCTATCTAAGAAAAGGTTATTGTGCTCAGGAATGGTATGTGTAAGTTCCTATTGTTTGGTGACAATGGTGTAACATTGTCTATGGTAAAACGAGCATACCAAAATTTTAACATGGAATCAGAGATGGTTTCCTTGAGAAAAATCTAACCACTGGAAGGAATATCATTAGTTTCCCCTATTATAAAGCTCGTTGAGCACTTACAAACCACCAAGAAGAACGTCTAAGGAGGGCGCATCTCTCCCCCGTATTAGATCTCCAAAATTCAAAAGTTGGAAAATTAGGGTTTCCTCATAAAACCCTAGGTTGATATGTTTGGGCATTTAAAGGCTGAAGTTGGAGCAAATCCTTGAATAAAGGAGGTCACCATGGAAAATCACACTCACTGGTAAGTCCAAAATTCATTTCTGCAAAGTTTCATTTTTTGTCATATTTCTAGATTCCGAGGCAGAATAACTTCCAACACTAAGCTTGATGAGAATCTTGGGGGTGATGATAACTTTCAACCATGGAAATATAAGGTAATGCTCATTCTAAAAGAGAATGGTCTAGAAGGCTTCATTGAATAAGAAGTTCAAGAGCCAGAGGGAGATGAAGCTAAATCAAAGCACAAGAAGAACATGGTTAAAGCAAAGAGGATTATTGCATATTCTATCAAGGATCACTTGATCCCTCATGTCTCATCATTGGCGACTCAAAAGTAGATGTTTGATGCTTTATCCCAATTATATGAAGGAAATAATCTCAATCGGAAGATGACATTGAGGACACAGCTCAATAATGTGAAGATGTAGAATTTAGAAACCATTCAATCCTACTTCACGAGGGTATCTCAAATCAAAGAACAACTTGAATCCATCAAAGACACAGTTGAAGAATCTGAGCTAATAATGAATACATTTAATTGTATCCCAAGAAGAATCTGAGCTAAAAGTGGGAAGATTTCACTTAAGAAGAAGCTAGATTGGCAGCAATAGAAGAAAAGTTGGGTGATGATGAAAATCAAGCACTAGAAGCACATACAAGAAATGGATTGAGCAGAAAAAAGGTTCATTCTCACAAGAAGTTTCAAAAGTCACAAAAGGCACAAAAGAATCAAAAGGATTATTCAAGTTACAAATGCTTTAGCTACCAGAAGATGGGACACATTGCTAGAAATTGTCCTTACATAAAAGATAGATCATAAAAGGAAAGTATAAAAGACATTATGCTCTTGTTGCAGAAGATGATGAACATGTTCAGAAGAAAAGAATATGTTTCAAGTGAAGAATATGTATTGATATTAGATCTTACAGGGACAGTCACTGATGGAAGTGACGCATGGCTTATTAATAGTAGTGCCTCTAAGCACATGACCGGCTACAAGGATTCTCTTTCAAAATTGGTTCAGAAGGATTCACCTCATAAGGTGAAGCTCGATGATGACTATTAGTATCCCATTAAAGGGGTAGGAGAAGCCTCCTAAAGGTTGGATTCTGGAAATCCTATGAAGATGAAAGATGTTTTGTATGTACCTAGTTTAAAGAAGAATCTCCTTTCTATCTCAGCATTGGATGAGAAAGGATTCAGAGTTGCTTTTATTGATGGTGAAGTTCTTATGTGGTCAAAAGGAAAGTCTATTGATGATTCTATTGTGATTGGTGTTCAAGAAGGAGGTATATACAAATTAAAGGGACACACGGATTCAACATTAGTTCACAACACAGTAAATCTGAGTGAGCTATGGCATAGAAGACTTGTTCACATACATTACAAAGCATTATCAATCGTGAGCAAGATGGTGATAGGTTTGCCTGAGATTCAGGTGAATCATGATGGCATATGCAAGGGATGTGCACAAGGAAAGAACGTGAAGAGTCGGTTTCCAAGCAGTGATAACAAAGCCAAAATACTCTTGGACATCATGCACTCAGACGTGTGTGGAGCGATGACAATCACTTCACTTAGCAGGTATGTATATTATGTTTCATTTATTGATGATTTCTCATGTAAAACTTGGATTTATTTCTCGAAAACAAAAGGCAAAGTATTAAACTGATCCAAGTGGATATCGGTGGCCACCCACCTTTTCCAAGTGGCTCAAAACAATTTTCTGGCAATTTTGGTAATTTACAATTTTTAGCAATTTTTAACTTCCAGGGCCATTTTGAGGGCCTAAATGAAGGTTTTTTGGGATCGAGCTTCTCAATTATAGTTGAAGGCTCAGATTGAGCCCCCAAAATGAATCTCCTCGACAATACTTTTCCAAGGAGATATCGTGTGCTCCAAATGGAGATCATATTCCAAAGTTACGCCCCAGGGAAGTTGATACACCAAACTACCCAAAACGGGGTCTACAAAATTGTTGGCTTTTCATCTTCCATAATTAGGGTTTTGGATTTTTTGTATGATAAAAATGCCTTTGGATACTCATTGTAAAATCATCTTCTTGTGAATGTGAATAGCGGACACATCTCTTCTCAGAGATAAGTTTCCACCATTCTAGCGAGTCTTTCACTCTGTATTTTTACAGTCTTTGTACATTTTCGCTCATTAATAGAAAATTGTGTATTACTGTATCTTTGTGTTTATGGTTGCATCTCTGATACATTTATGTTATATTATTGGATATCTGAGATATCTCTGTACATTGATTTATTATATTGTTGCTCTCATTTCGTGCCAAAAATAATATGGATCAGTGGTATCAGAGCAGGTTGCTCTTGATCATTTTTAGTGCATGTCCCTGACGAGGTCCGAGTTTAGCAAGTCGGGTCTCGAGCTTGTCTCTCTTGAAGACAATCTCTCTCGCACGTCCAAGAAACCCTCCATGGCGGAAGAAAAGAAAAACTTCAAAGCAGATGATTATATTAATTTGTTGCTTGAGCAAGCTCTCACGCGATAGAGGGACGAAATGATGGAGAATTTTTCCCACATCCTTCATCGCCTGTCGATAAAAACATGCACGTCTTCATCAAGTGGCCACTTTGGAAGTACCTCACCTTTCAAGGTACAAGTTAATTTTTATATTCCCATATTTGAAGGACAGATAGATGCGGGTGCCTTAGAAAAATGGTTAAATCTGCTAGAAGCTTATTTCTTTGTTCATAATTTCTCTGACAGGGAAAAGATAACATTTGCACTCCTTAATGCTCTCCACCATGTCAAACATTGGTGGGAAACTTACTGGGAGTAAAGTTCCATAGAGGAGTCTGTAATATATGGGGTCGAGCCCACTTGGGATTTTTTTGTGGATGTGGTAAAGGAACAGTATTACCTTGTTGGAAACTATGAGGACCACTACATGAGATGGACCCCATTATGGAAAGAAAGGGTCAAAACAGTTCCAGAGTTCACCAATACCTTCCATACCTTGCACACCAAGCTGGGTATCAAAGACTCTGAACGAAATTTGGTTCTGAAATTACCGTGGGGCTCTACACATACACATCCAAACTRAAGTGGATTTTTTGGACATCTCATCACTCAATTATKCTTATCGATATGTTGTCAAAATCGAGCAGAAGTTTAAGCACCAAAACAAATGGGAGTTCAGTTCTACAAATCCGCAACAACCAAAGTATGATAAAGACGACCCTAACAAACAACATCCTGAAATCTAGTCCAAGCCACAGGAAAAGAAGGGTCATGGAAAGACGAAGAAGGACACTGGAAAATGGTGTGAATTCCACAAAATCCCCTAGCACAACACAGATGAATTTCTCTCAAAACAGTCATTGGTGGCTGAGATAAAAGACAAGGAGTCGAACCCTGATTTGAAATTTGATTCTGAAAATATTGATAGAAGACAGATCATCGACATAGACCCCACTGCTATTGTTGCGACCGCAACAATTCAACCTGAAGAACCAACAGATTTTGAAGAGGGGGAGCGCATTTTTCATTCACAGATGTGGGTGAAGGGGACCCCGCTGCATTTTATTGTTGATAGTGAAAGCCAGAAGAACCTCATCTCAGTAAAGTTCATCAAACAGTTGGGATTGTTGAAAACACCACACCTGCAGCCATACAACATAGGGTGGCTTCGCCAAGGACGAGATATTTGTGTCAGCCAGTAGTTTCGATTGTCATATGACATCCATCCCTTCAAGGATGAGGTATTATGTGATGTTTCCCCCTGTATTTTTTTTATGTTCTCTTGGGCCAACCATGTATGTGGAAGCGCCATGTTATTTATGAGTCTCGACCCCATAATGTCATTGTTACTCTGGGGGGTCATCTCTACAGAATACCAAAGGTAATTCTGAATATTGTCCCACCTAAATAGTGCCACAAGGTAGTATCTCATACTACAAAATTCAGATTCTTCACAGTCTATTCAAAGCGTGAATAGAAGAACACCACTGCAGCCTCAGTCCAAGCACCTTCTATCCAACAGAAGCAGGTCGATAAGATTGCAACAAAGTGTAAATATTCCTTCTGCACACGGGCATCTCATGTACCCATACTGGTTAAAAAGGTCCAACCCTTCCAGCTACAGGTTTGTGACAACCTTCAACAAGCTAAGCAATGCAACTTCTCCAACAAGGCAAGCAACTCATCAAGATGCAAATTCAGCAAACGCGTTTCCCTCTCCCTCGGGCACTTAATGAAATGGAGACCATTGCTTTCTAAGGAAGGAGGATTGATCCATGTCGATATCGGTGGCCACCCACCTTTTCCAACTCGCTCAAAACAATTTTTTTGGCAATTTTGGTAATTTACTATTTTTAGCAATTTTTAACTTATAAGGCCATTTTGAGGGCCTAAATGAAGGTTTTTCGGGATTGATATTCTCAATGATAGTCGAAGGCTCTGATTGAGCCCCCAAAATGAATCACCTCAATGATACCTTTCCAATGAGCTATCGTGCGTCCCAAACGAAGATTGTATGCCAAAGTTACGCCCCTGGGAAGTTGATACACCAAACTACCCAAAACGGGGTCTACAAAATTGTTAGCTTTTCATCTTCTGGAGTTAGCGTTTTGGATTTTCTTTATGATAAAAAGGCCTTTGGAGCCTCATTGTAAAATCATCTTCTTGTGAATGCGAGTAGCAGACACATCTCTTCTCAAAGATAAGTTGTCACCATTCTAGCGAGTCTTTTACTCTGTGTTTTTACAGTCTTTGTACATTTTTGCTCATTAATAGAAAATTGTGTATTACTGAATCTCTGTGTTTATGGTTGTATATTTGATAGATTTATGTTATATTATTGGATATCCGAGATATCTCTGTACATTTCTTTATTATATCTTTGCTATCATTTCATGCTGAAAATAATCTGGATCATCAGCAAGTTCAAGGAATTCAAATCCCTTGTAGAAAATATTTATGAAAAGAAGATAAAGATCTTGAGATCAGATAATGGAAGAGAGTTCACATCGAAAGAATTCAAAGCATTCTGCAGAGAAGTTGGGATTAAGAGGGAGCTCACTACTCCCTACAATCCTCAGCAGAATGGTGTGGCAGAAAGAAAGAGTCGGACGATAATGGAAGTAGTAAAGGCTATGATTCATGATAAAGATTTATCGATGCATCTATGGGAAGAAGAATCTAGGACTATTGTATATGTACATAACATAAGTCCTCACCATATACTTGGGAACAACACACAAGAACATTTTTTTACAGGAGAAAAGCTAAAGGTCAGTCACTTGAGGATATTTGGTTGTCCAGTATATATGCATGTTCCCAAGGATAAGAGATCAAAGTTGGATCCTTCAGGAAAGAAGGGTATATTTTTTGGATAGAGTGAGACATCGAAGGCATATAGAATCTACATCCCTGGTCACAGGCAGATTGAGACTAGCAGAGATGTCACCTTCGATGAGTATGCAGCCTTTAGTAGATCGAGGTAGAATCATACAGATGAGGTCCATGAGGAGGAGCCTGAAGCTCCTAGAGTTGTAGATATAAATACAGGCAATGACATTGTACTAGAAGAGTATGTTCAAGAAGATCATGAGATGGTAGAACCATAGAGACCTACAGATCCACCTCGAGAGATGATTACAAATAAGAGAAGACTATCTTGGGCTCGGGAGATTATTTAGGATGCAGATAAGTATGGTGCTCTAGACAGAACTTTCAAAGAAAGTAAGAAACTGCGACCATATTCTAGCTACATGGCATTGCTAAGTGATATCATTGATGCAAAGCCTACCAATTATGAAGAGGTTGCAAAGAAGAAAGTATGGAAGGATGCCATGATTGAGGAGTACCAATCCATTATGAAGAATGGTGTTTGGGATGTGGTTCCAAGAACAAAAGAGAAAACAGTGGTGAGTTCAAAATGGATCTACAATACAAAGCATTTAGGTGATGGAAATATCGAGAAATATAAGGCAAGGTTTGTGGCTCGCGGTTTCTCCCAAAAACAAGGAATAGATTATGATGAGACATTTTCTCCTGTGGCAAGATACACTTCGATTAGATCTATACTTGCGATAGCTACAGTAATTAAATGGAAGGTACACCAAATGGATTTGAAGACAACTTTTGTGAACAATGTAGTAGAAGAGGAAGTGTACGTGGAGCAGCCAAAAATTTCGAGACACATGACAGGCAAACACATGTGTGTTGATTGAAGAAATCTTTGTATGGATTGAAGAAAGAACCTAGGGCATGCTATGTTAGAATTGACAGTTTTCTGATGAGCTTTGACTTTACCAAGAGTAAATCAGATCCCAACCTTTACTACAAGGTTGAGGATAGTGGACCAGTGATATTGTTGTTATATGTGGATGAATTGTTCCTAACAGGGAACTAGAATCTCATCGTTGAGTGCAAGAGAAATCTTGCATCATAGCTCGAGATGAAATACCTGGGTATGAAGCATTATTTCTGGGGTCTAGAGGTGTGGCAGAAATCAGACGAGATTTTCCATATCCAAGGAAAATATGTGGTATAAATCCTGAAGATATTTGAAATGATGGATTGTAAATCCATGCCCACACCAATGGTGACAAACTTGAAGTTATTGAGTGACACGTCTTCAGAGACCGTGGATGTCACCATGTAAAGGCAGATGATTAGTTCGTTGATGTATTTGATGAATACTAGGAAAAATATATGTTTTGCAGTGAACACTTTGAGTCATTATATGGTTGAACCAAGATGTGTTCACTTGATTGCAACAAAGCATGTATTAAGGTACTTGAAGGGTACGATAGACTTTGGACTCCGATATGTTTCATATCATAAGATAAGACTGCAAGGCTATGCTGATTCAGATTTAGCCAGTAGTGTCATAGATCGGAAGAGTACATCATGACGTTGCTTCAGTTTGGGGTCAGCTATGATTTTGTGGATCAACAAGAAGTAGACTAGTGTGGCACCTAGTACGACCAAGGTAAATTATATAGCAACATATTCAACTAATAGTGAATTTGTGTGGCTTCAGAATTTGCTTGGAGGGCTGTTTGATTTCGAGTTCGAGGTGACTTGAATTTTTTGTGACAACTAGAGTTGTATAAAGTTTTATGAGAACCCTATGTTTCATTACAAGTCTAAGCACGTCGAGATCAAGTACCATTATATCCAAGATCTGGTGCAAAAGGGCGCTGTGAAGCTCTAGTATATTGGCACAGATGAGAAGATAGCATATGTGTTAACCAAAACTCTATCAAAGGTAAATTTTGAGTACTTCAGGGACAATCTTGTCGTAGTCCAGAAAGACTTCCCTCGTAAGAGGGAATGATGAGTCACATATGTGATTCTAGGGGGAAATTTCTTACAGAGTGTGGCAGCAGCGGATAGTCATTTACAGGAACATTAGTTTCCCAGACTCTGTATGGATTGGGTAGTATCACAATTCTGTGTGAACTGACTAAACGGGTTAGTTTCCCGGACTTCATATGGATTGGGTAGTAGCGTAGTTCTATGTGAACTGGCTAAACTGGATAGTTTCCTAAACTCTATATGGATTGGGTAGTAGAAAAGTTCTGTGTGAATTGGCTAAACTGGATACTTTCCCATACTTCACATGGATTGGGTAGTAGTGCAGTTCTGTGTGAATTGGATAAACTTGATAGTTTCCCAGACTCTGTGTGGATTGGGAAGCAGCGCAATTCTACATGAAATGGCTAGTTGTCTAGATTTGAGTGAGCTAGATGAAGTCCTATAATGACAAAGGTCTAAAAAGACATCGAGACCCATAAGGTGCAAGAGGACGATGATGTTTTTCCCACTAGAGAGATGTTACATATGTTGTTGAGGCCCCAGATGCATGACTATGACATAACCATCAGACAATCTATGTGTGACTATGACAGAGCATGTTTGGCTATGATGGTGATACTTGTGACATGATCTGTTTGATCATGAGATAGCATGTGTGTCTATGGTGATTTTACCTATATATTGGTGTGCAAGACCATGTGAGTCTTTCCCATACCATATGATATGGATGGATGTGATTGAGACCATTACTTGAAGAACGTCATATTTAATACCTCCCTAGCTAAGAGGGAGTGTTGAGTTTTTGGTACTTGCGTGAGGTATTAACCACCAGCATAACCTTTGTTCTTAGAATAGAAGATTTTGGAAGCAAGAGAACCATTAAACAGATGTGTAAATACCCTAGAAGAGAATTCGACTCAAGGAGAATAATAATAAATAATTAGAAGGCTCCAAAAAGAGATGTCGGCCCCACATGAAAACTCACTTGGACGGGCTAGTATAAATAGACATAAGGTGCTACCTCATTTTCACATTCTCACTCACTCAGTTAGGGCGCAAGTCTGAGGAGCAGAAGTTGCAATAGTTAGGGCGCAAGTATGAGAAGCAGCAGTTGTAGCAGTTAAGGCGTTATTCTTTCTGGTATCTCTCTCTTGTGCACTTCGCTTGGTAAAGGTACACTCTCTTGGTATTGTGTTGTTGTTGTTGTCTTGTTGGTATTTTGTATTAGGGTTTATCTTAGAAGACTTAATTTGTGTATGAAATCTATCTAATAAAAGGTTACTGTGCTCAAGAGTGGTACATGTAAGTGCCTATGGTTGGGTGACAATGGTGTAACATTGTCTATGGTAAAATGAGCATACCAAAAATTTAACAGAATGTGTAGCACACCTAGAAGGGTTCTACTCCTCCCATCCTGTAGCATCACTTGAAATCTTCTTCGTCTGACAATTTTGGTTGTCGAGTTGTCCCCCAAGAACACTTCTCCTTCTTCATATTGTTCATATTCGCAGAACCATTCCCTATGTGGTTTCAGATTATAGGATGATCCTGGGTCAATTAAACAAACATCTTGATCCAACTGTGTACTGGTCGACACCATGTACACATCGCCTCCCTTATCTGGAGTCATATTTTTCTCAGTCGACTGCTTCTCATCGGATCCTATACTAACTTCAATTGCCTTCGAATTGTATTCCTTTAGTAATTCCCAGCTTTATCTCATTTTCAGCATCTTCTTGTCGATTGAACATGGGATTTAGATATAACCTTCGACTTAGACTTTCCACCAAAGAATTTGTCTTTATGTTTGTCAATCGGTCGACCTCTCACCACTAAAGCATCTTTGATCAATCCTTACATTTTTTTTCTTCTCATTTCTTCTGATAGAAGAGATGCAACCACATATTCTAATGGTAATGTGGTTGTATTACTCCATATAGCCACGACGAAGCTATCACATGAGTCTGGTAAAGAACATAATAGGATTATACATTTCTCCTCCTCTGTGATTTTAATATACACAAAAGATAATCGGCTTATAATGGTATTAAACGCATTTAAATGATCAGTCACCGAACTTCCATCACTCATCCTCAAAATATACAATTTATTTCTGATAAATAGCTTATTTACCAGAGATTTCGACTAGTACAAGCTTCCCAAGTTGTCCCACAATTTCTTATCCAAATCTTCACCTGAGACATTCAGCAGCATCGAATATGCAAGACAAAGTTAAGTCGTACTCCTTGTTCTTCTCTCGATTTTCTCCCATTATTTTGTCGACATACCAATCAGCATGGTACCTGGACAGATTGTTGTCCATTGCTCTCGATCCACAAGGAGATATGCAATTTTAATCTTTCAAAGCTCAAAATTTTGGCCATTGAATTTTTCAATCTATATTCTCGAACTATTTGCCATTCTTTAACACAATCTTTAGCACAATCCTTAAAGATTTCATAGTTACTACTCTTACTGAACCTAGGGTTTAGCTCAGATCCAAGGTTGTTAATCCAAGATCCGATACCACATGTTAGGAAATGAGGACACTTCCACACTAAATCTAGTAGAAGAGAGGAAGAAATATATAATCAAGAAAGTAAATGACAAAGAAAACACATAGTGCACAGATATTTTACCCTGGAAACCCAAACCAGGAAAACCAACATTCCTTTAACGTCATGCTCTCTTGTTGTCTTATTCATTTAGAAAAAAAGGTTACATGTATAACCTTGTTCCACACCTAAGAAACAATCGACATCATACCCTCTTTATTACACAAGCACAACCCTATAGCCAATTCGGTTTACATCTACATGGCCAACAACCTCTAAAACAACTTCTCTAAAGATTAGCTTTTATAGTATTACAACACACCTTCTTTATAAGATTTACAGTAGGAAAAACCCTAAAGAAAAGGCACCCAAAAAATGGTTACAGATCCGCACAGATCATTGGATACAAATCCCATGAATCTCGATATTTTGTTGCAACCAACTACCAAATCAGATTACCCATTGACTACCAGTCAACCTTCATTCAGTCTTCAATTGGTTGCCACATGCTCACATGTCGACTTCTTATCAATTGACCTCTTTGAATTTTCATCGATGTCTTTACCATGTCAAACCACCTCTACCTTCGACTTCGACTTTACTCGGTCTAACCACCTCGACCTTCAACTTCGACTTCACCCGATCGACTCACCTCGACCTTTGATTTGTTGTCTATCCACCTCGAGTTTGACTATCATTCGATCCACCTCTAATTTCACTGCAAAGATTATAACAACCCAACATTCTCCCACTTTTTGTCTTATTTGTTGAAACCGAGAGACCTCTGAACTTTTGTTCCCAGACCTAGGGAAACAATGCCCATTGCCTCTCTACACCAAGAGAACTTCACAGCACTCATAGACTTGGTCAATGAGTATGCTATGTTTTCCAACTTGTCTACTTTCTCCAACAACATCTTGTTTCTTTCCACCATGTCTCTCACGAAATGGTATTGTACATCAATGTGCTTAGTATTAGAATGATAAGTTGGGTTCTTTGCCAAAAATATTGTTCTTTGACTATCACAACTTATCTCCATAGCTCTCTTCTCAAACCCGATTCCTGAACGAAGCCTTTGCATCCATACTTCTTCTTTGCTTCCATGATTGGCTGCCATGTATTCAACTTCTGTTGTTGACAAGGCTAAGACCGCATGTTGCTTACTCATCCAGTTGATTGCTTCACCAAACATCTTCAACACATATCCATTGGTCGACCTCTGTTGATCCAAATATCCAACCTAGTCCATGTCGACAAAGCCATATACATTTAATTCACTATTACCTACATGTTTTTTTGGGTAGCATATAACATAATCTTTTGTTCCACAAAAATGCCTGAATACTCTATTAACAATTGTCCAGTGCTCCTTCATAGGTGTCGGCATGTATCTGCTCAACACTCCCACTGCATTGGCAATGTATGGTTGAGTGCAGACCATCACATAAATTATACTACTAACAACACTTGCATAGGGAACATATGCCATGTCCTCTATTTCCTCTTGTGTCTTTGGACATTGTTTAACAGTTAGCCTTGCTCCCACAAGAATTTTGACCTTCACAGGTTTGCAATCCTGCATGTTGAAATGTTTCAATATTGTTTCAATATACTTCATCTGGTTCAACCAGAGGTTTCTAGTTATTCAATCTCTCTTAATTTCCACTCCTAGAATGAAGTTAGCTGCACCGAGATCCTTCATGTTGAACTTGGAGGATGGTTGCCTCTTCACCTCCTTTATTGTGTCCATGTTTTTCAATCAGCAACATGTCATCGACATACAATGCTACATATATGAAATTTGCACCTTCTTATTTGGAATATATGCAATGATCAGCTTTTTTTCTCACAAATCCCAAACCGAGGATGTAGGCGTCGAACTTTTGGTACCACATGCTTGGTGATTGCCTAAAACCATAAAGGGATATTTTTAGTTTGCACAAAAAATATTTCTTTCCCTTTACTACAAATCCTTCAGGATGTTTCATGTACATTTCCTCTTCTAGCTCCCCATGTAGGAATGTTGTTTTCACATCCATCTATTCTATTTCCAGATCAAATGTTGCAAGAAGAAACATTAGTACTCTACTGGAAGTTGATTTTGCAACAGGGAAAAAAATATCACCGAAGTCGACTCCTTCGACTTGGGAATATCCTTTCGCTACCAGTCGAGCTTTGAATTTCTCAACTTGACCTATTTCATTCATCTTCTTCCTAAATACCCATTTTCTACCAACATAATTTCTTCCACTAGGTAATTTGACTAGTTGCCATGTCTCATTCTTGCGTACGGATTCCATATCTTCGACCATAGCGTCCTTCCAGAGTTTTCCCTCTGCTGAGTCGGCTGCCTCCCTGGCCGACTTGGGCTCATTGTCTATCACAGTTAACACGTATGCAAAACATATTTTGGGCGGGCTAAACATTTTGAATAGTTTTCTTACTCTTTCTAACCTCCTTTAAACCAAGGTCAGTTGTTCCACCTCTTCTTCTGATTCATTCGACTCATCTGAATCATTTTCTTTGCTTCTTAGTTCAAATTGCATCTTCTCTGGATTATTCTCAGTTTGAACAATTTCTGCACGCTCAGACTTACTTCTGACTTCTCTGAACACCACATCTCAACAATACATTGTTTTCCTTGGTGCATGATCCTACAGATTATATCCTTTCATTTCTTCTTTGTATCAAATGAAAATATGTTGCATTGTCTTCTTGTTCATCGTGCTCCTCTTTTCCTTGGGAACATGCACAAATGCATCACAGCTAAATACTTTGATATGTGAAACAGAAGGCTTCTTACCCAACCATACCTCATCTGGATCGTGTCAAATAGTGCCAACGAAGGAGACATATTCAATAGATATTTTGGACTGACGACGACCTCCACCTAGGATTCTTATGCAAGCCCATCACGGTTTAGCATGCTCTTTACCTTGTCCATTAATGTTCTATTCATTCTCTCAAAAACTCCATTTTATTCAGGGGTATATGGTGTGGTAGTTTGGCATGTTATGCCAAACTACTTGTAGAATTATTCAAATTATTTTCCACAGAATTCACCACCGTTGTCAATTCTTAACACCTTAATATTCTTATCTGTCTGGTTTTCTACAAGATATTTAATCTCTTTGAATTTATCAAAAATCTTTGATTTCTTCCTCAGGAAATATAGCCATGTCTTCCTGGAAAAATCATCTATGAAGGAGACATAATACATGGATCCACAAAGTGAAGGCACTGAAATAGGGCCAAACACATCATTATGAACCAATTCTAGAATCCCATTTTCCCTTGTTGCTCTTGATGGGAACCTCACCCTATTTTGTTTTCCATATATACAATGTTCACAAAAGTTGACTTCTAATTTACATTCATGAAAGACTTCGACCATACCTTATTATGCATAGCTCGAATTCCTTTTTCTCCAATGTGTCCCATTCTCGTGTGCCATAGCATGATCGGGTCGACTTTATGATAACTTGATGAGTCGTTTTTAATCAACTCGGCCTGAGTTGATTCAAGTTGAATCAATTTGAATTCGAGTCGACTTCAGGAACAACGATGTTGTTTTATCCAGTCGAGTCGACACTCCCTAGAAACTTATATAGGGTTCCAATCAAAAATCCTTTCATTAATACCATCGCACCTATGACCTTCTTGCATGAATCCTTTTGAAATACAATGTGCACTTCTAAATCACTCATCTTACTGACAGATATCAGGTTTCTTTCCAAACCCAGAATGTGTAGCACACCTGGAAAGGTTCTATTCTTCCCATCCTGCAGTTTCAATCGAACTCTTCCTAATCTGGGAATTTTGGTTGTCGATTCGTCCCCCAAGAACACCTCTCATCCTTTATATTGTTCATATTCACATAACCATTATCTATGTGGTGACATATGATAGGATGCTCATGAGTCGATCAACCAAACATCTTGATCCGACTATGTACTGGTCGATGCCAGGTACACATGGCCTCCCTTATCTGGAGTCATCTTTTTCTAAGTCGATTGCTTCTTGTTGGATCTTGTACCGACTTCCATTTCCTTCAAATTGAAATCCTTTTTGTAATGCCCAACTTTACTGTGTTATTAACGTATTCTTGTCGACTAAACAGGGGATTCAGATCTACCCTTCAACTTAGATTTTCTACAGGATAATTTGTCTTCATCTGTGTCAATCGATCGACCTCTCACCACTAAAGCATCTTTGGTCGATCCTTACATGTTCTTCCTTCACATTTCTTCTGATAGTAGAGATGCAACCACGTCTTCTAACACTAATCTAGATGTATCACTCCCTATATCCATGACTAAGTTATCCCAGGATTCTAGTAAAGAACATAATAGGCTTATACATTTCCCCTCCTTAGTGATTTTAATATCCACAGAATATAATTGGCTTATAATGGTATTAAATGAATTTAAATGCTCAATCATCGAACTGCCATCACTCATCCTCAGAAGATACAGTTTCTTTCTAAGAAACAACTTATTTACCAAACATTTCGACTAGTACAAGCTTACCAACTTGTCCCACGGTTTCTTGGTCGAATATTCACCTAAGACATTCAACATAACTGAATCTGAAAGACAAAGTTGAATCATACTCCCTGCTCTTCTCTCAAGTTTCTCTCATTCTTCCATCGACACACTTGTTGGCATGGTACCTAGACAGACCGTTGTCCATTGCTCTCGGTCTACAAAAAGATATTCAATTTTAAGCTTCCAGAGCTCAAAATTATGGCCATTGAATTTTTCGATCTCTATTCTCGAGGTGCTTGTCATTCTTTAACACAATATTTAGCACAATCTTTAAAGATTGCATACTTACGACTCTTACTGAACCTAGGGTTTAGATCAGATCCAAGGTTGTTAAGCCAAGATCTGATACAACATGTTAGGAAATGAGGACACTCCCACACTAAACCTAGTAGAAGAGAGGAAGACAAATATAATCAAGAAATTAAATGACAAAGCAAACACACATTACACATATATTTTACCCTGGAAACCCAAACCGTGAAAACCAACATTCCTTGAGAATTATGCTCTCTTGTTGTCTTATTCATTCAGAATAAAAGGTTACAAGTCTAACCTTGGTCCACACCTAAGACACAATCAACATCATACTATGTTGCTTACACAAGAATAATCMTRTAGCTATAGTATACCTAGGGAGGTAATATGGGGTACCTATGGAGGTACCCAATGTTACCGCCCTAGGCATGCTACATTAACTAATTCGACTTACATCTATATGACCAACAACCTCTAAAATGAATTCTCAAAAGATTAGTATTTACAACATTACAACATGCCTTCTTTATAGGCTTTACAGTAGGAAAAAACCTAAAGAAAAGGGACCAAAAAAAATGGTTATAGATTCACGCAAATCATTGGCTACAAATCCCACGAATCTCAAGATTCTATTACAGCCAATTACCAAGTCAGATTTTTCTTCGACTACCAGTCGGCCTTCATTCGGTCTTCAATCAATTTCCACATGCTTTCCTATCGACCTCTTCAACTTGTTTTCGATGTCTTTATCATGTAAAAACACCTCAACCTTCGACTTTGACTTTAGCCGGTCAAACCACCTCGACCTTCAACTTCGAATTTACCCGGTCAAACCACCTCGACCTTCAACTTTGAATTTACCCTGTCAACTCACCTTGACCTTCGACTTGTTGTTGATCCACCTCAACCACAACTATCATTCGATCTACCTCGAATTTCACTACAAATAATATAAGACCCCAACATTCTCCCATGTGTTGTCTTCTTTGTTGAAACTGGGAGACCTCTGAACTTTCGTTCACAAACCCAGGTCCGCAATGCCCATTGCCTCTCTGAACCAAGAGAATTTCACAACACTCACAGTCTTGGTCGGTAAGTTTGCTATTTTTTCCAATGTGTCTACTTTCTCTAGCAACACCTTGTTGCTTTCTACCATGTCTCTCAAAAAATGGAATTGTACATCAATGTGCTTAGTCTTAGAATGGTAAGTTGGGTTCTTTGCCAGAAATATTAGGCTTTGACTATCACAACTTATATTCATATGTCTCTTCTCAAACCCGATTCTGAAACAGATCCTTTGCATCCAAACTACTTCTTTGCTTGCTTGAGTGGTTGCCATGTATTTATCTTATGTTGTTGACAAGGATACAACATCCTGACACTTACTCTTCCAGCTAATTTCTCCACTGAACATCTTGAACACATATCCACTAGTCTACCTCTGTCAATCCATATCTCCATCCCAGACAGCGTCGACAAAGCCATGTACATTTAATTCACTGTCACCTCCAGGTTTTCCTTGGTAGCATATAGCATAATATTTTGAGCCACACAAATACCTAAATACTCTCTTGATAGTTTTTTGTGCTCCTTCCCAAGTGTCAACATATATCTTCTCAACACTCCCACTCATGGGCAATGTCTAATCGAGTGTGTACCATTGCATACATTATACTACCAACAACACTTACATAGAGAACACGTGCCATGTCCTTTATTTCCTCATGTGTCTTTCGACACTGTTCAGTAGTTAGCCTTGCTCCCACGGGAATTGGCACCTTCATAAGTTTGCAGTCCTGCATGTTGAAATGTTTCGAGATTGTTTCAATATACTTCATCTGGTTCAACTAGAGGTTTCTAGTTGCTTGATCTCTCTTAATATCCATTCCTATAATGAATTTTTTTGCACTAAGATCCTTCATGTTGAACTTGGAGGATAGTTGCTTCTTCACCACCTTTATTGCATCCATGTTGTTTATGATCAACATGTTGTTGACATACAATGCTACATATATGAAATGCCAACCTTTTTCTGTGGAATATATACATTGATTAGCTTTGCTTCTCACAAATCCCAAACTAAGGATGTACATGTATAACTTTTGGTACCATGTCCTTGGTGATTGCTTTAAACCATAAATGGATATTTTTAGTTTGCAGACCAAATCCTTATTTCTCTTTACTACAAATCCTTCAGACTGTTTCATGTATATTTTCTCTTCCAGGTCCCCATGTAGGAACGTTGTCTTCACATCCATCTGCTCTATTTCCTGATCAAATACTGCAGCCAAAGACATTAGTACTCTAATGGAAGTTGATTTTGCAACAAGGGAAAGAATCTCACCAAAGTCGACTCTTTCGACTTGGGAATATCCTTTCACTACCAAACGAGCTTTGAATTTCTCAAATTGACATGTTGCATTCATCTTCTTCTTGAATACCCATTTGCTACCAACATGTTTTCTTCCACTATGTAATTTGACTAAGTCTCGTGTCTCATTCTTGTGCAAGGATTCCATCTCTTCGACCATGGCATCCTTCAATATTTTCCTCTCAGCTAAGTCGATTTCCTCCCCGACCGACTTGGGCTCATCATCGGTGGCAATTAACACATATGTGGCATGAAATTCGAGCGGACTATACCTTTTGATTGTTTTTCTTACTCTTTATGAGCTCCTTACAACTAGGTTCGGTTGTTCCACCTCTTCTATGGATTCAATTGACTCATCTGAATCATATTCTTCGTTCCTTATTTCAAACTACACCTTCTCTAGATTATTCTCAGTCTGAACAATTTCTTCAAGCTAGGATTTACTTTCGACTTCTATGAATACCACATCTCGATTGTAAATTGTTTTCCTTGATGCAGGATCCCAAATCTTATATCCTTTCATTCCTTCTTTGTATCCAATGAAAATACATTTGATTGTCTTCTTGTCTAGCCTGCTCCTCTTTTCCTTGGGAATATGCACAAATACATCACAACCAAATACTTTGAGATGTGAAACCGGAGGCTTCTTACCCTACCATACCTCATGTGGATTCGTGTCGACTAGCACTGACAAATGAGACATATTCAATAGATATTTTGCAGTGTTGACTGTCTTCGCCCATAATTCTTGTGCAAGCCCAACACCATTGAGAATGGTCCTTGCCTCGTCCAACAATGATCTTTTCATTCTATTGGAAACTCTATTTTACTGTGGGGTATATGGTGTGGTATTTTTTTTGGTTATGCCACACTGTTTGAAGAAATGATCAAATTATTTTCCACAAAATTCACCATTATTGTCAGTTCTCAGCACCTTAATCTTCTTATCTGTCTGGTTTTATACAAGGGATTTAAAGTCTTTGAATTTCTCGAAAACCTCTGATTTCTTCCTCAAGAAATATATCCATGTCTTCCTGGAAAAATCATATAYGAAGGAGACATAATACATGGATCCACCAAGTGAAGGCACTGAAACAGGGCCAAACGCATTACTATGAACCAATTCTAGAATCTCATTTTCCCTTGTCACTCTAGATGGGAACCTCGGCCGAATTTGTTTTCCATATATACAATGTTCATAAAATTTGACTTCTAAATTGCATTCAGGAAATTCTTCAACCATACCTTTGTTATGCATAGCTCGAAGTCATTTTTCTCCAATGTGTCCCATCCTCTCATGCCATAGCATGGTCGAGTCAACTTTATTATGATTTGTCGAGTCGATTTGAATCGAATCATCCTGAGTCAAGTCAATTCAAGTCAAAGTCAAGTTGATTTCAAGAACATCGATGTTGTTGCATACAATGGAGTCGACACTCCTTAGTAACTTGTATAGGGTTCCAATCCAAACTCTTTTTATTACGACCATCACACCTTTGACCATCTTGCATGGATCCTTTTGAAATATAGTGTGCACTCCTACATCACTTATCTTGTTGACAGATACTAGGTTTATTTCCGAACCTGAAATGTGTAGCACACCTGGAAGGGTTATACTCCTCCCATCCTGCAGTAGTCAAACTCTTCCTCATCCAACAATTTTTGTTGTCGAGACATCCCCCAAGAACACTTCTCCTCCTTCATATTGTTCTTATTCGCAGAACCATTCTCTGTGTGGTTTCATATGATAGGATACTCCTAATTCAATCATTCAAACATCTTGATTCGACTGTGCACTGGTCAACACCAGGTACACATCGCCTCCCTTATTTGGTGTCATCTTTTTCTCAATCGACTACTTCTCATCAGATCCTGTATTGACTTCCATTACCCTTGACTTGCAGTCCTTTTTGTAATGCCCAACTTTATCACATTTCCATCATCTTCTTGTCGATTGAACAGGGGATTTAGATTTACACTTCGACTTAGACTTTCTACACAAGAATTTACCTTTATCTCTTTCAACCGGGCGAACTCTCACCACTAAACCATCTTTGGTTGGTCTTTCCACGTTATTCCTTCTCATTTCTTCTGACAATAGAGATGCGACCACATATTCTAGCGTTAGTGTGGTTGTATTACTCCTTATAGGCACAACTAAGTTATCCCATGAGTCTGGAAAATACCATAATAGGCTAAGACATTTCTCCTCCTCAATGGTTTTAATATCCACATATGATAATTGACTTATAATGGTATTCAACGCATTTAAATTCTAAGTCATGGAACTGCCATCACTCATCCTTAGAAGATACAGTTTCTTTCTAAGAAACAATTTATTTACCAGTGATTTCAACTGGTACAAGCTTCCCAACTTGTACCACAGTTTCTTCGTCGAATATTCACCTGAGACATTCAACAACATTGAATCTGCAAGACAAAGTTGAATCGTACTCCTTGCTCTTCTCTCATGTTTATCCTATTGTTTCATCGACATACATGTCGACATGGTACCTAGAGAGACCGTTTTCCATTGCTCCCAATCTAGAAGCATATCTTCAATTTTAATTTGCCAAAGCTCAAAATTTTGGCCATTTAATTTTTCGATCTCTATTCTCGAGCTGCTCTCCATTATTTAACAAAATATTTAGCACAATCTTTAAATATTTTAGACTTACGACTCTTATTGAACTTAGGGTTTAGCTTAGATCCAAGGTTGTTAAGATAAGCTCTAATACCACATGTTAGGAAATGAGGACAGTTCCACTCCAAACCTAGCAGAAGAAAGGAATAAAGATATAATCAAGAAATTAAATGACAAATCAAACACATAGTACACAGAGATTTTACGCTGAAAACTCAAATCGGGAAAACCAACATTTCTTGAGTGTTATGCTCCCTTGTTTTCTTATTCATTCAGAATAAAAGGTTACATGTCTAACCTTGGTCCACACCTAAGACACAATCAACATCCTATCCTCTTTCTTACACAAGAACAACTCTGTAGCCAAATCGACTTACATATACCTGACCAACAACCTCTAAAATGACTTCTCTAATGATTAGCTTTTACAGCATTACAACACGCCTTCTTTATAGGATTTACATTAGGCAAAACCCTAAATAAAAGGCTCCCAAAAAATGGTTACAGATCCATGGATATCATTGGCTACAAATCCCATGAATCTCAAGAATTTGTTACAGCCAACTACCAAGATGGATTACTTGTCGACTACCAGTTGGTCTTCATTTAGTATTCATTTGGTTGCCACAGGACCGCTTGTCGACGTATTATCAATTGACCTCTTCGACTTGTTGTCGATGTATTTACCATATTGAACCACCTCAACCTTCGACTTCGACTTTACCCGGTCAAACCACCTCGACCTTCAACTTCGACTTTACCTAGTTGACTCACCTCGACCTTCAACTACTTGTTGATCCACCTCGACTTCGATTGTCAGTCGATCCACCTTGACTTTCACTACAAAGAATGTAACAACCCAACATTCTCCCACTTTTTGTCTCCTTTGCTGAAACTAGGAAACCTATGAACTTTCATTCACAGACCCAGGGTATCAATGCTTCTTTGCTTCCATGAGTGGCTACCATGTATTCAGCTTCTATTGTTGACAAGGCTACGACCGTCTGTCACTTACTCATCCAATTGATTTCTCCACCAAATATCTTGACACGTATCCACCAGTCGACCTCTGTCAATCCAAATCTCTAGCCTAGTCAGCGTCGACAAAGCCATGTACATCTAATTCACTATTACTTCCAAGTTTTCTTTGGTAGCATATAACATAATCTTTTGTGCCACACAAATACTTGAATACTCTCTTGACAATTGTCCAGTGCTCCTTCCCAAGAGTTGACATGTATCTGGTAAACACTCTCAGTGCATGGGAAATGTCTGGTCAAGTGCAGATCATCGCATACATTAGACTACCAACATCACTTGCATAGGGAACATGTGTCATTTCCTTTATTTCCTCATGTGTCTTTGGACATTGTTCAACAGTTAGCCTTGCTCCCACAAGAATTAGTACCTTCACAGGTTTGCAATCCTACATGTTGAAACGTTTCAACATTGTTTCAATATACTTCATCTGGTTCAACCAAAGTTTTCTCGTTGTTCGATCTCTCTTAATCTCCATTCCTAGAATGAAGTTAGCTACATCGAGATCCTTCATGTCGAACTTGGAGGATAGTTGCTTATTTGCCTCCTTTATTGCATCTGTGTTGTTTCCAATCAACAACGTGTCGTCGACATACAATGCTACATATATGAAACACCCATCTTCTTGTTTGGTATATATGAAACAATCAACTTTGCTTCTCACAAATCCCAAACTAAGGACGTACGTGTCGAACTTTTGGTACAACATCCTTGGTGATTGCTTTAATTGATAAAGGTATCTTTTCAGTTTTCACACCAAATCTTTCTTTCCCTGTACTACAAATCCTTCAGGTTGTTTCATGTAGATTTCCTCTTCTAGGTCCCCATGTAGGAACGTTGTCATCACATCCATCTATTCTCTTTCCAGATCAAATGTTGCAGCCAGACACAATAGTTCTCTAATGGAAATCGACTTTGCAACATGGTAAATAATCTCACCGAAGTTGACTCCTTCAACTTGGGAATATCCTTTCGCTACCAGTCGAGATTTGAATTTATCAACTTGACCTATTGCATTCATCTTCTTCTTAAATGCCATTTTTTACCGACGAGCTTTCTTCCACTATGTAATTAGACTAAGTCCCATGTCTCGTTCTTGTGCAAGGATTCCATCTCTTTGACCATGGCGTCCTTCCATATATTTTCCTTTGTTGCGTTGACTTCGTTCCCAACCGACTTGGGCTCATCGTCGATGGAATTTAACACGTATGCAGAATTGAAGTCAGGCAAAATATACCTTTCCATTGGTTTTCTTACTCTTTCTAGCCTCCTTACAATCGAGGTCAGTTGTTCCACCTATTCTTCTGATTCAGTCAACTCATCTGAATCATCTTCTTCATTCTTTAATTCAAACTACACCTTCTCTAGATTATTCTCAGTTTGAACAATTTCTTTAGGATTTGACTTACTTCTGAATTCTATGAAGAACGCATCTCGATTGTACATTGTTTTCCTTGATACAAGATCACAAAGCTTATATCATTTCATTCCTTCTTTGTATCCAATGAAAATACATTTGACTGCCTTCTTGTCCAACTTGCTCCTCTTTTCCTAGGGAACATGCACAAATGAATCACAGCCAAATACTTTGATATGTGAAATTGAAGGCTTCTTACCCGACCATACCTCATGTGGAGTCATGTCGACTAGCGCCGACGAAGGAGACATATTCAATAGATATTTTGTAGTGTTGATTGCCTCCGCCCATAATTCTTGTGCAATACCAACACCATTGAGCATGCTCTTTTCCAAATCCATCAAAGTTATGTTCATTCTCTCGACAACTTCATTTGTTGTGGGGTATATGGTGTAACAGTTTGGTATGTTATGCCACACTTCTTACATAACTAATCAAATTATTTTCCACAGAATTCACCACCATTGTTTGTTCTCAGCACCTTAATCTTCTTATCTTTCTGGTTTTCTACAAGAGATTTAAACTCTTTGAATTTCTCAAAAACCTATGATTTCTTCCTCAAGAAATATATTCATTTCTTCTTAGAAAAAACATCTCTGAAGGAGACATAATATAGGGATCCACCAAGTGAAGGCATTGAAACAAGGCCAAACACATCACTATGAACCAATTATAGAATCCCATTTTCCCTTGTCGCTCTAGATGGGAACCTATCCCGACTTTGTTTTCCATATATAAAATGTTCACAAAAGTCGACTTTTGAATTAAATTCAGGAATGTCTTCGACCATACCTTTTTTATGCATAGCTCGAAGTCTTTTTTCTCCAATGTGTCCCATACTCTTGTGTCATAGCATGGTCTGGTCAACTTTATGATGACTTGTTGAGTCAGTTTGAATCGACTCAGCTCGAGTTGAGTCGAGTCGAGTCAAATTTGAGTCAATTTCAGGAACAATGATGTTGTTACATCCACTCAAGTTGACACTCCCTAGTAACTTGTATAGGGTTCCAATCTGAACTCCTTTCATTAAGACCATCGCACCTCTGACCATCTTGGACGAATCCTCCCGAAATACAGTGTGCACTCCTGAATCACTCATCTTGTTTATATATATAAGGTTTCTTGCCAAACTTGGAATGTGTAGCACACCTAGAAGGGTTCTACTTCTCCCATCATGCAGTATCAGTCAAACTCTTCCTTGTCTGACAATTTTGGTTGTCGATTTTTCCCCAAAGAACACTTATCCTCCTTCATATTGTTCATATTCGTAGAACCATTCTCTATGTAGTGTCATATGATAAGATGCACCTAATTCAATCAACCAAACATATTAATCCGACTATGTACTGGTCGACGCCAGGTACACATCGCCTCCCTTAACTAGAGTCATCTTTTTCTCAGTCGACTACTTCTTGTTGGATCTTGTACTTACTTCCATTGCCTTCAACTTGCAGTCCTTTTTGAAATGCCCAGCTTTATCGCATTTACAACATCTTCATGTCGATTGAACAGGGGATTTATATCTACCCTTCAACTTAGACTTTCTACTGGAGAATTTTCCTTTATCTCTGTCAATCGGTCGACCTATCACCACTAAAGCATCTTTGTTTTGTCCTTCCTTGTTCTTCCTTCTCATTTCTTTTGACAGTAGAGATGAAACCACACATTCTAGAGTTGATGTGGTCATATTACTCCCTATATCCATGACTAAGCTATCCAAGGAGTCTGGAAAAGAATATAATAGGATTATACATTTCTCCTCCACGGTGATTTTAATATCCACAAAAGATAATTGGATTATAATGGTATTAAATGCATTTAAATGCTCAATCACCAAACTTCCATCACTCATCCTCAAAATATAGAGTTTCATTCTGAGAAACATCTTATTTTCCAGAGATTTCGACTGGTACAAGCTTCCCAACTTGTCCCACATTTTCTTGGCCGAATCTTCGCCTAAGACATTCAACAACACTGAATCTTCAAGACAAAGTTGAATCGCACTCCTTGCGCTTCTCTTGAGTTTCTCCCATTCTTTCGTCGACATACCTGTCGACATGGTACCTTGATAGACCGTTATCCATTACTTTCGATCTACAAGGAGGTATTCAATTTAAAGCTTCCAAATCTCAAAATTCTGGCCATTGAATTTTTCGATCTCTATTCTCAAGTTGCTCACCATTCTTTAACATAATCTTTAGCATAATATTTAAATATTTCAGAGTTACGACTCTTACTGAACCTAGGGTTTAGCTCATATCCAATGTTGTTAAGACAAGTTTTAATACCACATGTTAGGAAATGAGGACACTTCCACACTAAACCTAGCAGAAGAGAGGAAGAAAAATATAATCAAGAAAGTATGACAAAGCAAACACACAGTACACAAAAATTTTACCCTTGAAACCCAAACCGGGAAAACCAACATTCCTTGAGCGTTCTTATCTCTTGTTGTCTTATTCATTCAAAATAAAATATTACATGTCTAGCCTTGGTCCACACTTAAGACACAATTGACAGCATACCCTCTTTCTTACACAATAACAACCCTGTAGCCAATTCAACTTACATCTACATGACCAACAACCTATAAAATGACTTCTCTAAAGATTAGCTTTTACAACATTACATAGTGCCTTCTTTATAGGCTTTACAGTAGGCAAAACCCTAAAGAAAAGGCATCCAAAAAATAGTTGCAGATCCACGCAGATTATTGGATACAAATCYCGTGAATCTTGGGATTCTATTACATCYGAATACCAAGTTGGATTACCGCCGTCTATCATTCGGCCTTCATTCGATMTTCAGTCGATTGCCACATGCCCACCTGTCAACCTCTTGTMGGTTGACCTCTTCGACTGGTTTTCAATGTCTTTACCATGTCGAACAACCTCGACCTTCGACTTCGACTTTATCCRGTTGAACCACCTCGACCTTCGACTTCGACTTTACCCGATCGACTCACCTCGACCTTCGACTTATTTTCAATCCACCTTGACTTGGACTGTCAGTCGGTCCACCTCAAATTTCACTGCAAAGAATATAAAAACCCAACATTCCTATTCAGTAAACCCTTCTCCATTTTAAAGTGAAAGAAGATGGTAATTATACAAAGCTCTTCAATAAGAGGAAACATGTTGGTTAGGTTGAGGGTTCAAATCACAACTTGGGCGACCTTTCTTAACCATGGGATCCTTTTACTTTAATTACGAAATTATTTTGAACAAATTGTATTGATTAATTAATTACATGCATGGGACTTCATTACAAAAACACAACAATAAACATCAAAGTCACACAAAATACATGGCTATTAAGAAACCCATCAAATGATCATAATGAATATATTATGGGCATCAAAATATGATTAACATGACAAAACATGTACAAAATGAAGCCAAGATAAGGGCCAAGATTTCACTCATTACTTTTTCCTTGCTTGAATTGGTTAGTCCTTTGCAAACTATGTCAAGCCCCCTTTCGAATGGATCTTCTGTGAACAGGGTCCCAAAATATTGCTTTGTTGTTTTCTTTTTCATTGTTGTTTGCAATAAGTTATTGGTAAATAATACAATCATAATAAGGGGATGTAAATTGTTCATTGGGGTGATCTTCAACAATATCCCTTTCCTCGAACCCTCCCATTCCTTTGATATCTTGAACCATCTGTATATAATATTTGAAAGAGACCTCCTACTCGTTTCTTCTCCTTGAATATGTGAAGGCCTAACTTCATCAAACAAATAAGCTAACCCATCATCAATCCTTCTCCATCCTGTTGGAACCTCAAGACATCTCTTTTCACCCATGCAGGTCATGGAGAATAATGGTGTCATCAATAGGCAAACTTGAAAAAACATTCCAAACTAAGTAGATCCAACTTATTTCATCTTTTCCACAAACAAGGAAACTCTATCAATGCCATAAGGATGGGTGAAACTAGTATATGGTTCCATCGTCATCAATTATTTTGGTAGCACATTGGTTTTATATTTGACAATATCTTTTACTTTCCCCCAAATATTGTGGCCTCAGGTTTCTTCCCATAAATTTTGTACATGTTGAACTTTACCTAGATGAGATAACCATGCACCAACAATCTTGAAAAAGTCTCATGAGTTTTCAAACATCAATTATTATTTAAAYATGTTCTACTTGAATGGTTTTCCTAATTTGTTCCTCTAACTTAACATATTTATTCTTATCTTCATATCTTAACCTCTCATTATTCAAGGTAGATAACACCCATTGATATGTGGAGCCAAAGATAAAATTTGGATTGTAGTAGATGTCTTTGGCATACAATTATCTAATAATGAATAACTCTACAAGAACATTTCTATCTAGTTCGCATGTTTTATCCCAAATTGCTTAGAGTTCTAATGGAATCACCTGATACTAGCTTATTTGATAAGAGATATCTCAATTTCGGTGGAACACGTATTTCTCAATATAATAACATAAATTCTTGATGGGCGTATGAAATCAACCATGCCTTTGTTCTATTTCACAACTTTTTCCCATAATTATCTTTGGTCAACACCCTTGTGTACCTTTCACTTCAATTGTTAGATTCTCATTATTTCTTTATTCAAATTATATGAAGAAGAGTTGTTACCCCACCCTCTATTAATTTGGATTTTTTAACACCCCACTAAGTTGTTTGGTGAGGATAGGTAATTTTCAAATCATGAAATCCAACTTCTTTTTCATAGAGAACCTTCTACATCTAGTCCATTCATATTGTTTGATGTACAATTCTTTCTCAACTTATTCTCCATGGTTTGTTTTGCAATTTTATTCTTCAATTGTGGATTATAATATTTTTTCTACCTTACTATTCCTATTCTATCCATGTAATTTTGCGTCTCGAATGTCAATCTATCAATTTCTTACATGTATTGGAAATAATGGGCTTCTCTTCAATTTCACCTTTCACCTCCTCGTGGAAATATTTCACAAAGTGCATTGACCTCTTGTACTCATTAGTCAATCTCTTTTCCAAGAAATTCAAGTCATCGAGTTCCCTTATCGATTTGGAAGTCTCATTAGTGTAATTTTGTTGCATGCCTTTCAAGTTTTCTAATGAAAATTACTTTTTGATAAATTCCAAACTCCATGTATACATTAAACTACTTATTTATTCATTTTGTTTACAAATAATTTCATTCAATTCATCAATGATGAGTAAGAATGACAAGTAGGAGTTTCTCTCCAAATTTTATTTATGACATTGGATGAATCTTGTTCTTGAAATCCACTATTAATCGTCGAACAAGATCATCAATGTCAATTACTTCATGCACCTCAAATTCTTGTTGTTGAATTGATTTGAAATGGTAGTTCTTTTTCATGCACACCATTTTCTTCATCGACCTATGATACTAATCTAACTTCAATATCTAGTTGTTTCCTCCATGAATCATAGATGAAATTATTTTTCTTCCTTTCCAAACTAGATGAGGCAGTGAAAGGAATGACAAAAGAGGTTGATGGGTTTTTCATGTATACAATCAAACATTGAAAAATTTGAGGTGCGATACTTCATTAACAATCCTCTAGACCCATTTGGTCAAGTTGTTATGAATGTTATTGTGGAGATGGGTATTCTCATTATTTTACTTCATCTCCAAGAAGCCATGAATCTTAAGTGTGGAACAAATAAGTACAATGATGCCTCATAAGAAAGAATTTTTAGGTCATGATGATGACAACCTATTTCCAATATGTTTGAAACATTCCTATCAGAACACCACACTTGCAATAAATTGTATCAATTGATTGTTTTCCAAACAAGTACACACACTACAATTTGAATTCATCATTTGTTCATTTCTTTCTCCAATGGAATCCATTCTTGCTCCAATGAATTTAACAATGGCTAGGATGATAGTACCAACAACCACCACTTGGCCACCTATGTAGTTTCTTACAAACTGTGATATCCTCCTAAGATGTGATCAAATGCTTAGAGACACAAATTCACAATCCAATTATGGGCATTGACATACAAATGTCTTGATTTAAGTGGAGTTAAAATTTGTGAGAATTTCCTACTAAAACGTATTCACGGTAGAAAATCTCTAGGCTACAAAATGCATTTGGTAATGTATAGTTTGGAGTAGCGAAGGGTTATGTTTTCAAAGAGACAAAAGAGTTGTAGGGTGTCAAAACAATAATAATTCTATGTACATTGAAATGTAATTGATTCATAATGAGTTGTGCAAAGAACTAAAGTGAGAACATGCACAAGAAATACTTAAATATGGGTGCATATAGAAACAAATATGGACAAGATTGTAGGAAGAGATCGCCAAAACCACACCATAAAAAATTGAATTATCTAGCAACAAAAGTAGATAAAATTCGAAACAAAGAGACAAGCTTACAATTATTTGATCTTGAGATCAAAGTTGTAATATCCCTAGAACAAACCCCAAATATAAATGTATATATATTTATATAAGTTGGTGAGTTATTGGTATCCAGTCTCGGATTCAGTTTTCTGCGCACATCCCATAGTTTGGTGATTGCGCGAGAATTATGCATCAAAGAAAGAATGTGCACATGTCATAGTGTAGCATGCACCTGTGTAAGTGTGTGAGGATGGCGCACCAAAGGAAGAGTGCGCACATCCAAGAGTTTTGCACACACTAGATTAAGCACGTAGTTTTGAGGCCAAATAACATTTATATATATGCTTGTGTTTTAAGGCTGGTGAGCCTGGATGCAAAATACCAATGCACCTATATTGTAAATGTAATCACCCTCAAGATTTTTAATATAATCATATCACTGCACGTAAAATCAACTCAGACAAAAAGAGACAAGGGGCTAATCTCCACAGAAAAGGAAAAAGGGGGAGCTTAAGCCAAGGGAATATTTTATTAATATTTTTGAAAGTTTAATTTATGGATATATGTATTTATCCTAAGTTTCCCGGGGGATGGGAACGAGTCACCAAGTGGCTAAAAGATAGTCCCGAAGGTGACAAGTGTCCAGTTATAACCATGCAATATATATTGTTGGCCTTAGTGTAATTTGAGGGGATTATCACTCATTATGGGATCATTCAGACGAATTTCCTCTATAAAGGAATACATATTTTATTGTAACTTACTGTCATTGATTAATCCTCTGCTTGGGAAGACTTGTTTACTATCGAAGAGGTGGGTTGTCAGGCCCATGAATATTCTCTTCGGGTGAGAGTTTGTTGAGAATTGTACCCTGATGCACTGGGCATTAGATACAGGGCTCTGAGACTTCATGTTCGGCATGTTGTTGAAGCCCCCGGAAGGGAGGTGGGGCAACCAAAGGACTATTGAGCAGAGAAGGGGCGCACTTTCTAGGGTGGGAAAATCACATGGGGAATGAGGGATTGTAGGCTAGTTGCAGCAGTTGGCACCTTGGACCAAGTCTTTTGTTGAATATCATACCATAGCCTCACAATAGGAACCATTTTTCATGTGGAGTTTAAGCCCCAACTCGGGGGTGACCTGTCGCTGAAATATTATGAGCGACAAAGTCTATGGTTAGGAGGAACATCTGAGTGCTAGAAACAGTTGGTAACTTTCATAAAAGATAAGTGTCCTTCACAGGCTTGTTTAATTATTGTGTACTCTAATGTTCATATTTTTAAATGGGTTTATCTTTTTGTATGAAATTGCATCTGAATGTCGTGGTTAATTATGTGTAATGTTGTTATTATTATTATTATTATTATATATGTGTGTGTGTGTGTGTGTGTGTGTGTGTGTGTTACTTTTTCCTGTATGCTGCGACATATGTGGGCATGACAGATATATATATATGTGTGTGTGTGTGTGTGTGTGTGTTACTTTTTCCTGTATGTTGCGACATATGTGGGCATGACGATTACAAGTGTTTTGTGTTAGCTAAATGTATGGTTAATCTATATAATATTGTTACACATGAGAAGTATGACATTTATTAAGTACTCATGTAAATATAAACTTTGTCGTATCGTTAGAAGATACCAAGGCAAGGTATGAATCGATGAGCATGCTGTGAAGCAGTCAATAAGCACAAAGGTGATAGAATCTGCATGCATCGTCGGATTGATTGCGCATGCAGTAGTACTATGTGTGCAGAGTGTTTGCTCACAACACAATATATATTTGTTTTGAAGGACTAAGCGTACAGTAGATTTGTGACATTTATTCTATTGTTATAATCCTATTAAAAGAAGTATACTCGTAGAGAGAGACACAACTTGGGTCTGGGCACAGTACCTTAAGGCTGTGTGTAGTTATTTCAGTCTACTTGTAACATGGAACATTATAAGTAGTATCCACACACTAGGAACTTTGAAGTAGCATGGTCCATTAGTGAGCTTGGGATGCTACAAAGAATATCCTAGTGACAAAAGTTGAGGTTGTAGTGACGTGGCCCATCCTGGGTGGTTGGGGACATTACAAAAGTAGTCCTATAATATTTTCATTTTTGTGGTGACAACAAGACGTGACCAAAATATGACCAATATTGGTTGATCACATTAATATTCTAGTTGAATTATTACACAAACAATTACGGGTAGATGAGATAGCTTATCAAATGCTTTCAAGTGCAATACCTCGATTTTGGCTCCTAGTTAAATAAAATAGTCATGAATAACATTGCATATGATTACCTTTAAGTGTTGCGATAAATGGGTATTATTTGATGAAGGTCCCATTATTTGACANTTACAAAAGTAGTCCTATAATATTTTCATTTTTGTGGTGACAACAAGACGTGACCAAAATATGACCAATATTGGTTGATCACATTAATATTCTAGTTGAATTATTACACAAACAATTACGGGTAGATGGGATAGCTTATCAAATGCTTTCAAGTGCAATACCTCGATTTTGGCTCCTAGTTAAATAAAATAGTCATGAATAACATTGCATATGATTACCTTTAAGTGTTGCGATAAATGGGTATTATTTGATGAAGGTCCCATTATTTGACATTATTGTTTAAAAGGGTACTTCATTGTTCACACCTTTTGGGATTAACTGTGGGCGATTTTTTCTAGTTAACATTTTGTGTAACCTACTATGCCTTATCATGATAACTACGAGGAAGAAATAAAATAACTTAGGTAAGTTAATATAGATTATAGTATGAAATTGACCTTTGTCCTTCTATAGATTTAAGGATAGGTCTCCAATTATCACTTTGTCTAATCAATCTTCATTTTTCAAGTTATTGGGAATCTATTCAATGTTCAATGCTTCCCAAACTTGTGTATTTGATGGATTCTCAAGTTTAGCAATTACCCTTGTGTTCTATATAAATGTGATGTTTTTTTTCTGTAATTTGTGAGGGTATTTTTCTCGATGATATTATGTTGGATATCAACATTGTGTTGTTTTGATCTAGTCTAGATATATTGTCCAGTTTATCTAATATATGTTGGCCCACAAGAATAATGAATCTCATAAATTCCTTGGAAGACGATGGAGTCATGTGGTGATCTGGATTTTATGAGCATAACGAAATGAATACAGATTATTAAAAGATGCTTAACAAAAAAATAACAGAGATACAGTAAAACTGGTTTTCTATTCAATAAGGAAATAAGCTGAAACTGTAAAATGCAGCGGAAAACAAGCTTGTTGGAATGGTGACAGCATATCTCTAAGAAGAGATGTGACAACTGTGCTCATTCGCAAGAAGATTTACATCACACTCTGTTGTCTGCTTAAAGGGACTCCTTCACCTCAATTATATACGAGAGAGTGAGAGGAGAACAATTCCCATGATGCATGTGGGATAAATTGGACTAAGTTTATAAAATGCCATAGGCATGTAAAATACTAGGACTTCCCGGGAGATCACCCATACCAGTACTACTCTAGCCCGAGCGCGCTTAACTGTGGAGTTCTAATGGGATCCAATGCATTAACGCTATGTTGTAGGCATGTAGATAAGACCATTACATGATGTCTGTAATTAACAAATGAAGATGACATTACATTCCATTCCCCACAAAAAGGGTGAATGTCATGGTTTATCAAAACCACAAGCTAAAAAGAGTGATTCAGTGGAAAAAGTAGATGGCCACCAAGATCCATCTGAACCATTCCTCCCCCCTTAGGAAGCAATGGTCCCCATTGCATCAAGATCCCTTGGGAGACGGGGAGACTTATGTTAAATCTGAAGCTTGGTGTGTTGCTTGTCTTGTTGAAGAAGTTGTCATGCTTAGCTTATTGAAGGTTGTCATGAACCTTTTGTTGGACGGGTTGAATCCATTCAACCAATCTAGCTGCATGATCTACCTGAGTGTGCGAGGACTCTGTTGGTGAAGATGCAACATGAAGAGTATGAAGGGTTCTGTTATAACCTTGCTTGATTGGGCAGTGTGGAGGCACCCCCGTAGGTGCAACAATAACATCTTGGTACTCTTCTACAATCTTGTCGATCTGCTTCTGCTGGATAGAAAGGTCTTGGGCTAAGGCTGCAGTGGTTGCAGTTTCCTTCTGTTCGCCTTCTGGTCGGATTGTGAAGAGGCTAAACTTTGTAGTATGAGAGATTACTTTGTGGCATTGTTTTGGTGGGACAATAGTTGAAACTACCATTGGTATCCTGTATAGATGCCCCCCCAGACTAATAATGACGCTACGGGGTCGAGACTCATAAATAACATGACGCCTCCACATACATGGTTGGCCTAATAGAACATCACAGACTTCTAGTGGGGCAACATCACATAATACCTCATCCTTGAAGGGCTTGATGTCATAGGACAGGTGACATTGTTGGCTGACACAAAGATCTTGACTCTGACTAAGCCACTCGATGTTGTATGGCTGCGGGTGTGGTGTTGTTGGAAAATCCAATTGCTTGACAACCTTTGCTGAGATGATGTTCTTTTGGCTTCCGCTATCAACAATCAAATGCAGTGGGGTCCCCTTCACCCACATATGTGAATGGAAGAGTCGCTCCACCTCCTTAGGATCCTCTTTTGGTTGGATTGTTGCAGTTGCGACAGTAGCAATGGGTTCTACATCAATGATTTGTCTCCTTTTATTATTTTCTAAATCAAGGTCCAAGTCGAGGTTTGACTCGTTATCTTTGAGCTCAGCCAACAATGATTGTATTGAGTGACATTCATCAGTGTTGTGCTAAGGGATGTTGTGGAACTCACACCAATTTCCAGTGCATTTCTTAGACTTCCCATTACCCTTCTTTTCCTGCATCTAGGACTAGCTCTCATGAGGTTGGCATTCCTTGCTTTGTCCATGCTTCTCCCACTTACTCTACTGCTTGAATTTCTGCTCAATTTTGACTGCATATCGATAAACAACTCCCAGTGAGGATCTGTCCAATAAATCCATCTTTCTTTGGATGTACCTGCGTAGACCACTGTGGTACTTCAAAACCAGGTGTTTCTCGGAGTCTTTGATACCCAACTTTGAGCGCAAGGTATGAAATATGTTGGTGTACTCCAACACTGTCTGGTCTCTTTTATGATGCATAGTTGTCCATGTCATGTATTGGTCATCATAGTTTCCAACATGGTAGAACTCCTCCTTTAGGGCATCTACAAAGGCTGCCCAAGTAGGTTCTCTCCCAGATAGTGTAGATTCATCTGCGGTGTACCTCTCCCAATAACCTTCCCACCAAGCTCTGACATGGGGAATGGATTTAAGGAGTGCGAAGGTGATATTTTCATTGTCGAATTTTTTTTGGACAGAGTAATAACCTTCTAGCAGATTCAACCATTTTTCTAGAGCATATGCATCTATCTGGCCTTCAAATAAGGGGATATCAAAATTGACTTGTACCTTGAAGGGTGTCACACTTGCAAAATGGTTGCTTGTTGAAGATTCCTCGGTTGTTGCCTTCGGTAGTCTTCGAAGGATTTGAGTCGTTCCTTTGTCGCATGAGGGATTCCTTGAGCAAAGTCTTGAAAGGATCTCATGCTCTGTCATCTCTCTTTTTTTCCGCCATGGGAGGTTGCTTGGGCTAGCGAGAGTGGTTGTCCTTAAGCGAAACTAGCTCGAGACCCAACTCTCTATACCCTGACCTCGTCGGGGACCTTCTCTAAGAAATGAAAAGGAGCAGACTGATCTGATACCACTGATCCAGATTCTATGAGCAGAACTAAATGAATACAGATTATTAAAAGATGCTTAACAAAAAAATAACAGAGATACAATAAAATTGGTTTTCTATTCAATAAGGAAATAAGTTGAAACTGTAAAATGCAGCAAAAAACAAGCTTGTTGGAATGGTGGCAACTTATCTCTGAGAAGAGATGTGACAGTTGTGCTCATTCACAAGAATATTTACATCGCACTCCATTGCCTTCTTAAAGGGCCTCCTTCACCTCAATTATATATGAGAGAGTGAGAGGAGAACAATTCCCATGATGCATGTGGGATAAATTGGACTAAGTTTATAAAATGCCATAGGTATGTAAAATACTAGGACTTCCCAAGCAGTCACCCATCCCAGTACTACACTAGCCTGAGCGCGCTTAACTACATAGTTCTAATGGGATCCAATGCATTAACGCTATGTTGTAGGCATGTAGATAAGACCATTACATGATGTCTGTAATTAACAAATGAAGATGACATTACATTCCATTGCCCACAAAAAGGGTGAATGTCATGGTTTATCAAAACCACAAGCTGAAAATGGTGATTCAGTGGAAAAAGTGGATGGCCACCAAGATCCATCTGGATCATGTGGGTCTTTGATTACTCTTGAGAATGATGGTATAACATAGAATCCCATAAATTTCTTAAGGGAGGAGGGAATATTATGGGTATTTGTTGAATTTGATAAGGTTTCTAAGGGCATTGGATGAAGTGAAAATATTTTTAATATTTTTAGTTTTTTTAATACTGGAAATTTCGTTAGTAACACCTTGGATGAAGGGAAGGGAGATAAACAAATTATGGGTGAGGAGAAGGGTTACTTGTCCCATGGGTAGGTAGGCTGGATACAAGTGACATTGTAAAGGGCTTGATAGATTTATTTAGAGTGGTATCCATTGTTGTGAAAGGTGGTGGAAAGAAGGCATTTTTCTTGTTCCAAATGGTCTTTGTTTGAGATTTTGACTACTCTTTGTAAGGGTGTAAATAGGACCATGAAGTTTTGAGCGGGATGATGATATGAATTTATATGGACATATTATATGTGTATCTTTTTCTTTAGACTTGATATGAGATTGTATCATAAAGCTTCTTTAAGACAAATGTGTCCAGGAAATTGAGGCTATTTCTTTCTTCAATGTCCATGGTAATTTAATGTTCCTGGATTGCATATTAACATGGTTGAAGAACCTTTGAAGGTCATATTTCCCATGCAACCAATTGATGAAGGCATCATTAACCTCAAATTTGGTTTAAGAGGGAAAAACTTTAACATTGAGTTTGGGATCAGTGTTAAGAAAGGTGAACCCATCACAATAGCCTATGTTTGCTCATAAATTATCCGTATAAAGATAAAGAAAGTCAATTCAATGCATATCCTTATCAACAAACTTTTTTCATAGTTCATAAGTTCAATAATAATTTTGTTACATTCATTGATAAATTTTTTGGTGAATAACGAGACAATGTCAAAGATAACAAGAAGGCTATTATTATTGAACATGAGATCTTTTAGTATGCCAACAAATGGTTTAGAGCCCTTAACATTTGAAAGGATGTGATCAACCAAGTGTTTGAGTTTATTTATAATTATACTTCCCTGGTCATGTGTATGGGAGTGTTGATTGTGCTAGCAATGGGTATCAAAGAAACCCTTCTTTATGGACTTTTCAAAGTTTATATTACCTAGGACAACATGAATATATTAATATTCAATTCCTGATATTTCAATAAAGTAATGTCACATTAGTAACCTCTATGATTTTTTGTATAATGATGTTAATGGGATTATGTTCAATCCTTTTGTATCATTGAGAGATAAGAAGAAGCTAACTTAACTCTTTGAGTCATACTCAAACTTGCTCAAAACTAAGGTGGTGTTTCCTTTATTTTCCCTTAGAACCATGATATCATGATTCTTATTCAAGGTTTTAAGAGCTTTAATTCATGTTTTGTTGTATTTAGTTTCGAAGGAATAACATTGCAAAGATGATTGATGTTTCTTTTATGATTTCTTTAAATACTTCATTTGGAATTTTATAGGTAATGGATTCAATATTACACATCATATATTTGTCTATAATCTTATGTGGGATAATGCAACCTTTGTAAGTAGGTCAATGGTTACTTATCTAAATTTGAATTGGTAGCATTAATGATGATTTTTTTTATCCACATTTTTTTTTCCCAAAAAAAAAAAACATACTTTCTATTAAGATAATAGGATGCACATTCAAAAGGTATTAATATGTGATCAAGAGTATGGTTAACCAACCAAATCACCAAAACATATCAAAATAATCTGTCTAGTAGTTGTTCTCAAAATACAACCAAGTGGTTATCAATTAACATATCCTCAAAAATATGAAACAAGAGAGTTCTTTTTAGTAGAAGGAGTCCTTGACTCGTGCTATGAAAGAGTCCTTGGAATATTCTTCCCAGACAATAGCATTTGATGGAAGTTGGAGCGCTTATTTTGAAAGTGAATCAACCTCAGTATTTAATTCCCTAAAAATATGAGAAAAGTAAATATCTTCAAATGATCTAGTAGCAAAATGAAGCTTTTGGCCTAACTGAATCAAATTCAAATGGTGGAGATGTGTTGCTTTGATCATCCACCAGATGCATAGCTTTGAGTCTCCATAAATATGGCATTTATGGACTCCTTTGATAGATGTCAACTTTAGAAGCGCCAAGAGTGAAGAGAACTCTGCCAAGTTGTTTGAACCAAATCCAATGTTTGTTTTCCCATGAAGGTAATGAGTCAGAGTGAGATATAATAAGAATCTTGATCCACATATATTTTCGGAGCCTTGAAAATCCTTGCCAAAGAATACCCATGGCTTGGAGTTATCAATACAGACYGGAGTACTCATTCTTGGGAGCTTATTGCAGTGGGCAGCCTTATAAATCTGGGAGAGTGCAATAACATGTTGTGATACTTTCAAAGGCGACTAAGTTTTGTTTTCAAATAAATGCTCATTACGATCCAACCACAAAGCCCACGAGACTAGAAGTGACAACATGTAACATACCCAACCACCCACACACTAGCCACACTACCTCAAAAACTCACTTCAAAACTGATTTCAAATTCTGAAAATAATTAATTCGAAATTAAGCATGAAAGACTCACATGCATTAACCAAGATCCATGCTACAACATAAAAGAAATAAATAGTGTGTCATGCACAACAAATAAATAGAAAGAATGCACACATAAATACATCTTAGAGATAATTAAATACACAGTGGAATATACATTATACATAAAACACAGAGAGCACTTATCTTTGCAAGTAAACATTCACCAACTAGCTGCAGACCAAGGACATTCCTCCCAACCATAGACATTGTTGTTCATTTACTCTCAACACCAGGTCACCCCCGAGCCAAGGCTATGAATCCACAAGGACGTGTCCTAAGCCAAATCTAAAACACACAATAGTTGGATTACTAGCTCTCAGGTTTCCCAACCACACAAGAAATCCTAATTTCCAGCTCTCTTTTCCCTTCAACCTGCACAACCCAAAGAAATGAACACCTTTATTTTCCATGCAGTCCCTCAGGCTATTCCATTTCTCTCTTGGGTTCTAGTGATATTGGTAAGGAAATATCCCTACTAGAAACTCCAAGGATTCTCAACTATGGACAGTTCTTTCTGAACTACCATCAATCTCATGCACTCAGGCATCCATCCCCTCTTAGAATGATTAGTAATTTATTATAGTCATCTAATAATGGATCTCTTCTTCCAACCATTTGTTTCCATGGTCATACCAAGAGCACACGAATTAGCAAGAATGAGGCCAAAAATGAAAGAGTGAGAAGGGTGTAAGATTGAATGGAGAAGAACAAATGAACCCACAAAACATCCCACAAGGGATGTTTATATAATTACATGAAAACAAGAACCACAAAACCTTCCTCCCAAGAATCTCATGTAACTACTTTTCCCAATTAAAACCAATATGGGTAAATAAAATATAATAAAAAGACTTAGCCCCTTTAGCCCCCTCTCTTATGGAATCATAGCACTCTATCTTTTGTCCTTGTTCATCTTGCAGCCAACGATGCATTTTATTAATATATATAGATGTATTACATTTCCTAGGCACTTCATCCCCTTTTCAACTTTACCAACTCACCAACCTAATGCCACATTTACATAATACATTATAATTCATAGGGATTAAAATCGGGGTGTTACATCCCCCTCCCCTTATTTTGGCACTGTCGTCAGTGCACAACACCATACCGGTGTTCTTAATATCACAAATATAGGCTCTCTGACCTTAATCCACATAGGCAATCCAACCAATTACTTATACATAGGCACTCTAGCCTAAAATAAAACATGCATACATAGGCATTCCGACCCAAAACGTGTATAATGATCTTCAGAATTTACATTTCTGGTAGCAATTCCAATCAACAAGCTCTCCTTCCTTATCAACCTACACACCCAAATAAATGAACCCCTTTCTCTGCCATGCAGTCCCTTAGGTTGTTCCACTTCTCTCAAGGGCTCAAGTGCACTCGGGTAGGAAGTTTCAGAGTTGCGGCTCCAAGAACTCCAACAACAACAAGTCCATTAGACTTTCTTCATTCTATGACTTCATAATTGACCTTGATTTCCTTCCAGTGCTCTTTTTCTCAAGCTTGCATATTGCATATCCAACATCTCATCTGTATTGTACACATACAGTCATCATGAGATATCATTATAACAATTTTCACTCATAAATGTCAAATCTGTTTTATACAGGAAAACAAATTTTTTCAAGCATCAACTTCCTGCTCATAATTCATTTGGCTCTTGCGGCTACAGGAATCAATGTTTATTATGGCTTACAACAATGTCATACCCAATACCATTATTCCTGCAATTTTCTCAATCTTCAATCAACCAAACTAATTGTTAGCATATCATATAAAAAAATAAAAAAAAATAAAAAAAAATCTCAAATTTGTTTATATACAGAAAACAAAATTCCCCAAGCATGAGGATTTTGGTCATAATGATTGGCTCTTATAGCAACAATATTTGGTCTTATGTATGGGATTACATCCCTGCCACTTCCAAGATCATTCTCCCTACAATTTTTTCAACCTTTCATTCAACCACACAAATTGTTAGCATAACATAACAATTTGTAACTACTAATTTCTGAAATTTATTTTATACAAGAAAATAAAATTTCCAAGCATGAATTTTATGCTCATAATGTTTGTCTCTACAACTGTAGATATTAGTGTTCCATATGGCTTACATCCCTGCCATATCCAAAACCATTTTACCTTCAATTTCCTCAATTTACATGCAACTAAACAGAGTGTCGGTAATTTTAAATTCTAATTTCCAAAATTGTTTTATACAAAAAAATAAAGTTTCCAGACATGAGCTTTTGCTCATAATGTTTGACTCTTCCAATAGTAGAGAATAATCTTCCTTATGGGATTACATTATTTCCATATCCAAGACCACTCCACCTGTTTATCATCTTTCACTCATCCAAACAAATTGTCAGTATCTCATGTACAAGATATATATTTTTTCATGGCAACCATTTAAAAAAAATCACAAAGTGATCTCAGAATTGTTTACAACTACAATTCAATCACTTCCATTAATACAACTATTAACTGGAATGAATCCATCATTCTCTACACATGTATTATCAACCAATATTTTCTTTTATCCAGAAATATTTTTATTACTCTGCTCCCCTGAGAGAGATTTTCCATAATTCATCATTATTTAACTACTTTAACTTGCAAATTTCTTGTTGCAGTATCTAACAGCGCCAAAAGTGTTCTCAAAATCATGAGTTAGCCATACTCACATCATTTCAGTTGTCAGCATAATCATTTCTATGTCATATATACATGCATTCACCAAAATGCATTCAATAATTCCTTTAATACCACTTGTAACATTTTCAACAGTTCCAAAAAGTGATCTCAACATTGTAACAAACAACAATTCAATCACCTTCAACTAGTATTCATATTAAATATGATGTTGTTATCCATCATTATGTATTTCCAGCACCACATGATTTTCATAATGCAAAAAATAATAACAATCGATGTGTCAATACCCATGGCCACATTTACACAATGCATCCTTGCATTGACTACATAATACCACATAACTATGTCATGCATTTCACCATGATGATTTGGAAGGCCTAGCCAACACCTCAACACATCATTCAGACTCTTCTCAATATTGCCTGACTATTTGGATACCCTCCTCTTCAACCCATACACAACACGATGAATCATAGTTCCTAAGTGCTCTTTAGTGTCGGCAAAGAGGTTGAAATCCAAACATCCTCTATACAAGGAAACCAATGAGTATTCACATAGCACTATATCCCTTCCATATCCAACCATATCATGGTCTCACACATGACTATCCCGATGGGTATTTATTGCTATAGCAAGAGTATGTCTCCCGAATTAACATGGTTATGATCCCATAATCAATATAACACAATATGCAACTAACATTCTATCTAAATGCATTCTAGCATCAATAACATTTACAT
>SNQJ01S0011168.1:46813-68002 GCA_010110895.2 Picea sitchensis
TGAATAATAATCTTTTTTTTTTAGTTCTTTATCCACTTTTCATTGCTTGTCCTGTAGCTCTTTGTTGCCTCAACCAACTTATTTAAGCTTTGCATCACTTGAGAATTTATCTGATTTTGTTCTCTTATCAGCCTCTCATTGTCTGCTTTATAGCTTTGTACTTGTATTTATAGGCTTCTCACAGTCTGTAATAATGTTTCTTGCTCCCCTTTGCCCTTGTGTCCATTTGATTCTTTCTATGTATTACCAACACATATATTTTGTCCTTTGACCTCGTTATCATGACTGAAGTCTCCCTCTCCTTCTACCATTTATTGAATATGCATTCTTATATTGAACTGATATGTTTATACCCCCTAATTCTTCAAAATGTGCAAGCAACCATTTTTGTTAGAAATATGCATATCCTAAAAATTTGTCAATTAATGCTACATGTCTTTTTTTTTGGCTCAATTTATGAATATTTATACCAAAAATATCCAAATTCTAATAGTTCCAGGTCATTTAGCTCAGAATCATATTTCCAATGACTATACTCTTGCTCCGATATGATTTATGAGCTGGAAGTTATGGCTTCCTTAAAAAAGCCACTTTCACCCCATTTGTGCATTTTCTCCACTGTGAAATTTTATTGAAATGCCAACTTCAATCAATTGCAAAATAAAATATGTCAGGAACTAGAGAAACTTTTATATGAAGCGTATATAATTAGAATTACAAGGAATACATAACAACTTTCATATTTTCAATATGATGCTCTAGTGAAAAACTGCAGCAATCTGGAAATGACCATTTTGCCCTTTTTCACCTCTTTTTCCAGACTTTGAATTTTTAACAAAACTGGCTATCACTTAATTTGTGCACTTCTGGAAAATTTTCACTAACCAAATTTTTTCACCTTGACGATTGTATAAAATTCTGAGTGCATAAAAATTTTCATTTTTTCGATCTGGGGTCACTTTTGCTCCTCTATAAATCTCAAAAATCCTAAAAAAGTGACCCATAATAGTGGATTTTGGCCTATTTCAGCATCCCCATTCCAATCCCATTGGGATTTATTCAGTTCCTTCATGGGTTATTTCTGTATCTTATTTTTGGACACTCTCAATGAATTTCAACTTAATCTGGACCTCTGCCAATAATCTAGACCCAGATCTTTAAAACCCATTATTTCACGATTTATGACAAATCCAAGCAGAAATGAACTATGACCCCCTCAGACACTTTTGTAGAGATCATCTCTGCAGACAAAAACCATAAGTTTCATCCAAATATGACTTAATATGCTCTAGTTATGACCAAAATAAGAAAATGGCTCCAGACTTGGTTTTTTTTTTTGAAACTATGGAGCAGTTTTACCTACGGGGCAATCTACACATTTGATCTTAAAATCATAATAGATCTAGACCGTTCGTCGGAGGTGCCCATTCAGAGTGTTGAATAATCAACCTCAAACAGGACTCCGAAAAGAGTGTATCGAATAATATTACTTTTCGATATCGTCGGAGCTTTTCATTTAGAGTTCAAAAAACTGGGGAAGTTTCACTTCTCTGAAAAGAGGGTATCGAAGAATATTCCCTTTTGATACCATTGAAATTTTTATTCGGAATTTATAAGATTAGGGAAGTTTCACTGCTCCGAAACGAGAGTATCGAAGAATATTCCCTTTCGATACCATCAAAACTTTTCATTCGGAGTTCAGAAGATTGGTGAAGTTTCACTGCTCTGAAAAGAGGGTATTGAAGAATATTCCCTTTCGATACCATCGAAACTTTTCTCAACGAGATCTTTCAAAATCACTTTTCCGAAAGAACATCTCCACAAGATCTGACAGGTGAGAAGGATCCTGACTAATCTGATGGCTCTTGTTCTTTCAGGCTTTTCTTCTTCGGACTTCCAACTTATGTCTGAATTTAGACCTTCTAAATCCATCCTTCGAGAGATCTACGACTAATAATGGATCTAACTGATGTGACAAATCTTGTTATTTCGGGCTCAAGTCATCAGACTCCTCCCTTCAGACTCAGCCTCACACTCGACTCTGAAGTATTTCCGACACTTGCTTCCTGAAGGCCCTTTAGAAATGCTTTACTCTGATCCTCTGCGACTCAATCTCGATTGTTGATTCTCCAGGTCGAATTAATCTGGGTCGTCAGTTCACAAAACTAACCAGTCTCCATGAAACTCATAGGAATTCGACTTCCAAGGCCAAATTCAACTCTGTAATTGCAAATCGATGCCATAAATCACTTATTTGACTACTTTGGACACTGAAACTCGAAATTTGTTCATAATTTGGGGGTTTCACTTATGTTCTTCTCCGTCCCCCTCCCCATTTCGTAATAGACAAAAATGCAACAACGAATTTGACAAATTCACAAAATTTCTAGCCCATACCAATTTGGTGTTGAACCAAAAGCTCTGATACCAATTTGTAACATACCCAGCCATGCTACCTCAAAAACTCACTTCAAAACTGGTTTTGAGTTTTGATAATAATTAATTCTAAATTAAGCATGAAAGACTCACATGCATTGATCAAGATCCATGCTACAACATAAAATAAATAAATAGTGTGTTATGCACAACAAATAACCAGCAAGCATGCACACAAAAATACATCTTAGAGATAATTAAATACACAATGGAATATACATTATGCATAAAACACAAAGAGCACTTATCTTTGCAAGTAAACATTCACCAACTGGTTGCAAACCAAGGACGTTCTTCCCAACCATTGACATTGTTGTTCATTTACTCTCAACACCAGGTCACCCCCGAGCCAAGGCTATGAATCCACAAGGATGTGTCCTAGGCCAAATCTAAAACACACAATTGTTTGCTAACTAGCTCTCGGGTTTCCCAACCACACAACAAATCCTTATTTCCATCTCTCTTTCCCCTTTAATCTGCACAACCCAAAGAAATGAACACCTTTCTCTACCATGCAATCCCTCATGTTGTTCCATTTCTCTCTAGGGCTCCAATGCTACTAGTTAGGAAATCTACTTGTTGGAAACTCCAAGGATTCTCAGTTGTGGATATTTCTTTTCGAACTGCCATCAATCTCATGCACCCAGGCATCCATTCCCTCCTGGAATGATCAATAGTTTATTACAGTCATCTAGCAATAGCTCTCCTCTTCCATCCGTTTGTTTCCATGCTCAGACCAAGAGCACATGAATTAGCAAGAATGAGGCCAAAAATGAAAGAGTGAGAAGGGTCTAAGAGTGAATGGAGAAGAACAAGTGAACCCCCAAAACAACCCACAAGGGATGTTTTTGCTCCACCTTTGCCAATAGCCAAGACCAATCTTTAATGCCATAGTTATTGGGTTTTATGGCATATCCCAAGTACATGATAACTTCACCAATCTCTGTGTGTGCATGTGGAAAAAAATTGCTAAACATGGTACTGATTTATTCACTATTTGAAGGGAGATAGATGGCATATTTTCTAATTTTTATAATCATTTGAGTTGCAGTGCTGAAATTGTTAAGAATATCCAAAAGGGTATGAAAGTTTGCAAGAGCACAATGACAAAAGATTAAAATATCATCAACAAAAAATAAGTGGGAGAGAGTTGTTTAGGGGCCATGATAGATTCCATGGAAGGCGTGAGTTCGACGAGCTTTAATCAAGGCACAACTTAGGCCTTCCATCACCAATATAAATAGATAGGGGGATAATGGACAACCTTGTCTGAGTCCCCTTCCTATATGCCTTATTTGGTTCTCTGCCCGGGTCCATCAACTGAAACTCCTGCCTTTGCGTATGCTGGCACAGGATATAAATCTGTGACTGAACCTTTATTACTAAATTGATTTCATTTCGCACTTATAGATATTTCATTTCTAGCGGATGTAGAGATTTCTCTTATAGCATGGATTTATAACATCGGACTAATTGCAGCACAACATAACCAAGAAAAAGAAAACATAAACCTTGCTTACGTATATGAAACATAAGGTTCCTACAACACTTACCTCTTCTGGACACAACAGATTCCTCCCTCTACGCTCTATTACCTGCCTAAGCGGGAGTACCTGCCTCTATGCTATTTACCCGCCCCTCTAATTGTAACCCCCGTATAGGCCACTTCTTATGGGGGCTCCTCCTGAGAGAGGTCAATGAATAACGTATCCCCTGATAGTTGGACTTCCTTCTCACCTTCTGATCCCTACAGACCCCAACCGAAGTCGTCCGAGTCTTACTCCTCCATGGTTCTTGGTACTGGGATTACTTTTGGCATTAGCACTAGAGGAGGCCATGGAGGAGCATGATGCTACTAATTATGGAAACAACTCATATGAATGGATTACAGTGCTCCCTTAGAGGTGGGTAACTCTATGAATGGAGGTACAATTGTGCCTTGCTTCCATAGTTCGATGGCGACCCTAAACTCTTGGCAACCGTGCCTTACCACTGGATTTGAAAAATGTGGTGCCTACTCCATTGATTAAAAGAGAAAAAAAATCCGAAGTGACTCCCACCATTATCCACTTAACAAATTGTAGATTTAGGCCGATCTGTAGATGTAGTAATCCAAGGAATAACTGGGAAACTCTATCAAAATCTTTTGATAGATCAATTTTGAATACCGATACATCTTTCTTTTTTATTTTGATAGTATGAAGACCCTCTTGCATTGCACCTATGACTTCGTAGATTAGATGACCTTTGAGGAAGCCGAATTGCTCATGGGAGAAGAAGTTGGAGAGGATGGGCTTCAATCGTAAGGCGATGATCTTAAAGTGGATTTTAAAGAGGCTATTGTAGAGAGAAATGGGCTGAAAATATTCAAAGGAGACGGGAAGATCAGTTTTTGGTATCAAGGTAAGGAACGTAGTGTTAAAAGCAAGTTTTAATTCACCCTTCTTCCTGATCTCTTCCAGGACAAGAACAATATCCTTTCCAACTAGATCAAAAAAATCCCGATAGAAATCTATAGTCCATCCATCTAGGTCGGGGATTTTGTCTTTTTTGAATGAATCTCGTACTCCATAAAGCTCTTCCAATGTTATTTCCTTGAATAATTCTTTGTTTTCTTCTTGTTCGATCATTTTTGGGAAGAGTCTTAAGAGACGCAACATATCTTCAATAGATTCATGCTCTTTCTTTGCAAAGAGGTTTTTGAAATGTGAGACCCCCAATTCTGCAATATTTGAAAAATCCCTTTTCTTGTTGCCATGTTAATCCTCGAGTTCCCATATAGTATAATTCTTATTCTTCCTATGGTTAGAATTTTTTTTGTAAGTACTTAGTGTTTTGGTCTCCAACCTCTAACTAGAGAGAACGACTCTTAAGTCGGGACATCTGTTCCTTCTCTAGTAGAATGGTGTGGCGCTTGTCTTCCAATTGTTTAACTTCGTCCCTTATCTATGCATCAATTGACATATTATCAATAGCTTGTGCATACAAGTCCTCCAATTTTTGCTCAGTAGAATTAAGGTCCTTCCCTAGAGCTTGTTTATGGGCTTTGGCCCAAGTCGATGATACCTTTTTCAAATTCTAAAGATTCTCTAGGATCTTATCATTGAATGACAAACCCCTTGAAATTGAGAAATGAAGCCACGCGGGCCTGACTAGATTCTTAACGTCCTTGATGCTGGACCAATTAGAGTTGTACTTAAAGGGAGAGCTCAATTTAGGATCTATCTTACCAAGTTATAAGAAAATGGGCCAATGATTAGAACAACGTACGATTCTTACCCATAATCAACAATTATTGATGGAGTGGAGTAAAGCATCTTTGACTAGAAATCAATCTAGCCACTTGTGGATACTTTCATCCCCTTTTCAGTTGTTATACCAAGTGGGTTTCAAAACCATAAATTCCACATCAACTAACTTGCATGCTTCGAATTTCTCTGTGAAGAAATTCGAGAGTTTGTCCTCCCAACCCTGAACACCCCACATCTCATCTTTATTAACCGTAAAGTTTAAATCACCTCCAATTATAAGACTTTCATCCAAAGATGAATTATAGCCTATGGTTTTGTTCTATAATGTTTCCTTGTCAGCATATCGCCCATAAATATTGAGGATTTTAAGGTGACGATTTAGCTCAAAACAAAAAATGTCAGTAAATAAACTAGCAACAATAGAGTATGAGTTAATAAGTGAGATCCTTGGAGATAAACCAGTAATTAAGCCACTAGATAAACCCGCAGAGTATGTTCCAATGAAATTCCAGCCAGGAAAGAGACATTGAAGGTCAAACATAAAGGATTCAAAGATACCCATGGTTTCTTGTAGGAGAATAATATCAGGTTTTGTGCTATCGCAAAGACTACAAAGGGATAATTTTTTGGCCTTCTCTCCTAAGCCGACATGTTGATAGATACAATGATCATTGAGAAACCTTGTGAGAAACCATCCCTGCTCTAAGCACCATAGTTATTAATTTTTGTTTACCTTGGAAAACCTCACAAGACACTCTTTCTTATGCATTCTTAATGACATATTTACGTCCAACTTTGAGAAGGGCTAAATCTTTAATAGAGTCCAGGCCTAGGCTGCCCAAGAAACCCACGCCAAGACCCCTAGGTCGCAAGAAATAAGGGTCTCTCCTTGACGAGTGAGAGGTTGGCTTTGAGCAAGAGGGACCCGACCTGTGACAAGGGCTAGTGGGAGCCAAAGGATTTAGACTAGGATGCAACCCAGGAGGGAACTCGTCAAGGGACGATGCAAGGGGAGATGGAAGAGGAGTTTATGTAAAGGGAAGTGTCTCATTTCTCACCCCCAATCTTATAGTAGGATCTAATTCTTGAAAAGTAGAGCATGTAGGAGATATTGGTTCGGTTCATTCAGGGAGGAAGACTTACCAATACCTTGTAGAGTATGGAGAGTCGCTTCCCAAAAGGATGCTAATGTATTGTGTTGAGCCTACGACAACTCTAGGTCTCTAGATGAATTATTTAGCATCATAAACAACCTCGCCTTTTGGATTGTGTCACTGGAGATTTGATTTGCATGTTGTGATTGAATTGGTACCATATGTTCCAAAGCTTTGTCCTCGACAGGAAGGGACTCAACGATTTTTGCGGATACTATAGCGGTCGAGGATGCTTTTTTTTCAAAGTAAGTCTTGTGTTGAGGTGAATGCAAGGATCCTCGGGCGGGAGGTTGGCTAAAATTTTGAAAGCCCAGCTCGCATTTTGCATGTAGATGTCCCACGTGGTGGCATCAAGCACATCTAAAAGGAAAGTGGAGATAATCCAACTACTGGGTATATAATTTATCCCTTAGTACAATGTCCATTGATTCATATAGACCATTTATGGGATCGACATCCACCCGAATTTGGGCTACTGAGCGGTTGTTTGAGGATTTATAGTGCTTATTTGCAGTGATATAGTTTCCAAATACCTCACCAATGACACAAAGCCCCTTGTCTGACCATAATTCAATGGGTAAATTGAGAAACTTGATCCAGATTGGAAGAATGGAGAGGCTCTCCTCATAAGCGTCAAAGAGTGGGTGCCATGCCTTTGAGAAAAAAAAGCGATGATCCCAATATCATTGTCCAACAAGTATAACTTTCACATCTGATTTATTCTAGAATATTACCCCCATCCAACCTTTAGAGAGAAGGTGGAAAATTGGCAAGTAGCTCAGGGATGGTTTCCTTTCCTTTTCTATCCACGTCAATACAGTGTCATATGCCATAGGCCTACCCACAAACTTTCCCACAATGGCTTGACCATGCAAATCGACGATTTTGGAAACCTATAAATCCTCTCCTACAGCCAGAGCAACTCGTCCCCCCCCAAGATTTTATGGTTTTTTTGCGTTTTTTCTTTGCATGTGATTGCAACTCTTCGTTTGGAACTGACTTCAAATCCGGGGAAGGGCAATTCATAGAGGATTCTTCTTGTACCCTTTTCATCTCTGAATAATGTTTCTCAGACTTTGTGGTTGCAGGCAATCTGCATGGCGATAGAAATCTAGACGAGGGAGAGGTAAGGACCTTAGTTACATTGCACAAATCCCCTTCAGAGAAGTTGCGTTGATAAATGAGCTTGAGATCTGAGTGTGCCACCGTGGTACCCAACGAGATGAGGTGTCTGACTGACAAAGCATTTTCCTGGTAATGATTTGACAAAGGTAGCTTTGAGTCCCTTCCCTGCTCGTGTGGGGCACCGACGAGAGTAAGTGTAATTGCAGAGGGGAACAATTTTGGAGAGGAAAATATGTTTGGTTCTGACAACAAATCGTCAGAGTAGTCGACTAAAGGATCATATCCCTTCATCTTTCCTAGAGATCGGAGCCATGCAAGGAGGCATGCATCTAATTACTCCCTCGGAAAGTGTGAGCCCAGACTTGTTCGATCACCATTGTTAGGGTTCAATTTCATTTAATTATGGTCCTCTTTTATCTATCATTCATACCAATGCTCTTTCAAATAAATTCTCATATTTATCATTTTGTTTGGTAGTAATCTCCTTCAACACTGACATGGCCCTAGCATATCTTGTGATTTTTTTTCCATAGATTTTTTGAAACATGATTTTTTTCCCATAGATTTTTTTGCATAACATGTTTTCAAGTTGTGGGTAGAGCTTACATAAACAGTAGGAAGATAGGATTTTTTACTATATGCAATGTATTGATTTTTTTCTTTTCAAACTCTATAAAATTTTAGATTAAAATTCCATAAAGAATCCCAACAATTGAGAAATCAACAATTTTTTTTATTATGGAACTTATTAGTGTGACTTATCGATGATGATATTAAAAAAAAAATTGTTTTATAACCAACTTAGATCCATCTTAACTTCGGATCTATCAAGCACCGATAGAGATCAAATCTCTCGAGGTGCAAACCTTTAATCTTTACTCAATTTTTGCACTCTAAAAAAGGTTTGCATCTTATGATATTTGATCGGCACTTGATAGATCTAGAGTTAAGATGGATCTAAGTTGGTTGTTATTGCACCAAAAGGTGCTCTACAACCCAATAGGAGAGATGTCCATGTAACATAACACATTAAAATAATAGTAAAAAATCCACAAAATATTAAATTAATAATAAAATCAATAAAATATATATAAATGAAAAAAACACATATAAACAATAAGTAGGCTCAATTAATCAATCGACACAATAATCAAAACAACATATATCCATCTTAAGTGCGAATCTATCAAGCCCATGAGGGATCAAATCTCTAGAGGTGCAAATCTTTAACATTTCCTCAAGTTTTGCACTTAAGCCCATGAGGGATCAAATCTCTAGAGGTGCAAATCTTTAACATTTCCTCAAGTTTTGCACTTTAAATCCGGGGTTAAGATGGATCTATGTTGGTTTATTCAAAGTAATTATATAATGGGGCAGACATAATTTTTTATTATTTTATTATTATTGTTTTAATATTTTATTATTATTTTAATGAGTTATGTTACTTGAACATCTCCCCCATACTCGGCTGGGGCCCAATTACAAATATTTTGTGAGAAATAAAAGAAAATATTTAGCTTCTAAGTATTAAGAAGTTGAGATAGAAAAACAATTTTTCCAACTTTTTTTTTTATAAAATATTTAATATTTGTATTAAGATATCGAAAATGTATTTTTACAAACAAATGGTGACATAGTAACCATCAAAAGTGTTGGGTTAATTTTGACTTGGTCATAGAGTAGTTAAGATAACTTTGAATCTATCATTGTTGGGTTTACGATGATATTGGATAATCCATGGTATTTTCTCATGGTATCTTATGTGATGAAGCTTATTATTTAATGGCTTGAAATACTTCATTGTAAAATGCTTTTCAACGCCATGATGTTTAGTTGGCTTGGCCAAGGAAATAATAGATATTTAATAGATATTTATTTGGAGGACGGTTTTCACGGTTTAGGGCAAACATTGACTCTATGGGTTTGTTTGTGATTCTTGTGCCTATCCTTGTGTTATCTCTCTTCATATTCTACATATGGAGCTCGAAAATCCTGAACTCTCTCACTGAGAATAGCTTGGGTGTTGTGTGTCGTGAGTTTTGGGATTATTCGACGACCAAAAGTGTGGGTGCTTGGGGTGTGCACATGAGGCATAAGAAGCTGAATTCAAGCAACTATAACCAGGCAACGACAATAGATCAGGAGAAGTCTCTGGACTGTTGACTGCTGGGGCTTCTGATTTCCAGAGAGTCGGGACAGAAAATGTTTTGGCGAATGGTAATAATGTGGTTGCTAAAGAGGAGGAGGCGAAACATCCTTCGGATGTATATCGAGACCACCAGGTGTAGAGACTTGCTTGTTGGCAGAAACCATGTCGTAGTTGAATGCATGATGGGTTAGATTTGCCTCTTTATGCTTGATCTACAAAGCATATTGGATATTTGTTGAAAAATCGTGGAGAGGGCCATGTAGAGGCCGTGAGGACTTTCCAGGGTGAGAGTGGAAGCGCAGTGGATCCCAATTAAAAAAACCAAAGATCGACACACCAAGGTTGATGGTCGAGGAAGGCAAATTCGTATGCTTGTGATCTGTGCGGCAAGGGTTTTTCATCTCACACGGGAACTCCAGCATAAATCGGATGGGAAAACGATTGACTGGTTGTTGCAACAGGCGAAACAAACCCTCAATTATTGTCACAATGGAACGAGGACCATTCCAGTGAATTTCTCATCACAAGGCATTGGCGGGCCTGACGGGCGGCCTCAGAGTGCCCGCCCGTGGGGATTCTCTGGGTCGTCAGTATCGTATGTGAATGAGCTCACTCCTGTGTACATGCTGTATTGATCTACTATCATCAAGGCTCGTATATCTGTTTGAAATATTGAGAATGTTACTCAGGTAATGAACGAGAGGTCGTTGGTAAGTGCAATTCTTTTCAAAACTCATGGCATGCGTATGCATTGCTTGTAGACTATATTGCATGGTAATGATGGTGCTAGGAGGTGCAAATGATAGTAATTGTGCATGTATGTGAGATATGGTGGTGGTTGTATATCAACTATGGATAAAAAAGGTGGAAGTACATGATTGAAAGAATCCTTAGAACTATACTTTAGGCAAATGTATCCAAGTGGTTGGTCTCAAAATATGAAGTGGTTGGTATCAAAATATGATTTATACCTTAAAGCCACTTACTTTTGCATCTAGATAACACCTTCCATATTCATAAGAATTTCTTTTGGTAAGTTGGAGTTTAGATCCACCTTAACACAAATCTTTGTATAACACTTTCCATATCCATAAGAATTTATTTTGGTAAGTTAGAGTTTAGATCCACTTCAACACAAATCTTTGTATAACACCTTCCATATCCATAAGAATTTCTTTTGGTAAGTTAGAGTTTAGATCCACCTCAACACAAATCTTTGTATGAGTGGTTTAAAGCTAAAAATAGTCTCTGAGGAGACTAGAATAAATCTTCCTACACACTCCCATAGCCTAAAGGAATCCATATGAGAGAAATGAAGAGGAAGGTTTGGAAGCCTTAATCGGATTAGGAGGGAGGATGGGACCTCTATGTAAGGATTAAAGGATTGGTGTCAAGGCTATATATATACACTTCAATGCTCCCCTAGAATTAGGGGTTGTTCTTCAAGACCTTTTCTTTGCATTTATGTTTTTAAGATTGTCATAATGAATAAACCTTTGGTGTAGGGATGGATAAAAGAATTATTAGGTAGAAACAATTTCCACAATCTTGAGATTCAAGAGTACATATATAACTATCACAAAAAATGGTTGAAGCAACAAATCAATGCATGGGAGCCAAACTAGTCTTCTTTCAAATTGTGCACTAGAGGTTTGAATTTGGTGGCTAGAACCCTAAGAGATTTTCCCACAAAGATATCTCCTCATGTCAAGAGATAGTGATGAAGTTCTACAATGATGTATCTAAATGAGTGAGGGGCAGTGTTGTTTTGGGATGAGGGACTAGAGACTCTCGACATTAATAAAGTGTTCAAAATATTGGCCCAAGCAACACTTTTGGGAGTAGAAACAGTGGAACCTTGGACAAAACCCTTTCCCTTATTTGGTGGGGGACAAGGAGGAGGGCATGAATCCAAAATTATTACGAGGAGAATCAACAATGAACATGAATCCAAAGTTATTACGAGGTTGAAGAAAAACAATGTCAAGTCATTATGTGCAAAATGAAAAAATTAGAAAATTTATTGATTAGGCACTAATTACATCTGAAATTTATAGAAAAGGAAGGAAGAAGGGCATTAACCCAATGGGAAGTCGAATGTGCTTACTTGAATGAATTATGAGTGAGTAGGTTTTAAAAAACAAGGTCAAAGTGCCATATAAGATATGAAAATGACATAATATGATAAGTGAGATATGGAGGGGTGGTAGAAAAAGAATAAAATCACTTAATATAGAGAGTTGTTTTTGCAATAATATAAAGATAGATAGAAAATTTACATGGCATGGCTATTAAATACGGGAGGTGACATATATGTAATAGGAAGGTTCTACTGGCACATTAAGATATTTTTTATTTTATAAATTTTTTAATAAATATATTAATTGTGTTTTATTTTTTAATAAATATATTAATTTTTTAAGATAAAATAATAATATGAAAAATAAATATATAGTTTAATTATATATATTTAAAATTTTGAAAAAAAAAAAAAAAAAAAAAAAAGTTTATATATATATATATATATATATATATATATATATATATATATATTTTGTTTAAGTTAAAATGTTTAATTACAAATTTTACATTATATAGGTTAAATATTGATATGATTATATAGGTTAAATATTGATTTGATTATATGACTAGATTTAAGGAAAATAATTTTTTATTATATATATATATATATATATATATATATTTTTTTTCAGAGGTATAAATGTACAAAAACTATGTCTTCCTTTCAGGCTAAAAAATAATATAGAGTATAAATTAAATGTACAAAAACTATGTCTTCCTTTCAGGCTAAAAAATAATATAGTCTATTTTACGACACTTAACCATGATGACATAACAATAAAATCCTAAAAATATCTAAGGCCAATGGGTGATGATTGAGACACTTCAAGCAACAACATGCATAATTCTCGTGTTAGGGGGTATATTGCCCCATCATTGTAGTTTGAACACCATCCTTAAATTGTTGGCTCTTGATCATGGGGGCTAGGGTCCCATCCAACATTATCATGAGTTGGGTTTGATAGTTTTTTCGCCTCTAAAACAACAAGTGTTGGGCAATGAAATTTATCATTGTTAGGTCAAGGAGGGGGAGGTCCACTTATAATGTCCTTCCTTCCCTACATTTGTACATAACACGTCTAGTGCTATGTTGGGGTTGATTTTCAAAGCTTTTGCACTTGACCGAGCAAGCAAGACATTGGGTGCCTAAGGGCTCTTGGCTCATGGTGCATGGAGCACCACCCTATAACTACGGATGTGCCAACTCCATCTCCCCTTAAATTTGGAAATGAAGTTCACGTGTTACTATGTTTAGCATTGTGGAATAAGTATTTGCTCCTTGTTTTCCAAATAAGATATAAAAAATTGATTTTGACCAATTGTTTTTTCTTGTTTTTTGCTCCCTTATATTTATTAATCACACTAAATGGTTAGATGCAGGGGCTATGTCTTGAACAACGTTAATGCATTGTATTACCTCACAAAATAACAATTTAAGGTTAAAGTTCAAAAGAACGTTGTTAGCCAATGTCATCTCACAATCCCTCTTTATACTTTAGGCCGACTCTCCTTTGTCTCGAAGGGGGCTTCCATATACTAGAATTACTAGAGCTTGTGCAATAAAGTCCAAGGTGATAATGAAGAGATGGCTTTGGAAAAACAAGTTGAAAAAGTTTACTAAATGAAAAGGATGAGTGGACTAAAGATTAGTGTCATATCATTGGGAAAATGGGGTCAAATCAAGGCTCAATGGGAGGTCGTCTTGATGAGGAATAGTGGCTATTGATGTCGAAGGGTACAAGGTAAAGCAATCCATTTCCTTCTTGTCCCAAATTACTTAAATGTAACTAGAGAGACTACTAATGCAGATAAACTCTAATACTTATGAAGATTGTGATTATCCGGGATGAAACATGTATGTGCACTTAACCAAGCATATAGAAAGAATGCATTGGTAAACAACATTCCATGGACAACAAAAAAGAAAGAGGAATAAGGTTGCCATATTCACACTCCATAAAAAGATGCCAAGGTTATTTCGAAAACATAAGGGATCATTATGATCTACAAGACATTCTCATCCATTGAGCAATTCATTCATCCTCCAAATACATCCAATAGGTATTCAATTGAGCTCCAAGGGATTTTTCTCAAATCCCACCATTCAAATAAATGAGAGAGTTACCTTAAAAAAGAACGAACTCCATCTTTCTTACAATAAACAAATAATTGTTTTTCTATATCCATTATTTCTCCAAGTAATAACAATATAATAATGTTCTCATGTAATTAACTCCACGAGACAAGTCAACAATAATAAAATAATGTCGGTTATGCCAAACATCATGATCATGTACAAAAAAATCCCTCCACAAATTGGGGCTCTTGACCACGTCAAGATATCAAGGAACATAAGATAATTACCCTCCATAATTCATCATCTTCAAAAGATATTAAAATCATGCCACTTGACCTAGTGTAGGAGACACATGTGGCCTCTTTAGGTGGTACCACCCTCAAAAATAACTTCCCATGTGTGAACAAGGGCTCAGAGAAGTAGGTTGACAACGATGGGACTTGTAGGTGAAAAAGTCATAAAGAGGTTGATCCATCAATATAACTGTAGACACACATTCAAAGTGATAAATGGGTCATCGATAAAAAAAATTAGACTTCCAATTAGTGCCCTGCAAATGATAATATATATATTCTTTTTCCATAAATTACAAATCTGAAATGTGACTATCTTTGGCAATACATGAGGTGGAGTTTATTTAATAAAAGCACCTTTGATTCTAGTTCCTCTAGATTAAACATTGTAGGCAACCTTCAATGGTATTATAACATCACCGTAGATAGATGTGATCATGCTTATGACTTTGGATACTTGATTGATAATATCTACGACTCTAGGACTATACTTGATGGTAGATTATTTGGAAACTTTGTCACAACCTAAGAAGTAAAGGTAGATGTGGATGAAATTGTAATTGTTTGATGGACCACCACATCTTTTTTGATGTAATAAATCCTCTTAGGGGGTTCCATTTGTACTTTGAAAAATACTCAGAAATAGAGAGGGATTTGGATGGAGTTGAATTAGCATGAACATGTAACATGTATCAAATGAACCATGTACCATCAATCAAATGACCCTTGAAATAATTTTATCAAGATGAGAAATCCGTTTTCCTGTCTTTGGTCTTCCTCTTGTCATCGAGTTGGGCTCTCTTATTAGATCTCTTCCATTCACATTTTACATATTCCAATAATGGACGCTTACTCATTGTCTTCTCCCCCCTTTCCTAGGGGGGTTTATCCTTTCTCATGGTTAAAGAATGAGCCTTTTAAGTTATCCTAGCTCAAGGACGAGCTCTCGTGGTTTAAGGATGAGCCCTTTGAGTTATCCTAGCTCAAGGAAGAGCTCTCATGGTTAAAGGATGAACCCCTTTCAACCTATATCTCAACATCTTTTAGAAGCAAGCTAGGGGCAAGTTATCAATTTTCTTCTTTAAAATCCACACACCCTTTATCACACCTCTTTGGATAAGGCTGGTCACCACCACCACGAGATAACTCTTAACCCTGCATGATGCCATACCCAATTATTGATGCTAAGAAACTATGGTTATCTAGGGTTGTGATATTAGTAGTGACTAATCCATCCTCACGTATGTTGATATCAATCCAAAACCACACTGTCACATCTACAGTCAAAGATGTAAAGACAACCAAAAAACGTCAAATGATTAGAACCAAGAGCTCTTTAGTAACCAATAATAACATTTGGAGACACGGACCCTTATCCATGCAAATCTCAATGGCAAAAGAACCACTGTAACCATCTTTGGGTATCATAATATAAACTTCTTTAGGTATCATCATACAAAGTTCTCATAACAACTTAAATATGTGGTTCATCCTTTTCCAATCTACTCCTTTCCCTCTTGATTTGAGATAGGACTCATTGCTGGTGAGAATATCCTCAAAATGCAACAATATTTTGAGGGAGTAGGCTAACTAGGGAGCAATCTTCCCTCTGGAATTTCGCTTTTCAAGCAAAAAACGGACCTGAATCCGCTCAAATTTTCAGGGATAGTCTGAGTTTCACATAGATCAAAGTTTCATGCATTTCAAAACCTTACCCCTAAGGGTTTTGCCCCATTTTAAACTAACTTGAGAGAGAAAATTGCTCCCTAGTTAACCCACACCTATTTTGAGGGGTAACACATAGCATCATTTGGTTTGGTTAAATGGAGTCGTTCCATTTCTTAGTACGAATCATTTGAAACGTTATTTCCAACTTACTTGTCAGATTATGGAGCAAGCCACATGGAGAGCGAGGAAAGGGGAAGAGCAACGTAAACACAAACCCCAAGCGTCAGAATGATGAAGAATAAGGAAAGACAAATGACTTAAAAACGAAGAGGAATTTGTTAAAAAAGAAAAAAGAGGGGAAAGAAAATGGCAGCAGCATCGTCGTCACCATCACCATGCAGAGTGGAGGAGGAGGAGAATTTAGGTAGCGGCACCAGGAGCAGGAGGAACACGAGCAGTAGCTGCAGCCCCATCACCATCACCTGCGCAGATGGCGAACAAGCTGGCGGGCAGCTGACAGGTATGTTTGCTTGCTGATGTGGACTACACCACATATCTTTCTCTCAATCCGTTGTCTGTTCATCCCGTCCCGTTCCCTTTTACATTTTTCTTCGGCATTTTACAACCTTTTATAAATATATTAAATTGAAACAGAATTCATTTTTCTCTGGGGAAGGGCTTTAAACAATTGAGGAGCCGCAAAATCTTTTTACCATTCAACAGCTGCCACTGTTACCGGTAAAAACCCCTGGATTTACCGCGAGTGACACAATTTTGTGCTGTCAGTTGCCGTGGGTGTGTTACTCTGTAGTTTTATTTCATTGTTTATTCTGATTCGATCGCGAGACATCATCCCCAGCCCCTCCGCCCCCCTAAAAAATTGAAGAGAAAAACAACAATTTCTCAGAGATCAAATCTTTCCGCCCGCCCAGAGGCGGTTTCATCCCATCAATCCCCTAAGGGTAGCTAGTTTTGTCTTGCGATTAAAGGGGCAGCAGCGATGGTGGTCTTGAAGATGGCGGATTTGCAGCTCTGCCAAACCTCTCGAGCGCCGGAGCGCCATTCTTCTTCTTCGATGATAATTGCGAGGCACGAGAACTTGAATTCCTGTTTTTCGCTTGCGGCAGTGGAAGATTATGAGCCAGCGGAGGCGAGCCAGAAGGGCGAGGGGTGGCCGTACGCACCAGAGGGGTGGCCAAAGCCCGGAGACAAATGGATTTGGAAGGTCGGTAGGAGGAAGCATGCCAAGGGCTACTGGCAGGACAGGTACCTGCTCTTGCCTAAGCGCTTACAGAAAGGAAGAAGAAAGATCTGGTTTTGGAGTAAGAAAAGCATCGAGGAGTATGTTAAGAATGAGTTCCCTGGGACCGACCTCGACACTTTCTTCGGCTCCTTTCAGTGGAGGGTTCCCTATGCTACTGATACTCCTACTCCTACTCCAGGTAACAAACACATTCTTCATCTACATTATCTTGACGATTTTATCAAGTCGGCAAATTTCGTCTGCTTTTACGCCGCATTCCATTAACAGACCGTTTGTTAGCGTATTGCTGTTTCGGAAAGGCTAACGATTGTGTTGTGTTTTTCACTTATTTGTTACGGACTTATTGCAGTATATCAAGAGATGGCCTGAAATGAGGCTTTTAGCTTGGGTTTAACCTTACATCTTGTAGGGATTTGATTCCACCCATGACTTCAGAAATCAGAAGAAAAATGCTACACAATGCTGCCAAAATTTGTCCCTGTAAAAAACATCTTTGTAGCTACGGGGATCCGTTTTGTTTCTAGGTCCAATAAAATCCGTGAGCTTGTCTCTGAATTACCAATTTGCCAAGACTCAGTCTGAATTTGGCATCGCTGACCTTTAGTAAATAAATTCCCACATATTTCCTAATTTTTTAAAGTTAAAGGTCCAGTGTATGCAATATTCAGGAAACAAGATATGCACGCAGTCTCTACGAACTTTAGTTATTTATGATAAGGTTATATCAATAACGAGCATTAAAAATGCTCCGCTTTTGTGCATTTTTAATGGATTTAGTGCTGATATATCAAATGACAATTTTAACACAAGATTATTCATTAGGTATCGATAGGAGTACAATTAGTAGCTGAAGAATATTTTATGTATAGGTAGGTGAGACATCATCTCTGATTAACTCTCCCATGATACATTTACTATCAATCCGTAGTTGACGTAGGTGGGATATACAAAATATAAAAATACAAAATATAAAAATACAAAACACAGCATAATACATCTTTAACCAAGTCAACTATGACCAAGTCTCATCAAGCGATCCTCATGCAAGACAACTAATTTTTGATGAGCTGGTTTATTGTAGGTTAGTTCCATTAAAAGCTAAGGATTGATTTTGTTCTCAACCTCTATTTTAATCACAATTTTGTATTAATAATATACATGACACTGTAAAGCAATGAGACAATCTAATTTAGAAAATGTACACGGTTTGTGCTGATGTAAATCCCAAAAATAAATTTCAATAAAGCACTTGCCAATTTTGTTAGAAAAAGAAAAGAAGAAAAATATAGTAAATTAGTACTTCTAGCCCTATGGGAGACCCCGCTAGAGCTTTAGAATCGTAGCCATAAGGGAGAGAAGTAGCCCCTCTAGAGTGGTAGACCGTATGTCGAGGGGAGCGTTGGGCCATGGTGTTGGAGGAACTCTTGAAAGAGCTTTTACGATCAAGGTTAGAACTTCAAAGCTAAGTGTAGACTAGTTTGGGAACACCATCAATGGCCACTAGACCATATTTCTAGTTGAGGAGGTCTAAGTTTGTTGCTATAGAGTTGATCTAATTTGAAAAGTAGGACAAAGTATGTGAAGACACTTAAAAGAGATATGGCTTTGTATACTTTTTCTTCGACTTATTTGTGAAACATATGTGGCAGTGTTTTTGATATTAATGTCGACCTACTTATCCATGATATCTTGCATTTATTGTTTAGTTTTCTTGATAACTTGTTCTGTTTTATGTATTTTTTTGATGGGTGCTCTAGCTAGTTTCGCAAAGGTATTGCCCTCCCCATACCATTAGTTTTTTGTGCTTTGCAATTGTGCTCGTTCCCCATATCATATTTATATGTCATTAGAGCCAAGACAGTTTGTTCGATAACTTGGTCTTTGTTGTTAATGATTCTAAACTTCTCTAGATAACATGTTGGCCAATTTATGAACATTTGCTATGTGTGACCAACCGTGATTTTCTTTTCAAAGAAGGTTGAAGCAAGACCTTTCAAGTGTTCAAATTCTTTTTTAACCTCCTCCTTGCTAACTTATGTCCGATGTTGTTGACATTGTTGATCTAGTTCTTCAGTTCTTCATATTTATTGACCAACTTGATTGTGATATCTTAGTTGGGGGAAATTAAACTTGATTCATTAATAGCCAAGGGGGGCCCGTTGCCCCCCTCAATCTAGGGGTAACTAAGGAGATCATGTCTTGAGGCCCACATGCAGCAGACACGGAGTGTCGAGAGCAAGATTGACCAACAAAGCCTAATAGCCCCCCTGATTTGCCTCCTAGCGCAGATCAACCAAGGCTCATCACATTCAAGCAACCTAGGGTACGGGGCATGGTAAACCATGGTCACCATGAGGTATGGTTAGTCCTTTTTTAATGCAAGGTGTTGTGTTTAATTTATTGGTCATGTAAACAAGGATCTTTGGTTGAAGTTGGATAGTGGATCACTTGCTTGAGAAATTGTCTTGGTTGCCTTGTTTCACATTGGTGGTCAACTTCTGTGCCCTAGTCCCATATTGTCACCACCTAGGAAAAAGGGGTAATACTGGGGGCCCTCCCAAGAGTAACGTTCTGCTCTTGATCATATTTAACATTAAGGGGTATCAAAAGGAAAAATAAGGGGTTCAAAATGCAAAAAGTATCGAGCAAACGCCACCTCTACAAAGACACTCATAGAAATGGATACCATAAGCCATGAAGTAAGCCTAATACCATATCACACTCATACTTGCTCTTGATGGGTTTTTACTTTCCCTTGTCACTCTCGGGACCTATCTCTCTACTTGGATAACTTTTTGTTCAGGTGGCACACCAAATAAGTTTGGACGAAGGCCCTCCCATACTTAAACTTGGTAACCCTCACAAGTTCTTGGGCTTGAATGATACTTGAAGGGGATACTGGGGTGAATTGTTTAAATGGCTTCTATCTAAAACATCAACTTACTTTGCATGATTCAAGGACTAACGTGTCTTATGAACATTGGTTTACTCTGTCTTATATTTTGTTTTGTTTTGAATGCCCTTGATATGGTTCTTTGAGGGATGTTTTGGGTTGTGCGCCCAGGACATTGTGCCTTATTGCAGGATTCTGACACGTGATGAAGAGCAGCGAGTCATCTGGTGACTCAAGTCTCAAACCCCTTAGACAATGGCTCTCACATCCTTAAAGACCTTGGATGATGGACAAATGGGCTTGGTTTTGAGCAGGTTAGTCATTATGCCACATACACGGGCTGGAAGCCCATAGGCTGGGCAGAGCACCCCAAAGCTTTTGTGCATAGAGGATGGAGGACGTTGCCTTTGGAGGCACCTTGGCATCACTTGACGATGAGATTGCACCCCTCTTGCACTAGTACGTGGCCTTTGGAGGACTATGATGTCACTCTTCTAGCTTTGATGTCACCCTTCTAACCTTGATGTCATCCTTGGAGGCTAGGTTTTGATGGATCCGGAGGTTGCCTGTTGTGGTATGGGTGAGGAGATACACCCTTGAGCATTTGAGGTATGACATGTGGCCTTTGAAGGCCCAACGATTCACCTTGGAGGTGTTGACCGCCTGTTTAGCACAGAGGTCAACTCATTATCATGAAGATTATTCTATGTCAGAGACAGAGATGGTTCTACTGGGTGTTTTATACACCAACACTTAAATTTTTGTAAAACGGGATTTTCGCACCCCTGCGAGGGTAT
>SNQJ01S0011168.1:72308-83874 GCA_010110895.2 Picea sitchensis
TCTGTTTAATCAATTATCATTGTTGTGGTGTGGACAAATAAGTGATTGAGTATCCCACTTGGGAAGGCATTACTTATTTGATCCTTGAGTGCTTTTATGGTTAGATGCCAGTGAAGGCAGTCCAAGTGGAGTAAGTGCCACTTGGGGCATGCTTGGCCCTAGGGTGTGACTTGATAATCTCTTTTGTATATCTTGTACTTGATCTGTACATCTTGTAACTCTTGTAAACTCTGTAACATTGTATAACCATTTGTATAACTCTAATTGTGGGGTTTTGGGTAGTTTGATTAAATTTAATTTGTAAACTTCTTGTAACGAACAACCCCAAACTTAGTTGACCCCATTTGCCCAACCTTAGGCACTAGTCCTTAGTTGACTTAAGGAAAGGGCTGACTTTGCATTTAGATTTAGATTTGAACTTGCATTGCTGCTTGTCATCTTAGGCTAGTTTTCCCCTTAGCCTATAATCAATTGAAACTAACTCCTAGAACATTGTAATCTAAAATCAACTTAGTAACTAGGGACCACCCCCCTTGGCTTCCCTAGGAGTAAGCCTAGACAAAAGAAGTTCTTGTCAAGGTGACAGTGTGAGCAAGAACTTAGACATTGTGTCTCCGAGGGCACACTAAGTGAGCGGGACTTAGCTCACGTCTGCAAGTGTGCATAAGGGCGACAACAGGAGGCATTACATCACCCTCCTAGGGCATGACGTCACCCTCCTAGGGTTTATTTCATGTATTTTTCATTTTTACACATTTTAGAGGCAAATTAAAGGGGTCGGCCCTCTTTAAGTATGGATAAATATTGTTGCAAGGTCTCTTATAAATAAAGAGACCTTGCCATTTTATTCTCATCATAACTCATATTCCTCACACACGAGAGGACTTGGATTTGAAATTTTCGCTCTATTGGCAACATTGGCTCTTTTACTAATGCACTATCTTTTGGAGGACATGCTTTGGATATTTCTTGGTGAAATTTTCTGCAACTAGGGTTTGTGCATGGTTAAAACTTAAATCTTGGTGAGGTAAGTAAAATTTGCAATTTCATCTTATTTATTGAATGCTTATGGTATGTTTTGCTTGTTCATATTGAAGGTATATTTCTCGTGTAAACCCTAGGAAAGGAGCTTATGGTGTTTCCTCCTCTATCTAGATTATTTCATCCATTAATTTTTAAGAAAATCTTGTCTGGGGTAAACTCCTAAAGCCCTAAAGTGCTAGCACTTTAGGAGTTTGGTTTTAGAAGCTTGTTGTATTAATTTAAAGAATCTAAGGAAGGAAGAGAATTCACTAGGGCCCAAAAGAGCTTGCTCTCTAGCAAATTTATCTATCAAAGTTTTAAGTTTAAGGCCCTAAGGTGTGTTATCACACAATTTATACTTGTCCAAGCCCAAGACAAGTGATGCGTTACTACATGATAACCCACCACTGTCACCTTAGTAGGAAATCCCCACGTTTTAGGGATGGAAGAGGTCCAGTCCAGGGATCTTGAGAACAATGAAATGCTTATTGAAAAAAAGAATGAGGGGCCCATAAAAAAATAAAATAATTAATCATAATTGATTATGCCAACCAGGGTAGAGCGTATGTGGACTCCATTTTTGTTACAACCATCTAATTTGCTCTTTTTTTGCTGCATAACTCACTTTAATTGCTATTTAACATACTCAAAAATTGCTTGTGATAAGTGCTACTTAATCTATTGGATAAATGCTAAATTTCTACCGTCTTTCCTTGCAATTTTGAGCAATATTTCTTGTGGCTGTTACAAAATTTCATTGCTGTTATAAACTGTTAGTTTACTGCAATTTTACTTAAGCCATCATCTATTTTCATTTGTCTATTGTCTGTTGAGGTTTTAATATCATTTGGTACTTGGAAATTGCTATATATATGTTATATTGCTCTTGTTCCGGGCAGTTACACAAATATTCTTCTTTTGCCTCAATTTTTCATACAAAGACCTTTGACTTAGGTAGCCAATTAGAGGGTTCTCCAAGCTTGGCCATTCACTTGCCTTTCCGATCCCTTGAGGTTATTGGGGATGCCTCCCCTGGGTTGGACCTCTTCCATCCCTAAAACGTGGGGATTTCCTACTAAGGTGACGATGGTGGGTTATCCTGTAGTTACACTAATTTGATTCATTTGTCTTGGGCTTGGACAAGTACAAATTGTGCGATAACAAGGTGCTAGCACCTGAAGCTTCATTCTATTTTCCTTGGATATTATCATCATTATTTCTCCAAGTTCTTATTGATGTTGTAAATGACTCCATAACCCAAAATGCACTAGTTCACTTTTTCTCTTGTGAAGGAATTTGATCAAACAAACTCTCAAACTCTATTGTCTAAAGCTTCCACTAACTTCCTCTAACCCTAGCTTAGCCTAAACTACTAACTTAGTTGTTGCTGTTGCAAATATTTGTTACAGCCGTCTAAACTGCTGTAATTTGCTGCATAATCCACTCTAATCATTGGCTAACGTACTCAAAAATTGCTTGAAATAGTTGATAATCGATCTACTGGATAATTGTGAAGTTTTCACTGTAATTTCATGCATTTCTGATCTATATTTCTTGACTGTTAGTTTGCTGCAATTTTACATCAGCTAGCATATATTTTCAATTCTATTGTCTGTTGAGGTGTTATTATTATTATTGCACAAATTGTAGGTTGGGCAAAGCCCGACCCAATCCACAAGAGTGAGACAACCACGGGAGTACCTACCCACTTACACCTTAGATAGATACTCCTTTCGCTTTAGAGATGACGAAATCATCTCAAGGGGGAATCTCAGTGACCCTAGGGGGAATGAGATGAAAAGTGGAAAGATGGTGAGTGAAACCCCTATAGGTCAAGATTGAAGTGGAACGATGGCTTTGAAAAGGGTCTTGAATGAGGACAAATGGTTGCCAAATGTTTTAGACCTGCAAAACAATGTTAGCCCTGCCCAGAACAAGACAAATGATCATAAAACCAAGCCTTTGTCTAAAGGGATCAAGGAAGAATTCTTGCTGCCCCAAAAATTGCAGCAATATATCAGCAAAGAATACTAGCAATGGCTGCAAGTTATGATGCCAAAAGTCAAGTACAAAATACTAGAAACTAAGCTAGCAATGACTAGTTTAACGTCCACTGAAAAGAGCAAGACTTTAATGGCATTTAAGGCTGTTTATTAGATGTTATCAGTAAGTTATTATTACAGCCAAGTGGATGTAGCAAACAAATGCTACAACAACAAATTCTAACTACAGAAATCAACAAGTAAATCGTTAAAAAGATAGTCAATGAGCAGTAGAACAATAATCTAGGTTCAAAGGCAAATTTCAGCGGTGGAAAGGTGAGAAATAGATAAAAGAAAGTGAGAAATTCCTTGGCTAAAAGAGGATGCTCTTAGGGCATAAGCAATCTTATAACACTAAGAAAAGATTCCAATTTGAACAAATGCAATATTTCGCAAATTCACGTATACCAATGTAATGATTTTATTTCTCCAATGCAAATTAAGATTAGTGCCTTGTGAATAGGTTATGGAGTCTTCTTGTGTAACGTTAGATCTACTGATTCTTTGGGGTGTAAGCCCTTTTACTCCCTAGAGCAAGTAAACCTAACAAGGTAAATCTAGGAGGGTGTAAGCCCTTTTACTCCACCTAGCAACCTTTGCAATAGCTTATCCACTTAACAACAATGATAGACTTGGTGGAGGGTGTATGCCCATATACTCCTCCAAGGGTCTAGACAAGAATAACCATGAAACAAGAAAGAAAAACCGACAACCAATTTCAAGAGATATGCAAGACAAACCCTTATCTACCAAGTACATTCCATCACCATAGCAAGAGACAAGCATCCAAGACATAGCCCACCACTTTAGCTCCAAAGACAAGTGTTTAACATCCAAAAAAACATCAAAGAGATATGCGATTTACCCAAGAGGGGCGAAAATTTCAGCCAAGTTTCTCACTCAAGAGAGAGTGAGTTATGATAACATGAAATGTCACAAGGTCTTTATTTATACAAGACCTTCAAAAATTAGTTTGTCCACTTAACTTTTAGGGTAAAACACAATTAGGGAGGTCGACCTCCTCTAATTGCCCCTTTACAATTCAAAAATTGATTTTTCACAAGAAGAAACCCTAAAAACATGATGTCATGCCCCTAAGGGTTGATGTTTTGGCATTTTGAGCAAGCCGTTGGGTTGTTGAAGGAGATGTGGGGACTCCAATGGCCATGTGTCATCATGATAAATGTCCTCTCCATCAATCGTGCCAAATCATCATCAAACCTCACCACCATCACCAAAACCCTTGCCCCAAGGGTGACGTCAAGCCCAAAAGTGTAGCGCATGGCCTCAAAGGAAAATCGTTGGGCAAGGTGAGGGCTAGGTATCTTCCTTCAAGGTGTCTTCTCTTGCCTCCAAAGGCAACGTCCATCATCTGTCAGCTCCCAAGGTGTGGGTCATGGCATCCACTTTGTGGAATTCAAACCCCAATGAAGGCCCAAGCTAGGCTTGTTCCTCTAAAAATGTCCACCAAACAAGGTCCTGCAAAGACAAATGAATGCACCCTCCAAGGGTCTCAAGTCAATTGTATCATGCCAAGTAAAATCACATTTAATACAAAAGCCACCTAAACATGTGCATCGAAACTACCTTTTCAAATCAAACAAGTGCTCAAAGACCCTATGCAACTTGCCAAGTTTAGGTATGGGAGGGTTGTCATGGTGGCCTATTGGGTGAGTCATTCCTCAAGTCAAGGAGTGTGTTCTAGGTGGACCCTCTCTAAGTCATGCAAAGAAGATGAAGTGGATGGGGGTAAAACTTTTAGGCATGGGGTTCATAACATAAAAGGGTTCGTATTATCTCATTTATGCGTGCCTTTGTAGAGGGTGTGCTGCACCTTCGTTTTCAATGCAACCTTTTTCCAAGCCCATTTATTGCCAGTTGGGATGGTTGATAGAGAAGCTTGGTGCCTTCCATGCCAAGAGCTTCATAGAGAAGATGAGTGTCCCCGACGAGATGAAGATTCTTCTCATAGTATGAATTTGATGGATATGATCTGCACTTTCCAAGAGGAACAAGTCACACAGGAATAGATCAACATAGCCAGAAGATAGGGGGAAAGAGAGGGGAGACTCCGGGCCTTGAATTAGTTGATAGGCGATGAAAAGGAGGAGTTAAGAAAGAGAGAATATTTGACTTACACTAGAATAAACAAAGCCTCAGCCCCTCCATCACAACCTACCACTACTCCTCCATCAACAGAGAAGGTGGTCCCACCAACTCCACATCCAGTACATGAGTTGCTTCCTAAGCCAACTCCCACAGATGAGATTTAGTTGAATATAGATGTTGCAACTATGTTTGGAAAACTGAATATGATGGTCCCGATGACAGAGATGTGCAAGATCCCTTCTGTAAGGAGGGAACTTTTGAAGTTATTATAAGTATCGATCGAGAAGCTCCTATCATTTTGAACACTATGTATCTCGATTGGCAAAAGGACAAAAGTCCTCCCTTCTATCTTTCATTAGGCATGAATGGCCTCCGCTTGAACAATTTTATGCTTGATTCTGGGGCCTTTGCGAATTTCATGTCATTGAAGGTGATGGAACAACTTGGTTTGAAGACAACCTGACCCTATGGAAATGTGTGCGGCATTGATTCTAAAAGGGTCAAGGTTTATGGGTTATGTGAGGACGTTAAGGTCTTTTTGATTGATTTTCCACATATCAGACTCCTCATGAACATAGTAGTGATCGATGTTCCGGATGCTTGGGGGATGCTCTTATCGAGGAGTTGGTTTGCTGCCCTTGGGGGTTTCCTTAGCATGGACCTTACCCATGCACACATTCCTACAGGAGATGGCACTTTCGAGGTATTATACAGTCGGGAGAGAGTTGACAAGCATGTGACCTATCCCATCGGTCCTGACTACACAAGTGAAGATGAGTTTGATGAAGTCCCAGACACCATTGAGTACATTCCACAGGATTTGCCCTTTATGCAGGAAGACTCCATAGGCATGCTCCTCCTGAGGACAAATGAATACAAAGAGAAACTTGCAATGTTCCAAGGGAAAGATCTAGGGTATATCCAAATTATGAAGAAAGAAGATGAAGAATGCGAAGAAGCCATCAAAAGGATGGTCAACGTAGAGCCTTCTTCCTATCCATACATTGAGAATATACCTTACATCAATTTTAGTGAAGGAAGTCCTGCGCTCATGTGGGACAAGAAGGGCAAGCCCAAGTATAACCAGAACAATGACAACTCATGGCTTGGCCCTTAAATTGTCAAGAAGAAGTCCAATAAAGAAAAGTATTATTTGACAGCCTTGGATGGGAGAAAGATGCCATTACCAGTGGATGGATCTCTTCTTCGACCTTATGTTCAGGTCACATAACTTCTTCAGGGCCTAGGCCCCAGGTAAGTAGGTAAGTAGGCAGGTCATCTTGCTTTCCTTGCATTTTGCATCTCGATTGCTCATATTAGTTTAGATGCATTTCATATTTCATTTTGCTCTATTTGCACATTGATTTCATTCTTAGTTTAGAAATAAAAAAAATGCTAAAATTTTATTTTCTAGATTAGTTTCCATTTGGATTTTGATGTATATGGACGAAGGGTGATATAACCACCCTAGGTTTTATGGTTTCTTGTTTCAGTGTAGGCACATGTCTACCAAGAGATGCTGTGGTTTTCATGCACTCTACGACGAGCACATGTCCCCAAGTAGGAGCTAGTTGTTATCCCCATTTTTTGGGATAACTAAGGAGATGATGTCTTGAGGACCTCAGGTTGCAGATATGAAGTGCTGAGAGACCACATGACTAGCAATGTCCACTTGCATATACGAAATCCCACTCTATCACCGCATTCTGATCCATTGTCAGCGCATCCACCACACCAGCTAGCTTCTGGAAGGCAGATGGGTTTTGCTCCATGCGGTACAAGTCAGATATTGGGTAGGTAATCACCCTAATATTTGAGGCATTTAAACATATTGTATTTAAACTGCTTTTGATTATAGAACGCCTGCTTGGACATTATGCTTTTGACCCTGTTTCACCTTGGTGAGTGTCATAGATTTCCTAGTAAGTGGCCAACCTTTGGGAAAGGTTTGTGACTGGGGGTCCCTTTAGGGGTTGTCGTACCATTCCCAACCATACTTACCACTTTCTGCTCATTACATTCCCATCATATTGCCCTCTTCCAGGCCCTTTAACTTTAGTGACCTAAGAGGGGCATGTACCTCATTTCATGGGAAGAAGGGGTTGAAGGCCCAGGGGGATGGTTGCTGGCAAAAGATAAGAGCCTAAAATAAACCTTCTAGATGTTCACCCGGTCAGGTCTTGAGAACTATGAACTACTTCTCTTAAAAGAATTGAAGACCTACACAATATCAAACACACAATAAAGATCCCGCTTGAATATAAGACTAACACAAGTACGTTACGACGCTTTACATGGTTACCCCTATGGCACTTTGTGGACCTCTTTGTTCAAGTGACACTGTGTTATTGCCCCCCAAGCTAATCGATTCACTATTGGGAATGCACACGTGTTTGGATCATTGATTAATTAATAAATGGCAATAAATGGGCTTGGAAAAAGGTTGCATTGAGTAAGAAGGTGCAACACACCCCCTACAAAGACACCCATAAATGAGACAATACGAGCCCTTGGATGTCATGAAACTCATTGACCTATGAAGTCTAAACCCCTATCCACCTCATCATCCATTACATAACCCTGGAGGGGCACCCTTGGGAGCATCCCCTACTTAAGGGTTTTGGTCTACCCAATAGGACTTTTATGACACCCCTCCCATACCTAAACTTGGTCAATTGGATAGGGTCTTAGAGCATTTGTTTAATTTGATGAGGTAGTTTTGATGCACATGTTTAGGTGCCTTGCTTATTAGATGTGGTTTACACTTGTCATGATATATTTGACTTGAGATATTTGGAGGGCGTACCCTTTTGTTTTGTAGGACCCTGCTTGGTGGCCAGCTTTGGGAGAACAAGCCTAGCTTGGGCTTCCATGGGGAAAGAAGCCCACATGATGGATGCCTAGGGCTCGCACATCGGATCAAAGAGACATGCCTTTGGAGGCTTACATGGCATCATGGAGGATCCAACTTAGCCTCTACCACCCAATCATTTTGCTTGAAGGGGGAAAAACGTCACATTCTTGAGGCTTGACATCATAGAGGGGCTAGGGTTTGGTGGTGATGGAGTTGCTCATTGACACTTGGCATGATTTGACTGGTGGAGACATGGATTGACCTTGGCACATGAAGAGGAGGCTTTAGGAGCCCCAATGACCTCCATTTTCCTCTCCAACGACTTGCTCCAAATGTCAAAACGTCCCCTAAAGAGATGACATCATCTTGTTTTTAGGGTCTCTAATGTGCAAAAGTGAAATTTAAATGTATTATTTAACATTATTTGTGTAAATGGGCAAGATTAGGGCTGTTGACCCCTATCTTGTGTTTTACCCTAAAATTAAGTGGACAAACTATGTGTTAGACATTTTGTTTAAATAGAGATCACATGATTCTCTTTTCATAATATAACTCTCCCATTGTGAGAAGTACTTGGCTGAAATTTTCGCTATTCTTGGGCATTATGGTGTTTCTCTCTTGTGCAAATGTTTTATGGTGCTATCTTTGGTTGAATGGATTAGGAGGAGTGATGCGCACCTTTTGGATGCTTGTTCTCTTGATCTTGAATGGTGATATTGCTTGGTGCTACTAGGGTTTGATCTCTCTCTCTTGGAATTGGTAAGGAAAAATCTGCATTGTTAGTTATTTCTTGCTCTTTCTTGGTTATGGTTGTTTGAAACCCTAGGAGGAGTATGTTGGATACACCCTCCATTAAGCTTCATCTAATTTGCTAAAGTTTACAAGTCTTTTTGCAAGGGTTGCTATGAGGAATACAAGTGTGTATACCCTCTTAGATTTACCCTAAGTTTGATTGGCATACCTTAAGGAGTAAAAGGGATTACACCCCTAGGGTATTTGTTGATCTAATTCTTTATTCTAAGACTCCATTCACTCAATTTTAAAGGCACTAATCTGAATATTTTGCATTGGAGAAATAAAATAGTGCATTGGGAAACGTGAATTTTTGTCATTTCAACTTTCTGCAATTTGGGTTTTGTTCCTTGTGCCTAGCGCACCTCTTAGCCACTAGGGTGTCCCCTCTAAAGGGGAATTGCTTGCTGCTGTAATAAACTTTCATCTTCAGCCATTAAGGCTACAAAAACCCTAATCAAACTTTCTCCAATAACTCTCAATTCAACCGCTGAAATTTGCTAAGATTTTCCCCACACCATCTAGTGATCATAACACATCTTTTGGTAGATTTTTGGCAAGTTTTAATGGTTGAATCTCTTGCTGTAATAACTTGTTTGTTACAGCCATAAGGCTGATTATTATCTCTGCAGAAAGTGTTTACTACAACCTTACTTTTCGTGCTAGTATCTTGCTCCTTTAATCTTGAGTTGCACTAGTGTTTTACTAGTTTATCTCTTGCATCATCTACTTGATTTCCAACACTTGTTTTAGCAGCTAATTGTGCCATTTCATTGCTGATATATTCTGTTACCAACTGCTGCAATTAGGGACAACAAGCTTAACTTGCTTGTCCATCATATACTTGGGCTTGTATCGTTGTTTTCCTTGTGTCTCGGGCAGGTACAATCAACATTTGCAAGGTCCACTACTTCTTAGCAACCTTTGGCTACCACCAAGAGCTTATTGAAGTCATTCTCCACACATAGAAACTTGATCTATAGGGGCATCCATTCATACATCACACTTTCCATCTCATTCCTCCCTAGGGTCATCAGGATTCCCCCTTGAGGTAATCACTTCACCTCTAAAGTGATGGGAACGCCTATCTAAGGTGACATTGGGTAGGTGCTCTCTTAGTTGTCGCCATTTTGGTGGTTGGGTCGGGCAAACATTGGGTAGGTGCTCTCTTAGTTGTCGCCATTTTGGTGGTTGGGTCGGGCTTTGCCCAACCTACAACTTGTGCGATAACAAGAGGCATTATATGCCTTGGGGGTATTCGTTTTCATACTCAAAATACCCACTTTACCTAAATATTGCCTTTTTGAGGGGAAATAGGGAAGTTTTCCTTGTATCTGTAGTCTTCTCAAGTGGTTGCGAGTTGTCTCAAGTAAAAGATGACTTAACAGGAGTGATTTGTCATAAAGTGGAGATCTCAAGGAAAGAAAGCGCACCTTCCTCTTTACCACGCTTTTTCCCTTGACATGTGCGCCCTTGTGATTTAGAAACATCATGCTTTTCCTTGGAGATGAATTGTGTGCTTTGTGCTTTGGAAACATCACGCTTTTGTGATGGGGAAACATCACGCTTTTCTTTGGAGTTAACTCACCTTCCTTCTTGGGAAACCTCACACCCTCACAAGCTATATAAGAAAGGCGACCCCTTCGTCACAAGAGAGAATTGGAGACTTGGAAAATGTTGTTGTAATGCTTCTATGCTATTCGAAAAAGAAATAAAGAGACTTTGGAGGTCATACCTGTGTATTGTGCCAATGTGTGGATGTTCAATGTTCCTTTGGCGTGTTGAGGTAACTGTAGGTTTACTTTCTTGCAATTCTCTTTTGTCAAATTTATCCTTGAATAACAAGATCCATTAAGCTAGTTTGCATTTCTAGATCTTGTTGTTATTAGCATATGTGATTGAAGATTTCATGTTCATTTCAGTTAATTAACATGTTTTCTAGATCCCATGTGTAGGGAATGTTATCGCACAAATTGTAGGTTGGGCAAAGCCTGATCCAATCCACAAGATGGTGAGAACTATGAGAATACCTACCCACTGTCACCTTAGGTAAGTACTCCCTTCGCTTTAGTGAAGGAGAAATCCTAGACAAGGGGGGTATCCCGGGTGACCCTAGGGGGAAATGGGATGGAAAGTGGAGTAATGGAAGATGAAGCCCCTATAGGTCAAGTTAAGAAGTGGAAGATGGCTTGGAAACAAGTATTGGTGATGGTCAATGGTTGCCAAATGTTTGAGTACTTGCAACAAAGAATTGTACCTGCTTGAGACAAGAGGAAAACAAGTATACAAGCCCAAAAAAGAAGTGGACAAGCAAGAAACGCTTGCTGTCTTATAGTAAACAAAAATATATATTAGCAAGAACAATAGCTAGTTACTGCAGATTTAACCATCAAAATTGTCAAATAATTATTGGACAATGAAGTACTAAAACAATAGATAACTTTCCAATACTTAAGCATGAACTTTGACAGTAAATTAGGGCTGCTAGATAGTGTTTTCAGAGATTTATTGTAACAACGAAGAGGCTATAGCAAAGATTTGCTACAATAGCAAATTTCAACCACGAAAATTAGTAAGTAAACTGACAAAAAGTTAGCCAATAAGCAGTATAATGATAATAGTGGCTTCCAAGCAAATTTCCATGGTTGCAAAGCAAGTTAAAGTGAAAGATAGATTATGTTTTGCTGTAGCCCTTGTTATCTCCTAAAATAGCACTGTCATTTTACCAATTTTTAAGTGATAGGAA
>SNQJ01S0011168.1:89411-105042 GCA_010110895.2 Picea sitchensis
GATATTTTGTTTTGACTTTCCATTTTTAGAAGTCTAGATCCATTTTTATAGGATCTCATCCTACACTTGTTTGGTTTGACTATTTTTAGCAAATCTGATCCATCTTTCAAGGATCTAGATTTCATCTTGTAAGGCTATAAAGCAAAAGACATTTGAAGCACCAAGGGGTTCAATTTTGGAGACTTTTTCATATTATGTACTCAAACTTCTCATTTTCATATTGAGTAATACAAGCTTCTTTTGCCATAACTTGTTCAGATTTCATCTTCTTATCTATTCTGTACTTGCACCTGGATATTATATTCATGCTGTTATGCTTGTTTATGCCCGATAACTGTCATCTTATCATTGCATTCATAAGTTAAACTTTGCAAGTATTCCTGTGATTATTGTAATTGGCCATTTATATATGCTTTATATGTGATTCTGCTGATATAATAGTTATTTCTCCATACATCCCTTTATTTGTAAACTCTCTGAACATTTGTGGTTGAAAACCTTGTCCATCTAAATGTGTTCATGCATGTTTTGAGTGAGAAATGATTCAGTCATTCGACTTGATCCAAACCCACACTTATTATTGAGAAAACAGTTACCAAAAGATTAAGTTACCAGGCATCTCTGACTTACAGCCTAGGAGAGTTTCCTGGAGTGATAACAACCCTAATGGCTGTATCTTTTTATTAATGATAACAAGAGAGTCACTAGGCTAAACAAGACGCCCTAGTGGCTTTAACAATCTTAAGACACCAAGAAAGGATTCTAACTTAAACAATTTCAATATCTCTCTAAATCATGTATACCAATGCAAGTAATTTATTTTTCCAATGCAAAATTAGATTAGTGCCTTGTAAAATGGGTTATGGAGTCTTCTTGAATTATATTAAGTCTACTACCTCTCAAGGTGTGTAAGCCCTTTTCCTCCCTTGAGCAAGTAACCCGAACAAGGTAGATCTAGGAGGGTGTAAGCCCTTTTACTTCTAGCAACCTTTGCAATAGCTTTTTCAACAAACAACAATGATAAAATTTGGTGGAGGGTATATGCCCTTATATTTCTCCAAGGATTTAGCCAATAATAACCATGGAACAAGAAAGAAAAACTAACAAAATGTAGATTTTTTTTACCAATTCCAATAGCTTGTAAGACACAAACCCTAGTTACCAAGAACTTTCATCACCATAGCAAGAGAAAAGACCTCCAAGAGCTAGCACACCACTTCACTCCACAAGACAATGACAAGCCATAGCATGAGAGAGAGAGAGAGAGAGAGAGAGAGAATAATATTGCCCAAGAGGGGCACAAATTTCAGCCAAGTAGCTCTTCTCATGTGAGAGTGTTAGCTATGATAAAAATGAAATGAAGTTGATCCTTATTTATACAAAACTTCTAAAATTTGTTTGTCCACATTTAGTTAGGGTAAACTGTAAAGTAAGGAGGTCGACCTCCTTTACTTTGCCCCTTTACAAGATAAATTTAAATTTGCACATGAAGAAACCCTAAAAACATGACGTCATCTCCCTAAAGGGTGACGTTTTGGCACTTTAGTGAAGTTGTTGGGGTTGTAGGTGAAAGCGCTAGGCCTCCAAAGGCCATGTGTCTCCTCCACAATGCAAGGGGTTCTCCCATCCAAAAGTGCCAAGTGTCCATCAACCACCACATGTCCTAGCCCCAAAACAAGACGTCAAGCTTAGAAAAGTGGCGTAAGAGCTCCCAAGCAAGTCGTTGGGCTGGAAGAGGGCTAGGTGTTACTGTCCAAGGTGTCCTCTTTTGCCTCCAAAGGAAATGTCCATCATCCAGCTGGTCCCAAGGTGTGGGTCATGGCATTCAACTTGTGGGCTTCTTGCCCCAATGAAGGTCCAAGCTGGGCTTGTTCCTCCAAAACATCCATCAACAAGGTCTTGCAAAGACAGACAAGTGCGCCCTCCAAGGATCTCAAGTCAAAGCATCATGGCAAGTAAAATCACATTTAATACAAGAGGCACCTAAACATGTGCATCAAAACTACCTTATCAAATTAAACAAGTAATTGCTAAGTTTAGGTATGGGAGGGTTGACAAGGTGATCTATTGGGTGAATTATTCCTTGAGTCGAGTGTTTCTTAGGTGGACCCTCTCTAAGTCATGTGGAGAAGATGAAGTGGATGGGGGGTAACACTTTTGGGCATGGGGTTCATGACATACAAGGGTTCGTATTGCCTTATTTATGGGTGCTTTTGTAGAGGGTGTGGTGCACCTTTGTTTTCAATGCATCCTTTTTCCAAGCCCATTCATTTGCTATTAATTAATTAGGGTCCAGAACCATTGGGTACTCCCAATGGGTAACATAAAACTTGGGGCGCAGTACCACAGTGTCACTTGAAGGGAGAGGTACATAGAGTGCCATAGGGGTAAAGAAAAGCTTGTAACACACTGGTGTAGATCCCTCAACAAGTGGGACATTTTTGTATATGTTTATTTTCTTTTGCAGGTCTTTGATTTTTCAGGAGAAAAGTTTCATCGTTCTCAAGACCTCTTTGGGTGAGCATCTGGAAGGTTAATTTGGCTTTTATCTTTTTCCAGCTACATTCCCTTTGGGCCTTCAACCCCTTCTTCCCATGAAAAGAGGTACAATCCCTTCTTGGGTCAGTACACTCGAAAATCTGAAAAGATAAGGAGGTGAAAAGGAAAGTGTGAAAAGTGATAAGTATGATCGGGAACAATACGATGACTCGTCAAGGAGACTTCCCAGTAGCAAACCCATTCCGAAGGGTGACCACTTACTAGGGCACAATGTTAACCACCAAGATGAAACAGGGCAAAGAGCATAACTTCCAAGCATAAGTTCTACACTCAAAAGCAACTTTAAATGCAACATACTCAAATGCGTCAAGTATTAAAGTGACACTTACCACAATACCTGACTTGTACCTCATGGAGCAAGACCCATCGTCCTCTGGAAACAAGTTGATGTGGTGAATGCTAGCATGACAAATCCAGGTTGTGTGGTGGTGAAGTGGGTCTCTGTCAGTCATATGTCTCCCGATACTCCATGTTTGCAACCTGAGGGCCTCGATACATCATCTCCTTAGTTATCCCTAGAAATTCAGGATAATAGGGAACATCCATCTTTAACGAAGTGTTTGTAGGAATTTTCTAAGCTTGCAGGGCCTTGGGATTGGAGGAGTGGAGGATTCTAGTTTGAATCTCCATCATCTTCAACCTCTTTCTACGGGAACAAAGTCCCTCTACAACCCACTAAGAAGACTCCATTGCCCAACATTTCTTTCTCTCTAACATCTCTTTCTCTTTCCTTTTTCTCAACAAAATTAAAAAGTTTTCTTTCGGTTACTTTTATTTTTGCATGCAAATTAATGTTTTGTTATTTTAAAGTTAAATCTTGAGAAAAATATTTGTGCATGCTAGAATAAGTTAGATCTTTACTTCACTCATAAAAAGCTTCATTCATAAGTAGATCTAGCTTGCTTAATTTAATATTTAGCTAGTTTTTCTAAGTAAATCTTTAAGGCTAAAAGATAGATCAAGTCTTAAGTGTTTCAAATATAAATTTGGGCAAACTTATTGATATTGCTTTCTGTTCTAGAAAAGCAAACAATATCATTAAGAAGAGGCTCATTTTTCTTGCTTTATTAGGCTCATTTTGACTAATTTAGTGTAGGTTTTACTTAGAAAATTTTCGTACAGATTTTGTATATCATCTAACACATTTTGCATGGTCCTCCAATACATGTTTGGGCATCTTTTGCCTCTATTACCTTGCTGTTTTTTGCAGGTTTGTGAACAACCAGGCGGAGACTCTACCAAAATTTGGTGGATTTGGACTATCCGGGATCCCGAAAGCACCTATCCTCCTTCATAAACACTTCTGAAAACTTGTAAGCTTAGTGGTATTGTTCCTATAAGGGACCACAAGCATTTCCCAGAAAATATTGTAACATCATCAATAAAATCAATGGGCTACATAGTGCACAGTATTCAATCCCCCCTAGGGGATTGATGTTTTGTGTGATTGTCTCAATTTTTACAATTTTCACTTATGTTCTCAAATCTCACCTAAAAAAGCTAAAATAAACCTTAAAATCAATCACAACACCACATAATATTAGTTTAGTTTCCATTTTTTTTGTGTGTGAAGTCAGACGGGCCTTCTCAGAACTGAGTTCTCCCCATGTTGGACCTTCGACATTCTCTTGAACTTGTGTGTGAATTTCGAGGGATATCCTCCTTGTTGGACCTCTGCATAGTTCAACATCCAATCTGGAGGATAGCCTCTAAGGGGCCAAATCTAGATTAGATTTATTTTCTTGTCATCACTTTGCACACATATCGCATAGTGGTTTGCACTCACAACAAAATCTTCACTTTTGGCACCGGTCCACATTTCAACATTTGCTTATTATTTCCTTTCAAGCACTTGTATCTGCTCTCAAGTTATTTCATTCATATGCAAGTATCTTGTATGCTTTATTTTCTAGCATAAACAATTTCCTTTGATGTGTCATATATGTTGCCAGTTTAGAGTTATTTGTATTTTACTCTTGTTTTCAATAAACTCCTAGAATAATAATTGTGCTTGGATTTAGTTTGAGCTTTAGATTCTTTTATTAGGGACTACCTCTCTTGGCTTCGCTAGGAGTTGGCCTAGACGAGGGAGTTGAGGATCAGGTGACAACACCTTGACTCGAGGCTTGTCCCCAAAGACACACCTAGTGGATTGAAGATTTCTTCCAGCGTTACACGAGGTGTGTATAAAACGTTCTTTGTAAATGTCAGTGAGGAAATAAGCCGAGAATTTGGCGACATTTTCGAACCCACAGGGTGCGAAATATTAGGCTCCAGAATTTCCGTGAAATTTCCGATATTTTCAATGTGTCGCGACACAATGATTAACCCGTGAAACTTTCTCATTAACCCGCGAGTCGATGGAAAGGATTTGACTGTTCATTTTTTTACCAAAAATTAAATCGGCGTGAGGGTTTTGCAAAGCCCATGATACCTTTGTTTTCTATTTCACTTGTGAATTGTGAGAGAGCAAAAGAGGTGTAAGGAAAACCATTGTGCATCTATCCAGGAGGAGAAAGCCAAGGATTTTGCTTCCATTAGTGCCAGCGAAGAGATCAAGATTTCCAGGTATGATCAAAAGCGTTTTTTTTTTCATTTGTTTGAAGATTTGAACTTTCTTTTTTTTATTTTAGAGTTTGGCTAGGGTTTGCTTTGTGCAATGTGTCTCTTCTTATTGTTTTGAATGGAAAATTCAATCATTCTAAATTTCTAATTCATCTATCTCTTATTAATAATTATTTAACCTTTGCATTATGGTGTGTTTATTTTTTTTTTGTGCCATAGGTTTAATATATTCACCTAAACAAAATGTCGAAGGCGTTGGATCAATAATAGGTGTATGGTGAACCAGTGGACCTTCCCAATAGACAAATATTGACATGCAATCTTTGCGGCAAAAGATTTATTCCGGAATTAGCCACTCGAAATACCACCTTGCCAAAATCCACAGGTTTGATGTGGAACCTTGTAAAAAGTTCTGGAACTTGTGCATAATACAAATAATCACTCATTAATTATGGCCTAATAGAGGATCGACCGAGCTCATAAAGCGAGAATTACGTACCATTGTAAATAGAAGCGATGGAACAAGTGCCTCTGAGAGAGACAGCCATTACCACAATCCTCCTCATTCTGAGGGCCCTCAGCCACCTTGCCCCCTCATCAACCTCATCTTGCTTTGTGATGAGGTCAAGACCTGAGGGGCAACCTTCCTATTCGGTCATTGATTAAAACAAAGAGACGGAGGAGGCCGACAGAAGCATGGCCAAATGTTTTCTTTGGTGATATACCTTTTAACATTGCCAACAACCTTCTACCATCCCATGTTTAAGGCTGCTGCAATTGTTGGCAGCCGGGGTATAGGGGCCCTTCCTATCATGGTTTGAGAGGCCGTCTCCTTCAAGGAGAAAAGGCGGTACCTGAGAAAGATTAAGCTTCGAGAAACATGGAAGACCACGGATGCCTTTGTGATGTTGGATGGAGTCGGGTGATGGGAAGGGCGGATCAATTCTAAACTTCTTGGTTAGTTGTCCCAAAGGGGACAATGTTTATCAAAAGTGTTGATGCAAGTGCATGTACAAAAGATGCACAATTATTATGAGTTGTTGGATGGCTTTATCAGAGAGATAGGCTTGTGATATGTTGTCGAAGGTCATCACGGACAATCTTTGCTAATAATTATGTTCTTCTTTGGGAGGATGCTTATGGAAGTATCCATCCTTGATGCAGGTCCTTGTCGCATACATTGCATTGATTTGATGCTACAGAGGACATGGAAAACTTCCTTGGATCAAAGGAAATCATTGAAATAGCTCGGAGTGTGACAAAATATATATATAATCACACATTTGTTCTTTCACTCATAGAGACAATTCCGCAGGGGAACAAAGAGGTTGGTAAATCACTTAATCACGCGTTTTGCCACCACCTTCATTTCTCTTGAGTCGCTCCTCCAAAGTATGTTGGACTTACAAGAATGTTTCTTTACGATGAGTGGGCTGCTGTGTCTATAGCACCAAACATGATGGGCAAGCCATAGCCCAACTTGTGGGACATGACTTGATATTCTGGAGTGGAGTAGAGGAGGTATGTACTCTTAGTGAACCTTTGGTAAGGTTCTTGATTGGTTGATGGTGAGAAGCCATCAATGGGCTACTTGTGAAGACCATGGATGAGACCAAGAAACTATCTGGGGTACTATGAGAACAAGGGAAGGACTCACCAGAAGACTCAGTTATAGGGAGTGTGATTGATGTCTTGATGGAATAACACTCTCCATCGTCCCATTCATCTCTGATGAGGCTCTACCTCAACCCTGCATTAGCTTATGCTTGTGGATTTAATTTTGATGGTGAGGTCATTGATGGTTTCCTCGAGTGTGTTAGGAGGATAGTCTTGACTCCAATTTGGCCTTCCCGAGAGGTTTCTAGACATAATGAGATATATTGGATGGCATCCGAGATGTTGGGGTATGATATGGATGTCCAAGATAGGACCACAAGGATGCCAGGTAAGCTTCAATTTCAATTTTGTTTATTCCTTTCTATATATTATATATGACATTTGTTGCTTGATGGAAATCTGAAATATAGTCGTTGTCTTCCCTTTCATTTTATTCACTGGAGATGTATGGTGGACACACTATGGTGGAAAGCTCCCAAATCTACAGAAACTTGTCGTTCAAGTGCCTAGTCAAACTTGCAGTTCTTCAGGTTATGAAAGCAATTAGATGTCTTTGAAAGATACACTCAAGAAAGCGCCATGATTAGAAATGTTAAAAATGCAACAATCAAAATTTAGATTGTTTAAACTTTATATTTTTAATTTTAATTTTTACAATTTAGTGTTTACTATTTATTTACCATCACTAACTATAGCTCTCAATTTTCATACAGGTTAGGTACCCAACGTCTTAATGACTTGGTATATATCTACTACAATCTAAGGTTGTGGGTGAAGCAACTTGACAAAGAACCATACATATAAGCCATTTCATTGGATAACATTGGCACCACCAGTCAGTGGAGGTGGAGATTCAGGAGCCTGATATGGAGGAGGCCCTAGGAGTGGTTGGAGAACATCTGAGATAATTTGAGGAGGGCAATGAGGAGGAGGAGGAGGAGGGGGTGAAGGAGGTTCCACTCAGTGGATCTGGAGAGGCTGAGGAGGAGATTGGACTCCAGTGGATCAATGCCACCACCACCTCCGCAGAGAGCCATACCTAGAGTTGGACTTGGGTTTGTTGGGATTAGGAGGAGGCAACACACTTTTCCCTCCACCTCGTCCCTAAACACCACCACTTGAGGGAGCATCTGGAGCAGTTGGATCTTCACTCCAACCTCATCTAGAGTAACTCCACGACCACCTACTGCTTCAAGAGGAAAATTGGTGCCCTTTACCCGTAAAAGGGATAGAGTAGCAACAACACCACGACATAGGAATCCAAATCATTGATTCCTATGATCTATCATTTTCATTTTATCATGTACTATTTAAGTGTATCTATATGCCTCATGATGATTCATCTCATGAGATACATTCTTTGATCAGTGGATGTGATTTTGTATCTACTATCATCCTGTCATGAACATGTTTCAGAATTTTTAGTTTAGTAGCGATATGTGACCACTTGACATCTTAGGCATCTTATTTATTGGTTGTATTTTCATATTGATGTAGAAAAGTGTTTATTTGATGTTGTTGTTACTTTACAAGTTTAAAATTTAAAAATTGAAAAAATGATTGTTTTTGTATTTTTTGAGCTCTTGCCGACATATTCCGACATTTTCAGTTGATGTCGCCGACATGATCTCTAACCCACCCTCGCCGACACTTTCCTCGAGCCATGACATTTCTGTTGTTAGTATAAGTGACTGCAAATCCTATTCTCTCATGAAGAAGAGGTGCCCAAAGGTTCTGCATCTTGTTGAAGAAGGCCCAAAGGTTCATGCGGTTGAAGTTTTACTTATACAGCTAGCAATTACGGTTCTTCTTTATTATTACAATCATTTAGCATATTAGTTGTATAAATAAGATCAATGAAAGAGAGGCAATCACAGAAACAATAAAGACACACAGATTATCCTGGGAAACCCTCATGGGGAAGAAAACCCAACAAAACTTCCTCAATATAGATAGACCAAAGACCAAACAAAAGATCCTCTTCTACTCCTTCACTAGGAAGAGTAGTGCACTACTTAACCAAGAGATGCCAAGACATAGACCAAAACCCTCCATGATGTCACCCCCAGTTGCAGTAGGTTCTCCTCCAAGACTTGTGCACTGCAAAGGTGTTGATGATTACAACTGCGTGAGACATCCTCCAGGACACAGACTGAGTGAGCCGGCCTGTGAGGAAGCCCATGAGTTGGGTGTGCCCATGAGATGGATATGTTGTTCCTCTTTGAGACGGAGATGGAACGCTGTGTGCCCCTGTGTGGGGTGAGGAAGCCCATGAGTTGGGTGTGCCCATAAGATGGGTGTGTGGTTCCTCTCTGAGATGGGTGTGTGGTTCCTCTCTGAGATGGGTGTGTGGTTCCTCTTTGAGACGGAGATGGAACGTTATGTGCCCCTGCGTGGGGTGAGGAAGCCCATGGGTTGGGTGTGTGGTTCCTCTCTGAGATAGAGGTGGAACAATGTGTGCCCCTGTGCGGGGTAAGGAAACCCATGAGTTGGGTGTGTCGTTCTCTCTGAGACGGAGATGAAATGATGTACTGGTCTACTCTGTGCAGAGAGTTGAGATGATGTGATACTCCAGATGATTCTCCTATGAGACGCCACTAGAAAGAGATCTGCTGAGTAGGACGTGCCTGTGGCTGAGCACATGTGAACGTGATCCTAGTGGCTGAGCACTAGTGAGTGTGATTCTCTTATGAGACGCAGTGAGATAGAGATGTGGACGTTCCCGTGGCTGAGCACAGATGGATGTGCCCCTAGTGGCTGAGCACTAGTGGGTGTATGAGATCCCTTGCTATATTGTCCAAGAGTCAAACTTACCTGTAACCCTATTTGTGATGTAAAGGGTATAGGTCGGCCCCACCATAAAGTAAAAGATTATTAATGTAAAAGATAATTGATGTAAAAGATAATTAATATGGTAATTATTAATTATATTTTGAGTTATTGAGGTCGGCCCTATTGTGCCAATAGACACATCATTTGATGTGATAAGTCTTGTATAAATATAAGTGAATCCCCATTGAGGAAACACACTTATCATCGTGTCATCTCATGATTTAAGAAGTTGTGGTATGAAATTATGAGAATTACAACACCCTCTTGTGTGCTAGGTTTGGTGATGGTGCGGGAGGTCTCTCTCTTGAGAATATAGCAAATGATTGGCTGGGTTTTCTTCCCTTGTTGAGAAGGGTTTCCCAGGATACTTTTGTGTTCTTGTGCATGATTATTCTTCTTGTGATCTTGGTTTGCTGTAGTAGTTATGGTTAAGTTTATATGCTAAATAGTAAGAAAATTAAAAATGCATCAACTTACCATAAAATCAACAAGAGCTAGGTGTGTGTGTTTCCAAATGAGGCACTGGCCTCTCTTATAAATAGTGGTCTCGCCAGCCTATAATTAGGTGTGGGCCGACCTGTCACTTTACCTTCTTAATTTACAATTAACTGACAAGGCACAATAGGGCCTAATTAAATATAATATAATAATATTATTCAACTCTCTCTTAGGTAGAATATTATTCTACGTTACAATATTTCAACACTTCCCCTTAACAAGAAGGGTATTCTATTGACAACATTAATAACAACTGACTGGACTCAATACATCATCAAGAGGAGGAGACATCGTCATCAACATCGGGAACACTGTCGATCATATCTATAGGTCATCGGAAGTTTTTCTCATCATCAACATTAGTAGAAACTAAACATCATCATCATCTGCAGCGCAGAGCTGGAGTAACATCATCATCATCAACAACATGAAGATGGAACATCAACATTAACAACAAGAAGCTGGAATAACATCATCATCATCAACACCATGAAGCTGGAATAACATCATCATCATCAACAACATGAAGCTGGAACATCAACATCTATATTTGGCAATAGAATGAGGCAGGTGCATCAACAACAATATCTGTGGTACTTTGACTGACCGTCCTTACTGGAACTTTGGGATCTGCCCAGGAATCATAAGATTCCCTAGGATATAGAATCCTAACTGAGCTACCACTACTGACCACAACTGGCATATACATGCACAGGTACTCTGACAGACCGTCCTTATTAGACCTTCGGGATCTGCCCAGGGATGATCGGTCCCCTAGGATATAAAATCCTAACTGAGCTACCCGCTGTTGGTCAGGATACCATAGTATCATCAACATCACTCCCCCTTTCGAGGGAGGTCCTTTCGAACTACAATAAGCTTGTCTCAGAAGTACTCAAACTTCACACGAGATAGAGGCTTAGTCAACACATCTGCAACCTGCTCATTTGTGTCAACATATTGGAGCTTTACAACTCCCTTCTGCACCATGTAGTGATACCAGATCTCTATGTGCTTCGTCTTATCATGGAACACTGGGTTCTCTGTCATATTTATGTACCTCTGGTTATCACATAGGATCATGGTAGCTTCCATCTCCAGATCGAACAGACCTGTCAACAACTTGTGAAGCCATATGGCTTCACAACTGGCGGAGCATGCTGCAATGTACTCCGCTTCTGTCGTACCGAGAACAATACTGGATTGCTTCCTGCTTTGCCACAAAGTCATGGCTGACCCCAAACTAAAACAATTTCCTGAAGTGCTTTTTCTGTCTGAAGCACTTCCAGCCCAATCTGAATCAGTATAGCCATACAATATGAAGTCACAATCTCCAGTATAACAGAGGCCATAGTCCAACGTACCCTTAAGGTATCTCATCACATGCTTTGTAGCTACAAGGTGAACACGTTTGGGCTCCACCAGATACTGACTCAAGGTGTTCACAACAAAGCATATATCTAGTTTGATATTCGTCAGATACATCAACGAACCAATCATCTGTCTGTATAGAGTAACATCAACTATTTTTGATGAAGTATCAACCAATAACTTCAGATTCGTCTCCATAGGAGTGGACATGGTTCTACAGTCCATCGTGTTGAATCTCTTCAGAATTTCCACAACATACTTTCTTGACTAAGGAAAATCTCTTCTGGGCTCTGCCATACTTCAAGACCGAAGAAATAGTGCATCGGGCCTAGGTCCTCATTTCAAATTCAGCAACAAGCTTCTTCTTACAATCAGTGATGATCTTTTCTTCATCTGTCAAGAATAACTCATCCACATATAGCAGTAATATAACTGGTCTATCATTCTCAATCTTGAAGTAAATGTTGGGATCAACTTTACTCTTGGTAAAGCCCAAGCTCATCAGAAAACTATCAATGCTGCCATACCAAGCTCTTAGAGCTTGCTTCAATTTGTAGACACGAGTCTTCTTGTCCTGTACTTCGAAACCAAATTTTCACATCACATTGTACCAACCTGGTACACTTGCTCAGCTGCAACTCAATTTGCATAATCATGTGTTGGTTCTATGTGCTTTCTGCAAAGCACTATTTGTCTCATTGCCTGAGAGTATGTCCTCTACTTTTTCTGCAACTGTTTCTTTTGGAACTGGGACTTTGCACCTACAACTGCTATTTCTGAAGCTGAGAATGACTACTCTATTCTCACTGTAGCTATTGAACTCTAAGAGTAGCTCCTCTATTCTATCATGGCAACAAATTCATCTGAAACTGAGAGTGGCTAATACTGAAGGTAGTTTTTCTTCTTTCATGGAGGTAACTCAATCTCAAATATAGGGACTGCTCCTTCTAAATCTCATATTGTATCGGAATCATGGTTGTTTTGGCTGTCTTCACGAACACTGGAACTATTTCTTCGATTACTGGAGCAAGTGTCTCGTTATAGTCTTCTCCTTCTTGCTGGGAGAGTCCTCTGGACACAAATCAGGCCTTGTACATCTCTATACTGTTATCTGCAACATGCTTGATTTGTTAGATCAATCTTGGAAGTCACCACTAACTTCCCTTCTGGTCTTAAGGCAAAAATCCATATCCCAGTTCTTCTAACTGGCTTCCTCCTCTATCATTGAAACAAGGGAATCTTCTCAGGAGATTTCATGTCTCCTCGAGGTCTCTGAAGCTATGATCTAGTCTTCTCAACTCATGGCATCTGTTTGCCAGTCCTGGAAGATGTCTCTTTTTCCCATCTGATCCTTTCTGAGATCAGGCTTACTCTGAGTCTTGATTTCTTTTGAGTCTACAAAAACTTCATAGTCTCTGCAGGATATACTTGGTGTTGAATACCAAGTCCTAATATGAAAAGCTGAGTTAGACTTCAAACAGATTCTGCTTCCTGTCAAGGTGGCTTCATTATCCATTGACCAAGTCTACTGTGAGTTCTATTCTATTGTTCGGTCATCTTTGGAGCCTTCTGCTCCTTACAATCAATCTCCATATGAGATACTCTGTATCTCAAAAGTAGCTTCTTCTTCATCCTCTTTGGTACATGGATGTATACGGTCATGTATTTGCTCCATGTCACATCTAATATGTTGCCTCCTGCAACCATCACTATAGCTCCCTTTAGGGTTATCAGCTGTAACTTGTCGGGAACAAGAACAACAAGGGAGAAACAGTAGACAAGAATAATACTCTTTATAATAATAATAAACATAATAGCGATAACAATCGTCACAATAGCTTTTTCAGAGCTATCACTTGTGACCTTCCTGAAACAAGGGTCAAAAGTAAGAAATACAATAATAAGAAATGAGAGCAACACTCTTGTAGTGTTGTGATCAATCATTCCTCGATGGTAACCTGGAAACAAAACAAGAAGTTTCTCCTGGAGGAGATGTTAGTTATATCCGGTAAGTGATTACAATAAGCATTTATCTCAATAATAGTCACATGCTACCAAGTATAAAAATTTTCAAAGATTGCTATCACAACTATAGTGTTTACTTGTAATGAGGCAGTTATCAAACTTGACATGTGCAAATTTGAATCTTATCAACTTAATCAATCAAACCTGGAACCTTGAGTCTTGTCCTCAAGAATTGGTGTTGTTGCTTTTCCTCCGAGTCTCCTTCGCTCAAGATGACAAGTATTCTCTTCAACCTGTCCTTTGTACTAAGATAATATGCTTTCTTGATAGAAATCTGAGTGAGAATAAACTCTATAATCTCAACCTTAACCAATCTAATACTTTTGACTTTAATTTTGACCAATGGTTAGTATGATAGTCATAACTTCAACAGATAAAAAATACAACCTAGATGTTCATAAGATCATAACAAATAGAGGCATATTAAATTGATCAAACCTGAGGTGCATTGTTCCTCTGAATGTGTTGGATCTGAGATTCCTCTGGATCTATGATTGTTGTTTAGACAAAAGATCCTTTCTCCTGCAAATACCCTTTTAAAAATAATAATATAGTTTAAACATATGTAAGTACATACCTCTGACAGTATCGACAGGTAGTGGCACCATCCGACAACAACGACAATAAATAACAAACCTTTAAAACTTCAAAAGTGATGCAACTTGTAATTTAAAGGTAGCTGGAGATTTGCTAGGGTAGGGCTCACTAGGATAATAAAAATCAGTCCCAACACTTCACAAAAACTTTCAGTACAACTGGTGTTGGCACTGCAACTGGTGCTGCAACAGGGATGAAGAAACCGGCATGAAGGAACTGGCACTGCAACTGCAACTGATACTGCAACTGCAACTGGTACTGCAACTACAACTTAGGGTTTTATGAGGAAACCCTATTTTTTCAAACTTCATATTTCAGAATTCTGATCCAGGGACTAGATGCGCCTTCCTAGGGAAAGTTCCTAGGTGTGGTTGCTTTCTCCAACGTCCTCAAACAAGGAAAATGTCACACTTAGGGTTTATGTAGAAACCCTAATTTTGCAGCAACTGCAATACTGAAATTGAATCTTGGAGAGGGTGCGATGAAGCTATCCACTTCTTATAAATTGTGAGTTGGTCTCTTTCAGGCCTGCTCTGATACCATGTTTACTTATACAACTGGCAATTACAGTTCTTCTTTATTATTACAATCATGTAGCACATTAGTTGTATAAATAAGATCACTGAAAGAGATGCAATCACAGAAACAATAAAGACACAGATTATCCTGGGAAACCCTCACGGGGAAGAAAACCCAAAACTTCCTCAATATAGATAGACCAAAGAGATGCCAAGACATAGATGAAAGAGATGCCAAGACATAGACCAAACCCTCCATGACGTCACCCTCAATTGCAGTAGGTTCTCCTCCAAGTCTTGCGCACTGCAGAGCTAGGTGTGTTTGTGTCCAAATGAGGCACCGACCTCTGTTATAAATAGTGGTCTCGCCAGCCTATAATTAGGTCTGGGTTGACCTGTCATTTTACCTTTTTAATTTACAGTTAACTGTCAAGGCACAATAGGGCCTGTTATCTCTGCTTTTTAGGGATAACTAGGAGATCATGTCTTTGGGATAAGTGTTCTTATGCAAATGGATCAAATTGTGTTTGCAAAATTGATCCATTTGCATAAGAACACTTGAATTAAAACTTGCAAATATTTTCAAGAATACAAGCCTCTTTATCATTTTCAGATCAAGTTGGTATCAGAGCTTAGGTTTTTGAAGGCTTGATTATTTGCAAGTGTTTTGTTTTCTGATGCTCACAAGGTTGAAACTCACAAGAGGAGAAGGTCAACTTGTAGAGCCAAGTTCTCATCCTTCAAGAAGAAAAATTATATCATCACCTCAAGCTTCAAGGAGGCATTCACCAAGTATGGCTCATGAAGAGAGTCATGAACATACTCCTACAAAAGATGAAGATCTCAGAAAGGCTTTCATGGAAATGAGAGAAACGATGAAAGTCTTGATGGAAGAAAGGAATACATGGTTGCAAGGTGAAGGCTCCAACCCTTCAAAGCACAAGGGAGACAGTGGTGATAAAACTCCAAATGGAAATGGAGGGAATGGTGCTTCTCCACCACCCTCACCTCCATCTTCCTCTTCTTCTACCAGTTCAAGACCTCTTCTA
>SNQJ01S0011168.1:105052-120088 GCA_010110895.2 Picea sitchensis
GTGTGATTGATGCTCATTATTTATGTTGTTCATATTATGTATAATATTGATGGTCACTTGATGAAAGATTAAAAATGGCTTAATAGACTTAATATTGTTTAAGCACAGTAAGAACTGATTCACCCCCCCCCCCTCTCAGTTGCCTTAGTAATTTCAACAATAAGAACTCTCAAGGGCAGGGTAGGAGTGGCGAGCATGGGTAAAAGCATGTCGAGGTTGGCTATGGAGTGTCTTGCAATCCTCATTATATCATTTATTCATAGAGAAAGAGGTGGGTTTGGGGGAGAGGGAGATGGATTGGGTGGAGTGGGGGAAAGATTTGAGGGCTGCTTCCCAGATGGTGGAAGAGAGGCAAGCATATTTGGTTGAGGTAGACTTTGGGGTTGAAAGACGAGACTTGGGAGGGAGCATCTGGCGGAGGTGAGATGAGAAGATGTTAGGGCGCCCCACTTCAGAGAGGATAATGGTATGAGGTGGGCCCAGAGGGGGTGGGGCCAGGGGAGGAGGGGGAGGTTGACCCATAGGGAGAAGGAGATGTAAGCATGCTTAACTAAGGGGATAAGGGTTTTCTAGAAATGGCTAGGTCTTGATTAGACATGACTTAATCCACCACACTTCCCCCCTTGCTATGGGGGAAGCATGTGAAACAACGAGAATCCAGGAAGTAGGAGAAGCCATTCACGATCAACAACTCATGAGATTCTCCAAGATGCAAGAGGTGCTTGCTATATGTTCTAATAGGCCCTAAAGCATCGTCTGATAATTAGTGAAGTCCCATTGACTTTGGATCTATCTCCTAAATAAAGAACACATCTTCTAAACGGTTGTGGAGAGGAATCTGGAGAGCTCTGGTGCAAACAATAAAGATATCAAGAGGATGACATCCCCAACCACTGAAAAATTGAGTGATATTGGCATACATATCTTAGTAGGGATCCCCCATTGAATTACTATGAATAGAAAAATGAGATGAAGTTGGGGGAAAGTAGCATACTGCAATGTAGAAGTCTCTAGGAGAGGGGTTAAGCTAGTAATCCAAATCCACATGAACCTAGCAAACTCACTCATCTGAAGCAACTAAAGAAACTCTATCTTGAAGGGAATCTTTGAAAAGACACACTACCCGACTTGAACCTTTGACACCACTTGAACACTTGGTCTCCTACCTACAGATGGAAAGCCATTGGTAACCTACTATGTTGGGGAGAGGTTGGATAGGGCTCGCATGAGTCTTAGTGACAAAGAGGATATTTGATAAATTTAGAGCGTCATAAATCATGCTCAATGATGACCAAAATACTCCTATGTCGTTCCAACATCCTATTGAAATACTCAAACCCTGCCTCCTCTCACAATGAGCCCGTCATTTGGAGAACCCGAGCTAGTGTTCCTACCTAGGGGGTTTGGAATCTTGAATAATAGCCCTGAGATATCTAATGATTGCTTCTTTCCTTTCCTATTGTGCTACTAGGACTTCCTCCCTAGATTGTTTGAGCTCTGCAACTTGGGACCTAGTAAGATCCTCATTGAGGAAGATATTACTAAGAAGAGAGAACAAACTCCTCTTGGCCATAAGGGCCCGAAACCTATCAGTCGTGGACCTAAACATGGGGAAAAGATTGGAGTTGGAACTGAGTCAAGAACTCTCGAGGATGATATTAGGGAGATCAAGGGTATCCCCGAGAAACATGCTCCCAACTTATAGGGGGTCTGGGGATGGAGAAGGGAGGGGGAGCCCCCTCACCTTGAGGTTCAACTCCCTGGCTTGCCTAGTTTGATGCTTAGTGAGCTTGGCTTCCACTACTTCTTTGATTGCAGCTAGAAGGGGGGGTGTCCCTTCCCTGAAAAACCTGTGCCCATGAGTTAATAAGTGTTTCTATTTCTTGTTTGAAGGTGGCCTGTTGGGTTTGGATCTTCTGTTGTTTGTTTTTAAGGTCAAGGATTTCCTCGTGTAATGCATCATTTAGTGGGTGTAGGCCTTGTTGCACATTGTTTTCAATCAACGGTTTCTTGATATTAAGATTCTTTGATTCCACCTCAAAGACTCTATTTAAAAGAATGAGCACCTTTGATTGTAACTTCTCCATTGATTTAGCTAAAATATGTAGCTGAGCTGCTAGGAATACTGGATTAGTTATGAGAGTTATCGTGTTGCCAGAAACAAGACCATCCTTGAGTTCATGTTTCGCTGTGAATGGTTGTTGCTCTAAAGCCTGTCTCTAATCCAAATTTGTGTGAGGGTGTTATTCCTCCATCTACCCATTCAAAGCCTTAAATTTTGCTAAAGATGAGGTTGCAACAGAGGGGTTTGCGACTTGTGGAATGGCTACAGATGAGGGTGACTCCTAGATGGTGAGGAAGAGGTGGAGGAATGAGGGGGGCATAGGAATGGAGAAAATGGGCATAATACTTAAGTGGGGAGAGAAGGGAGGGGAGAAGGGTGGGGAAAAATTGGGTAGGAAAGGAGGTAGAGGGGATGAGGGTTCAAAAGACAAGGAGCTGTGGGGTATTTGCTGGAAACGAGCAAAGGGGTGGGAGCCAAGGGTAGCGGGTTGACTCACAGGGTGTCGAGGCAACATCCAAACAGGCTGCAATAACTTAAGGACCACGAGGCCAAGGTTATGGTCGATAGACTCAAGGTCAAAGGATGTGCCTTGAAATTAATCTAGGGCCAACACAAAACTAGAGGACACAGGGGTGATGGAAATTCCAAAGGTTGAAGGCCATGTGGCCCAAGTTGTGATGCGGGGATGACAGAGGTCGAGACGTATGGGTAGAGCTATCATCTTGAATTTAAAAAAAATAAGAATGAGTAGACCTATTCCACTTTATGCGTGATGTGGTTTCATAATGTTTTCTAAGTGTTTATTAATTGTATGAAACAATCAAATGCATTTTTGTTCTAACTCATGAATTGTAGGTTGTTGTGCTTTGTTGTAAGAAGGTTAGCTAGGGCACTCCAAGCTGTGATTGGACCATTTGTCATTAGAGCAAGGTTGGAATCATTGGGAAGGAATCGAGTGAGAGGAAAGGCTTAGAGAAGATTGTTGAGGTTGTAGATATAGGAAATGGTGAAAAGAGGAAGAATGATAGTTAACAGAGAATTGGAGGCATATAAGGAGAAAAATAGATAGACGACAACAAACCTTAGAAGTTGAAGAGAGGGTTTGCAATCCGGAAGAAGAAGAAAGTGAAATTGAAGATGAAGTTATCATAGGACAACTGGTGAGTTTTCTAAAGAAAGAATGGGTTGTGAAGATCAAAGTTTCCTGTTGGAGGGGAAATATAGAGATAGAGGAATTGATTGATTGGCTCAGCGAGATGGAAACATTTTTGAATTTGAGAGAATGGAAGACCCATAGAGAACGAATTATGGTAGTACGAAGGGGTATGCTACAATATGGTGAGGTTTCATGTGGTGAGAGAAAATTTCGAGGGGGAAAGAGAATATTCAAAATTGGAGCAAGATTTGTGAAGTTGTGAGAAAATTCTTGGTTGTTTATTATAAGTTAAATTTGTTAAAAAAATTGCACATGAGGATGATGGAGACCATTGCGTTTTGAGACATGTCAAAGGTTTGAAGTTGAAATATTCGTTTGCATAAAATGCATTCTGTGGAAGAAATGTATCATTTTGTGCTATAGGTGGAGGATAGATTAGTGTATCATCTTGAATTATCATTTAGAAGAAGTGTATCATCTTGAATTATCATCTAGAAGAAGTGTATCATCTTGTTCTATAACTAGAGGAATTGATTGACTGGCTCAGTGAGATGTAAACATTTTTGAATTTGAGAGAATGGAAGATCCTTAAAGAACAAATTATGGTAGTATGAAGGGGTATGCTAAAATATAGTGAGGTTTCACGTGGTGAGAGAAAATTCCAAGGGGAAAGTGAATATTCAAAATTGGAGGAAGATTTGTGAAGTTGCATGAAATTCTTGCTTGTTTATTATTAGTTAAATTTGTTAAAAAAATTGCACATGAGGATGATGGAGACTAATGCATTGAGGCATGTCAAAGGTTTGAAGTTGAAATATTAGTTTGCATAAAATGCATTCTGTGGAAGAAGTGTATTATCTTGTGCTATAGGTGGATTATAGATTAGTGTGCAACACCAATAGGAAGAACTTTGACAGAGGTAGAGGTGGTCATGGTAGTAGAGGTCGCATTTCCACACAATAGGTGTAAGATGTGTGCTACAAGAAATTTGATGAGATTGATGATGATAATGTGCTAGACATAGGGCGGGATAGATGACATAGTAGTTATAGAGGAAGATGAGGGGGTTTTTGATGCAAATTCTATAACAGTGGAGAAGAGAGGCACAAGTCATTTGTTCCAAAGGGATAATGCACACATAAATGACGAGAAATCCACTAGAATAGAGAGAGATATTGGAGGATCAATAAACTGTCATAGTGGCAACAAAATATGGAGAAAGTTGGTTATGCATAGATGTAATGATCACACAATAGGAAGATAGGTTGTAGAGGAAGGATGTCTTCAGAATTAAGTGCAAACCTAGAGGTAAGTACTTTAAAGGTACTATAGACAGTGGAAGTACTGAAAATATAGTCATATTGTAGGTGGTTGAGAAGTTAAATTCATTGTGAGAGAAACACCCACGACCATATAGGTTATTTTGGTTTTAGTAAGTGTATGAAGTGATGGTTATAGATTAGTGTAAGATGTCCTTTAATATAGGAGAATATAATGATTAAGATTTATTTTGTGTAATTCGTATGGATGCTTGCCATTTGTGACTAGGAAGGCCATGGCAATATGAGAAGTGCATAATGCATTATGGGAAGATCACCTACACCATTAACAAGTATCGACAAAGATTCCATTTGCTCCAAATGAAGGATGAGGAATTAAGAGAGATGTTATTGCTATTTTCCAAGTTCTTAGATGTGGTAAAAGAATCAAACGAGTATTACTTTATTGTGTTGAGGAAAATAATTGTGTGACCATAGAGCCTTTTAAAAGTAAAGAAGTTGTTGGACAAGTACAACGACATAGCGTGTGATAGAATGCTAGAGGGATTACCATTAAAAAGGATTATTGTGCACAATATAGACTTGATTTGAGGTGCAATAATGCCATATCAACCAAGGCACACGATGAGTCTAATCGAAAGCATAGAGTTGAATCAAGAGGTTGGTGAGTTTCTATCGAAGTATTTGATCAATGAGAGTATGAACCCATGCATGGTTCCAACATTGATTATGTTGAAGAAAGTTTTACTATGCAGGATGTGGACAAACTCTGGAGCATTGAAAGAGATCACAATTAAGTACAGGTTCCCTTTGCGGAGAATGGATGATTTGATGAACAATTCGAAGGGTGTTAGATACTTCACGGAAATTAACTTGAATATTGGTTTTTGCTTGTTACCGGTGCTAAGGTGGTACCACACAGGATAAGTGCCCACTGTCACCTTGGCACAAATCCCCACTCTTTAAGCCAAACTGCTACTAACGGCTATGGGAGGCTTCCCTGATCCAAACACACACAACTTCACCAAGATAAGTAGACCAGTGCTTAAATGTGATGTCTATGGTGAAGGGAGGAGTTAATTATGTAATTATTGATCTGAAATAGTAAAACAAACTGCGGAAAAACAGACCAGAAACTATAAAGACACTCAAACTGCGGGAAATGACTCTTGAAATAGCACAAAGTTGAGTGTTAGATGCCCTTACCAATTATGAGATGAACACCTTAATCTGGACCTTGGTAAAAGACTGTAAATGGACTGTAGAATTGCTGTTCTACACTTTCAGACCCACAAAAGTAGCATAAACGCAGAAAACTGGCAAGCTAAAGGTGCCTTAATGGCCTCCCACATGTATAGAAACACTAGATCAAGAGATCGAGGAGTGGGGAAGCTAGGGAAACTAGCTAGTTATAATTAAAACAGCCCAACAAACTAAAGATTAGGCAATCTGGAATCACTTACTCAAAACAGGGATCAATTCCCCCTAGGGTCAAAACCCAAATGATCTTTATTGCAGATTTTTGAATTTCCTGCAAGCTAGAAATTGTAAATCACTTCCAGTAATGATGGAAATTTGACCAGAAGTGAAAAAAGAAAGTGTTTATGAAGTAGTACCTTGTTTGGTTCAACCCTTGAGTGTGGGTTTGACTTACCACTGAAGAGATATTGCTGTAAATGCAATTGCAGATTTGTAAAACCTTTGGAAAGCCCCTTGAAATCGTTTTAGATCCGCTTTCCTGCACAACACAAGAGAGCCATACCTACCTTGGGCCAAATAGATAAGATTCTAGCAAAACTCAAGTGATAAACTAGCTAAAAATATATAGATCTAGAGCTCAAGCTAGCAAAATATTGTCTTTTATATTTTATGAGTTTTATTTTTTTTGTAATAAAATATACAAGAAGATGAAGGATATTAGAAATTTGATTGGTTGTTAATGTGATATGACTACCAAATTTAGGCCTTTCTAGGGCATGGGGTCAAGATCCACAACCCTCTCTTTGTCGGTTATGCAATTTGGACTGGAAAAGGGGATTGGCGTCTAGGCAATGATCGCACCCCGATCTAGTCAAGAATAGTGTTACGTTCTCCAAATTCCTCCAAGAAAGATATCTCTAAGGAGATGTCTCCAACCATTTGGTCAACTACGACACTAAGTGAAATCACACCCTTACTGAAGGAAACCCCAACAAGGGTTTGTCCAGCGATTGGGTTTGAATAACACCTAATATCGACAAAGGATGAGATGGAGACTAGAGGCTTGATCTTTCCTTCCATGTGACAATGTTGCCCCTCAATGGATCAAGCCAATTGCCTTGTAGTAACCCAGAAAATTTGTGTCTATTCTACAAAGCTTTCTTACTACATAAACCAAGAAGAAAAAGAATATAAAGTCAACCCAAGAAATTGCACTCCTTTATTATGGCATAATGATCTCACAGTTCAATAACATTTGAGAGGAGAATCTAGCCTTATATAGTTTCTCTTTGCAACGACTAGTTTTCTTGTCATCCCAAATTAATAATTTGTTGACTTGTCATCCACAACAATCGGAGACTAAGTCATTTTCAATGAAACAATTTTTACATTAAAAATTACCCACAAAAGGGGTTTGATTTGACTTCTAGAGGCAACATCCAACTCAAAGTGAAAACGACAGCTATGAAAGGAGGCTTGAACGGTTAACTGACCTCCAATGTCTCAAACATTTGACCCCACACTTCATCTTTAGATGCCAAGGGATAGGAAATAATTGGCCGATTCTCATGGGATGAGAGTTGAGTGCTTGGAATGGGGGCTGATCCAATTGATTGTGAGTCGATTCACTTGAAATGAGTGCACCAACATTTCCTTTTGACTTTACATCTTCAATATTTTATGCTGGCGACTAGGTGATATGTACAATGACTCATTCATTTGGCCAACGGTTCACTTGAATTGACCCCACGACTCACTCCAAATGCTCAATGTATCACCTTTGAACCCATGGCTGAGTGAATCAACGACTAAGTGGATCAGTGACTCCTTTGATGGTACGATTTACTTGTTTAAAGGATTGATTTAATTGATTGAGGCATCAACTTAATTGAGTGGGGGCTGATTTACATTTATTGTTGTGCCTGTGACTGGGAAAGACCACCTACGTTCCCTTCCTTTGACCCATCGTTCCAATACTTTGACCAAATGTTCACTTTTATGCTCACGACTATCTTGAATACTCCACAACTATGAGAAGTGGGGCTGATTTAATTTGATGAAGGTCTATTTGCTTTGGATGAGGTCGATTTTATTAAGGTGAGGGCTGATCCACTTGATTTGGCATTTAGTTAAACTCAACAACTAGCTTGGAAGGAGGCCGTCCCCTTAATTTGCTTTGATTTTGTAGGAACCCCGTAAATATTTATGAATTGAAGGATTCTGACACATGGGTTTTGTATGGAACGAGATTTGCTTGACCTTTGATGTCAGATTTGTCTTTGCATGTCATGGAATAACTGTCTTATGCCACCTTTAGCCATAAATATGCTTATGTCACCCTTTAGCAACTAATTTTAGCTTATAAACCTGCTTTTTTCCAAAATTCCAATGTGGCATGTCAAGTACAGATTATGATAGTCATTTTGAGGCCTTCTTGTATTTTTCGTCTTGGAATCCTGTGCATTAGGATCCGTGAACTGCCTCGAAAAATATGCAATGCTGTGAACTGTGAGACTTCCATGTTGAGAACTGTAAAGGATTATTGCACCATGTCCAAGGAGATGCGTACAAACTCTATGACAGATGATCATGTGGGAAAGACATAGGTGTCCGTAAAATCATGGGAAAAACAAGTCCTACATAGTGCGATCACCCCTACAAAACCAATGGCTCGCCTAAACCATGTATTCCAATTGCTCCATCCTAAAGCCTTCAATCCTATCCAAGACGAAAGGAATTGAGTGTGGGGACTAGAGGGACCGGGCATGGCCGACCATCAAAGGCCTAGGATACCATATATATAATCATCAATGTGGCTTAGAAGGCTTAGGACTTGCATTTGTCTTGGACTTACAATGGTGTTGCCATGGAAAAAGTATAGGGTACCTCCCAAGAGGTAATAATTTGCTCCAACTGCGAGACACATGCTCTATCGGGGTGTACGTGAGAACCTCAAAATCTCAACACTTGTATTCCTGAAACACTATCCCACAAAATTTTGCATTAAATGCTAGGAAAGGGAATAGGACATGAGGTCCTATCCCTTCCTGGAATGGAAATAAACTAAAGCAGAAAGGAAATAAACTAAAACGAAAATGTAATCTCTAATCTAAGAAATGGAAATAACAACACTCAATGACAAAAAACACACAGACTATGCTAAAGGAAGGAAATTGCGATAAAATAAAACAATCATTTAAACTAATCTAATGCTCATAATAGAGAGCTTATTCATCCTTCCCTACTCTAATCAAGGACTAAAACATGTTAAATAAAATCATATATCCAATGTAACCAACAAATGAATTTATCATTACCGTGGATTTTATCTCTGTGCTTGGTTGCCATCCAAAACAATGAAACATAAAACCTGGAGTAAGTATACCTCAGAACCTCTTTCATAGCTCTGATAGATCCTGCAGTTGAATGGTCATCACACAGAAGAAGATCGAAGAAACACCATGGTTTACCTTGACTATTGCGAGCTTCTTCAATCCAGAGGTTGACAAGGCTGATTTAATCATTGATCTTATTGTCAACATTGCACCACTCATTAGTGCTACTCATCGAATCATGAAGTAAACGGGGCTTTGATGGCAGCTCCAACTGCAAGCTGTGAAAAGATAACTGCTCCTCTTGCCTGCATCTTATCACATTCACAAACACATGGTGAGAAAACCAATAAAAGCTCAATAAACATGGAAACCTGTGACTTATGGCCAACTGCTTTGGTGCATGAGGTTGAAAGCTCGTAAAATAGTAGGTCTGAAACTGAACATTTTTCGACCTGCCCACCATTGCGAGCTTCAAACTCTCGTTGTCGAATGGGTCTTTGTACACTTGAGAGCCACAGATCAAGGATATCCACGACCTGCAAAATCTTTGTTGTATCGTGAATGGGGAAGTCCCCTTCCTGTACATGTAAATGTGGCTGTTCTTGTATCGTGGAGTAATTTGGTTGCTCATATAGCCAAAACTTTGCCATCTTGCATCCCTCGTCTTTTGTATCATAGATGGGATCACCATCAAATTGATAATAACTTGTATCCCATTTGCATCTGTCAACCTGGAGAAATGTATCAATACTTTCAATCTCTTTGCAGTCATGTTCTTTATCTAGTAAAGGTTTGTCCGACAAGTTGTCCCCTTCCGAATCACTAAGAGATATATCGTGAAGATCAAAAGATTGAAAAGGTGTGTAGGATGCTGGACCTGTACTTTCATCTGGAGGAGGGAGGGTGGATTCCTGAATATCATCGTCATCCATGTACTCCCCATGAGCACATCCTTCAACTTTTTCTTGATTCCTGATGAAAGAATGAGAAGGTTCTTCATCATTACTACCTCCTATGGTGTTTAAACTTTACATCTTCTGTATTTGTATGGTTAGAAGTTTCTTCTTTCATATCAACTAGAACCTTGTCATCCTTTATAAGATGAGACTCTTCACTACTGCATTCCTTTTGAGATGACACACTAAGATCTGTCATAAGCTTTTCTTTGTCACTGACTTCCTTGAGACTTTCAAGGTAAAGTAGCCATTCCTTGCCCGGACATGATTTTGGATGTGACTCTATCATGCTTTCTTCAATGATTTCGTCATTCTTGAGATTGAGAGAAACAATCACTTGATGTCCTTCTACAACAAGATCTTCTTTACCACTTGCCTCATCCATTTGTTTGAGCTCTTTTAAATAGACATCCATTCATTGTTGTTTTCTGAACTTGAGTAATCATGTGATAGGGACTCATGGGAGAGAGGAAAAAGATGAGCCTGGCTCATGGGAGGGAGGAAAAAGATGAGCCTCTTCATGGAGATCATCTTCAAGCCTCTGCATACAAGGCTCAACATATTTCTGTTTAACATAGTCCAATAGGAAACAACGTACACCCATATTCTCTTCTATTTCCATAAGGATATCATTGGAAGGATGTTCACTAACTTCAACAGTCAAGTTATTAATCGTTTGCTGCATTCTTCCTTGCATATCAATGAAGACACAGATATCTTCAACCTCTTCATAATCCCAGATCTAGTCCCTTTGAAACCTTTTCATCAACTGCAGGAAGGATTTTATTTCTTTAGGTTCAAAGTTGCAGTACCATTTCCATGCTTCATATCCTTGGATCGACCATGCAAATGCTTTCATCAAGTCATCTTCCAATACGATGTTAGTATCAACCACATAATTCATAAAAGATTCCAAGAAACTCGCAACTAACCTTGGATTTCCATTAAACTTAGGGACATGAATAGGCATATTAGCTATGGTAAAATGTGAATGTCTCAGAATGCGTACTAGATCCAAAGGAACAAATATATAATCAAGAACAAATATATAAAGGAACAAATATATCATCAACATATAGGATGATAAATCCTTAGACTCAAAATTTTTCTTACCAACCGTAGAATTACCAAAGATGTGGAGTCACCAATGTTGATGTTTTTGGTAGCAGCGGGAGGTATTCACCTTTGGGACAACTTTTCTTAGAGATGAAGATGCCAAGAAGTCAAAGGAAACCATTAAACATTTCAAAGAAGCCCCAGAAGAAATTAGAAGATCCCCGAAGAGAAGTCGGCCCCATAGAATAATAATAAAGAAGAAATATAATGCTCCAGAAGTAAAGTCGGCCCCACAAGAAAAAGACAGTGAAAATATAATTTCTAGAAGACAAGTCGGCCCTACTTGAAGAGATACCTGTTCGAAAAAGACACCTGCTCAGTCCAGTATAAATAAAGGTGGCGCCTTCCTCATTTTCCACACATTCATTCATCCGTAGTGCAAGTTTAGTGGAGAGCAGCGATTGCAACAGTACAACAAAGATGGAAGGAAGAAGGGCGTAGGTTGGCTAGGGTTTCCTCATAACCCTCGCTAGGGTTTATCTCTATTGTCTTGGTGGTGCGCTGGTGGAGGCCAAATACTCTAGTGCTCTGGCTAGGGTTTGCTGCAGGTATATTGTTGGGTTATCTCATGTGAAGATAAGTACATATTGCTAGGATTCTTCTTTGTTGGTTTGCTCTATTGGATAGAGCTTCCTTATGGTTATATTGTATTGGCAAGGATATTCTTTCTAAAGAGAAGTTTGTTGGGTTTTCTCCCCTTGTGAAGAAGGGTTTCCTAGGATAAATCTTTGTGTCTTCTTGTGCTTGTTTATATTTCAGTATATGATTATTGAATGTTAAAAAAAGATCTAAATTGCTATGGTAAATCTAATGCTAACTAATTTTATAAAAATCCAACATGGTTTCACTGGAAGGAAGATTGTGGGATTTACCACATTGCTGCAATTCACCGTTGCTCAAGACGTAAACCTTGTCAAACTCGTTGAGCAACTTATTGGAGGACGTTGAGAATAATTTTGCCCTAGATTAGCTCGCCCTACCCTAATGCACCTCTTGGTGGTCTCAGATTACAAGTTGGTGAAAGTTGAAAATTCTCATTGTAGTTACAGTTGCAGTTGCCAGTTACAGTTGCAGTTGCAATTGCCAGTTACAGTTGTAGTTGCAGTTACAATTGCARTTGCTAGTCACTAGTTGCTGTTGCTAGTTGCTAGTTGTGCAAACCTTGAGACTAGAAGACAAGCCGGATGGTGCTATGAACTTCTAGGTATGCACTTGTATGTGTTTTTCAAGCTATATTATCTAGCAAAACATGAATGTGTTTGTAGGGGATGTATAAGGGACCTTTGTCCAAACAACAATATGTAGATCCAAAGGGATCTCAGATTCAGTGCATTCATAAAAAGAGTGCATCCTCCCTAAAAGTTAAGACTCCAGGTTTGAGTGTTTAAATTGATATGCCTCTAACTGTGTAGTTGTTATGGAATTATTGCGATCTTATGAATATCTAGTCGCATCTTGACCTATTCAAGTTATGATCTTTATGCTAACCACTTAATACTAGAGATGCACTTGTTTTCAAGCCAAGTTGATCTCCCCTCTAGGAGATATTCTTGTTTTGTTGTTTGTCCCTGGCAGGTTATCTTGTAAATTCCATGAAGGTTACTACGGAGACAGGTCGCCACTCACTAGTGATAGCTCTGAGAGGGAGCTATAGTGACGGTTGCAGAAGGCAACATATTAGATAGTCTCTATTTTGAGACATGAAGCAGTTTGACCAGACAAGGAGTTGTGTACATGACAATATTCATTCATGTATTGAAGGAGAAGAGCATACAATTATATGGCATTAGTGAGCCATATCATGAGGAGGAGGTAGTCTTCATGATTTCTAGAGGATCTCACATGGAGATTGATAGTGAGAAGCAGGAGGAGATGGTGTTTTCTCCCCCTCACCCTTAAGCAGTTCCGAGGGAGCCAGTTGACCCTGTTGATCCAGTTGATCTTGTAGATCCTGTTGATGTATTGTAGTAGGCCGGAAGAGGCATGCATGGGCTTGTCAGACTTTGCAGGAGGCAAAGAGACATGCAACTCCCCATGGTACTTTCAGAGAGAGCAAAAGACCTTAGAAATTCTCAAGCTATGTTGCAGCGATGAGCCACATCATTGATTCTGAGCCTTCTTGTTATGAGGAGGCATCTAGTTAGCAGGTATGGAGAAATGCCATGATGGAGGAGTATCAATGTGTCATGAAGAATGATGTGTGGGATATTGTTCCGAGGCCAGAAGGGAAGTCAATGGTGACTTCCAAGTGGATCTATAAGATCAAACATGCAGCTGACGGGAGCATCGAGAAGCACAAAGCGGGATTTGTGGCTTGAGGATTCTCTCATGTAGAGGGAACAAACTATGATGAGACATTTACTCATGTTGCTCGATACACCTCCATTCAGACGATCATTGCCCTTGCTTCAACCATGGGTTGGAGACTACATTAGATGGATGTGAAGACAACTTTCCTCAACAGAGAGATTGAGGAAGAGGTGTACATCGAGCAACCAAATGGTTTTGTGATTCAGGGGAAGGAGTCCCATGTGTGCAGGTTGAAGAAGGCCCTGTATGGACTCAAGCATGCAACTCGAGCTTGGTATGCGAGGATTGATGGATACCTGATGAGGTAGGGTTTCAGCAAGAGTGTCGATGATGCCAACCTGTACGATAAGAGTGTTGATTTTTGCAGCTTCGTGAGACATTCTCCAGGTTGTACTCCTTGATGAACTGAGCTGGGTTGACCTGTGATGATAGTCCTTGATGGACTGAGTTGAGTATGACACTTATCGATGAACTGATAAGTTGTATTGGGTTGGTGCCCAACGACCCTTGGGTTGTAGCTCATGTGGTTGGGATATAGCTGTACTGGGTTGGTGCCGAACGACCCTTGGGTTGTAGCCCATGTGGTTGGGATATAATTGTATTGGGTTGGTGCCCAACGACCTTTGGGTTGTAGCCCATGCGGTTGGGATATTATGGGTTGTAGCCCATCGTCCCTTGTGGTTGAAGCCCTTGAGGACTCGTCCATATGGTTGTAGCCTATGTGACGCGATGATGATGATAGTATCACATGGTGGTTGTAGCCCATGTGAGACCACATGAGGTTGTATCCCTTCTGGACGTCTTGTGGTTGTATCCCTTGACGTATGGATGATGATGACACACTATGAAGTTGTAGCCCTAGTGTCCTCTAGTGGGTCGGAGCCCTTAGAAGAGCTTGAGAAGGTCCACATTGGTTGTAGCATGTGTGACTATGGAGATGCTACCAGTAGCATGGTCTGCCTGACAATAGCATGGTCTGAGGACCATGGCATAGCCTACGGGGCTATGAGGACCAGAGGAGAACATCATGGAGAATACCTCCCTAGCCAAGAGGGAGCGTTGATGTTTTTAGTAGCAACAGGAGGTATTCACCTCCGAGACAACTTTTCTTAGAGATGAAGATGTCAAGAAGTCAAAGGAAACCATTAAACAGTTCGAAGAAGCCCTGAAAGAAATTAAAAGATCCCAGAAGAGAAGTCGGCCCCACAAAATAATAATAAAGAAGAAATATAATGCTCTAGAAGTAAAGTCGGCCCCACAAGAAAAAAACAAAGTGAAAATATAATTTCAGAAGACAATTTGGCCCTACTTGAAGAGATACCTATTCGAAAAAGACACCTGCCTAGTCTAGTATAAATAAAGGTGATTCCTTCCTCATTTGTCACACACAATCACTCGTCCATAGCGCAAGTTTAGTGGAGAGCAGCAGTTGCAGCAGTCCAACGAAGAAGGAAGGAAGAAGGGCACAGGTTGGCTAGGATTTCCTCATAACCCTCGCTAGGGTTTATCTCTATTGTCTTGGTGGTGCGTTGGTGGAGGCTAGATACTGTAGCGCTCTGGCTAGGGTTTGCTACAGCTATATTGTCAGGTTATCTCTTGTGAAGATAAGTACATATTG
>SNQJ01S0011168.1:139236-160655 GCA_010110895.2 Picea sitchensis
CCGAAATGAAAGGAACCTAATGCATATATAAGAAGGTTATAACGATCAAATACGACACATACCATGATACCTCGGACCAATTACCTCATGGAGCAAGAGCCCTCTCCGATGCAAGCCCACGCCGGTAGTGATGGAGGCTGCTACTGCTGACAGGACAAAGTTGGCTGAGAAGAAGAAATATGGGCCCTCCAGGGCCATGCTCAAGTCAATCTGCTCTCAGTATTCCATGTCTAGGACCATGTGGGCCTCGAGACATGATCTCCTAGTTATCCCTAGATATCGGGGATAACACTTATCGCTTTCCACACTTCATCCCCTCATCTCCTTACCTTTTGGGATTTTCGGGTGTACTAACCCAAGAAGGGGTTGTCCTTCATTTCATGGGAAGAAGGGGTTGTCCCTCATTTCATGGGAAGAAGGGGTTGAAGGCCCAGAGGCTTGTAGCTGGAAAAAAATAAAAGTCAATCATGAACCTTCTTGATGCTCGCCCAGGGATCCCGGGGACAATGAAACGTCTTTCATAAGAAAACTAATGGGACCCGTAAAAAATAACTAATACAAATGCCAACTAAGGTGGAGCATGTGTGGGCACTAATTTTCATGCTTAGGTAGAAGCCCCGCACATGTTTTCAACTTGGGGAAGCATGATGTGACCAGGGTAGAGTCAAAGTGGGCATTGTTTTTCATTCTTAGGTAGAAGCCCCACCTTGGCTTCAACCTGGAAACATCTTAAAAGAATAAAAGGCAATAAATGGGCTTGGAAAAGGGTTGCATTGAAAACGAAGGTGCAACACACCCTCTACAAAGGCACCCATAAATGAGACACTACAACCCCTTGTATGTCATGAACCCCATTGTCTTGCCCCCATCCATGTCACTTCATCCACATGACTTAGAAAGAGGTTCCCTTGATAAACACTCCTAAACTTGAGGTAAGATTCACCCAATAAGTCGCTTTGCCAACCCTCCCATACCTAAACTGGGCAAATTGCATAGGGTCTTTGAGCACTTGTTTATTTTGATGAGGTGGTTTGGATGTACATGCTTAGATGGCTCTTTTATTGATTTGATTTACTCATCATGATGCATTTGACTTTAGATCCTTGGAGGGCGTATTCATTGTCTTTGTAGGACCTAGTTGGTGAACAGATTTGGAAGAACAAGCCTAGCTTGGGCTTCCTTGGGGCTTGAAGCCCACAGGTTGGATACAAGGGCCCACACACCGGGTGATGATGATATGCCTTTGGAGGCCTAGAGAACACCTTGGAGGATCTCACCTAGCCCCTACAAGCCAAATGACTTGCCTTTGGAGGCTAAAACGTCACCTTTAAGGGCTTGACGTCACCTTAGGGCTAGGATTTGGTGGTGATTGGAGACACTTGGCACGTTTTGAGGAAGGGAGCCCTTTGATCATGGAGGAGAGGCTTACCTTGAAGACATTTGGCCTTTGGAGGCCTAGCGCACTCACCTCCAACCCAAGGACTTGACCTAAAAATGCCAAAACATTGCCCCAAGAGGGTGACGTCATGTTTCTAGGGTTTATCTTATGTGCAAATTATGAATTAAAAAATGTTATTTTGGCAAAGGGGCAAGAGTAAGGGTTGTTGTCCCCTTATCTTCTGGTTTACCCTTTGAATGTGGACAAACTATGTTTTAGAGGATTTGTATAAATAGAGATCATCTTTATTTCATTTTCATCATAGCTCTCCCATTGTGAGAAGACTACATTAGCTGAAATTTGCACCTTACTTGGGAAATTTTCTTTATCTCTCTTGATTACATTCTCTTTCTATGGTTTGTCTTTTCTATTGGTGGAAGAAGTGATGCACATTCTCTCTTGGTGTATATTTCTTCCTTTATGGTGGAAATTGCTTGGTTAAAAAATGAGTTTATCTTGTTTTGTGCTTGGACTAGGTAATGAAACTATCTTGTTGCTTTTTTTTCTTGGTACAAGTCTAATATGCTAAGCTTCTTAGGGAGTATAAGTGCATACAACCCCACTAAGACCATCATTTTGTCTTGAATTAATTCATTGCATAAGGGAATACTAGGAGGAGTAAAAGGGTTTACACCCTCCTAGGGTTTTTTCTAGTTAATTTAGCTTGCCTTGGGGAGTAAAAAGGCTTACACACCCAAGGAGATGCTCTATTAACTCATTAATTTTAAAGACTCCATAACCCAATAGCTAAAGGCACTAGTCTCCTGCACTGGAGAAACAAAATCATTGCATGGGATACGTAAAAACACAAGATATTGGAATTGTTTGAGTTGGAAACTTTTTTGCATGCTAAGAGCTTGTCAAGGCCACTAAAGCGTCTTGATTGGCTTGGTCTTCTTAGAGCTATAACTCATCAAAAGCTACAGCCATTAGGGCTGCAGACTGCAGTAAATCATTATTTTACTTACTTATAACTCACATTTCAACCATCAAAAGTTGCTAATAATTTACCCTATAATCTACTAGTCCTAACACATCTTTTAGGTGGATTCTTTGTGACTGTTTTTCTGCTGTAACAACTTGTTTGCTACAGCCATAAGGCTGAATAATATCTCTGCAGTAATTGTTTCTTACAACCGTGTTTCATTGCTAAAGTCTTGTGCTTTTATACTAGAGTTATACAAGTGTTTAGCTAGCTTATCTCTCGCATTGTTTGTTAGACGTTTAAGCATCTTTTTCAGCAGCTCTAATAATTATTTCTTCGCTGATATATATATTTGTTGACTGCTGCAAATAGGGACGACAAGCTTAACTTGCTTGTCCACCTAAAATATAGCTTGCATATTTGGCTTTTCTTGTGTCTCAGGCAGGTACAAACACTTTCTGTGGGTACTCAAACTTCTTGGCAACCATTGACCACTCTCGAGACTCATTTCCAAGCCATTTTCCATTTAGCAACTTGACCTATAAGGGCATCCATTCATGAGTATCACTTTCCGTCTTGTTTCCCCCTAGGTGTTGAGATTATGTACCTTGGGAGGTGTTCCCCATGTGTTTGTGAGCTCCTAAACACATGTGGGAAGTACTATGTACTTTGTGCCTTGTACTTAATGTCTAATTTCAATTTGACTTAGGAGATTTAAGTCAAAAGTGAAATTTTGTCATTTATGCTTAAAATGACTATTAATTCACATTGTGGGTGAATTAGGAGACATAAAGTGAACTTAGGGAACTTAACCCAAAGTGGGTTTTTGAGTGAGATTTTTTTTGAGTGATCTCAACCTTTGATTAGATGGGAGATGGGATGATCTCAGACATTGAATTCTTAGGTTTCCTTATGGAGGTTCAAGAGGGGCGCAAAGGGCAAAGTAGAGCTCATAACTTCATTTGCTCACTTGGAGAGTTTGAGAGAGAGCTTTGGCATGAGGTTTGTTGCATTAGATGAGGCTAGCTTGGGCACATCCTTTCATGGAGAGAGCCAGCAGGCTTAGGGACTTGTTTATTTACTGAGGAGCTTCCACAATTGAGGAGGGCGCACTTGTTGAGGAGGGCGCATCAGCAGTGGGGAAGTCTTAGACTTGTCAGATTGCAGTGGGATCAGTTTCAGAGGGAGGCCACACTTCAGTATCAGAGTACTGTGGAGGGGTTTTCTATTCAGAGCTCACAGTTAGCATTTGGCTCAATTTCAGTGGTCTTGGCAGCATTTCTGAGGGCGCACCATCCTAGGGCGCACCAGCTTTGTTTGGATTTGTGTTTCAGCTTGGATCAAGCTGCTATTGTATCAGGTTCATCTATATTTTGTACTTGTTGTATTCCACCATCTATTCTTCTCATATATAGACTTATATTCCAAACTGGTTTTCCCCAGGGGAGTTTTATCCAGGGTCATGTTGATAAAAAATACCCGTGTACATTTTCATGTGTTAGAGTTTAGAACTGCTTTATTTTCACCTGTAAAGATCTCTAGGTGTGTTACATTTATTTTAGTATGCATGTGCTAACCCTTGGTGACTAAAACTACATGCTACAACACCTAAAATTGTGAATGTAACCGTAACAAATCAGCAAGAAGTTCCTGAACTGTTGGCTGTCCTAAAACAACAGCGATACCTTCATTGGCAGTTGAAACTTAGAGCCAACTTGAGGTCAAAGACAGACCTAGTTGGCATCTTGATAGGACCTGGAAAATCTTCATGGTATCAGAGCTGAGGTGGCTGATTTTTGAGTAGTTTGGACAATAGATTTTGTGGACACCCATTGATAGTTTTTAGTGGCTGCTTGTCTCTTTTCACACCTGTGTTGACGGGAGTGAGGCAACGTTCCTTTGTAGTTGAGCATCAGTTGAAGTGCAGTTTGGCAGGCATGTCAGCATCTCAGATGCATGTTGAGGACATGCTAGTTGGGGCTAGCAATTAGTTGCCTTCGAAGGCGAGGATAGTCTTTGTCTTAGAGGACCTCGAACTATGGGACATAATTGAGGCACCTGTTCTTGTCATTCCTACTACTGCCTACCGTCTTGTTGGCAGAGTTCAAGAAGAGGAACAACAAGGCAAAGAGGACCATTTGTGATGCAGTGAGGGATCATATCATTCCCCACTTGACTGGGAAGACTTATGCATATGAGATGTGGGCATCTCTATGTAAGCTTTACCAGAGCTCGAATGAGAACCGGAAGATGGTTCTTCATGACCGACTCAAGGGCATCTCTATGTAAGCTTTACCAGAGCTCGAATGAGAACCGGAAGATGGTTCTTCATGACCGACTCAAGGGCATTCACATGCTCAAGGATGAATCGATGACTTCATTCCTTGCTCGCTACACCCAGATCAGAGACGAGCTTGGAGCCGTCGGAGCGGTGGTGGATCCCAACTCTATGGTGAGGACAACTATGAATAGATTTACCAAACCTTGGGGTCCATTCGTTCGTGGCATTGTTTCCAGGGAGGTCATGCCCACATGGGAGAGGATGTGGGATGACTTCGTCTAGGAGGAGACTAGATTTGTAGCAGAGGCCTCTGGACAGCGGCGACAATAGCAACAACAGTCAGGTCAGGGTGATGAGGATCTTTCTCTTTGGACAAAGGGCAAGAAGAGGGTCGGTCGTGGGGGTCGGCAGGGTCCCAAGTTTGGGGCCCCACAACAAGGGGCTGGAGGAGAGAGAAGCAGTGGTCAAAAGAGAGATATGAGCAAAGTGAAGTGCTTTGTTTGTAAGAAGATGGGGCACTATGTTGGACAGTGTCCCAACAGGAAGAAGAAGAAGGGTGGTACCGCAGTTACAATAGAGGAGGCAGAGTTTCAGACCTGGTTCGAGAGAGAGTGTGACAGTGTGCTTTCCTCATATGTTGCACTTCAATTGAGACGACATCTGGTATATTGATAGCAGGGCTTCGAGGCATATGACTGGACTCAAAGAGCATTTGACTAATCTTAGAGACATAGAGGTCAGGATGGAGATTGCTCTTGGAGATGACTCCTTTGTTAGAGTTGTTGGGATTGGCATTGTTACCTTTCAGAGAGATAGCATGCAACCTATATCATTCAGGGACGTGCTCTATGTCCTTGGGCTGAAGAAGAATTTGATTTCAGTTTCTACCCTCCAGGGTAGAGGTCTTGAGGTGACCTTTAGGGGCACCGAGGTACTCATTCACCCTAAGGGGTCTTCACTTGCCTTAGGACAAGTGATTGGAGCGAGGGATGGGAAACTGTTCAGATTGCTTTTTCAGCCTCTTCATGCATTGGCAGTGAGCAGCGACAGTAGCAGACAAACATTTGAGCTATGGCATCATAGGATGGCCCATCTACATCATGGAGCTCTCGGAGGACTGAGAGAGGTTGTGATCGGAGTGCCACAGATCAATACAGAGCATCGAGATGTTTGCAGAGGGTGTGCGCTTGCTAAGTTAACCAAGGCCTCGTTCTTCAGCAGTGACACCAGGTCCGCTGGGATCATAGTTGCAGGGAGCGTCTCGAGATGTTTGCGAGGTGCGCGCTGCTGGGTTAACTGTTGCCTCGTTTCTTCAAAGAAAGGGACACCCGTGTCCGGCTGATCATAGTTGCAGGAGCGTCACCAAGCCCTAGGTTCGGAAGGCCAGCCCGAAGGGAGCTGTCTGTGAGCTCTCAGAGGCCCGTTTTAGGACGCTCTTTGGGAGCTCCATCTCTAGACGCCTTCGAGCCGTGGAGCTACCTGGCTTCCCCGAACGCCCCCGACGCTTCCTAATGGTAATGTTAAATTTTAAAGTAAAAGGATAAAATAAAAGATAAAGGAAATGTCGATAAAAATAAAAGATAAAGGAAATGTCACTTTACTTAAATTTTTAACATACTAATAATTGCTCAGGATGTTTGAGAGAGTGGTTCCAACCTCATCATTAGGATTCTTATATGGAGAAAGTAGAATTTAGGTCCCATTCAAAAATTCAACAGACTTAACGGTTTTCGTGATTTCAAGATTGGTAAGATTACAACGTTTCCACCGGATTCTATCAAGCATAACGTGATATGGAACTGACATTTAATCAAGACCACCAAACCCTCGATATACCCCAATGTTGGTGGTGTTGATTGTTAAATCCCTTGTCATGGTCTTAGCAAAATGTACCCTTCACTCAAAACCGAACCATTGATTAGGCATGCTAATCTTTTTCTACCATATATTTTGCTGGGTTAGGATTAGGTAGTTTCATCAAAATTGGGTGTGTCGACTGATGTTCCTAGAGGATCGAGGTATAAGGCAAAGTTCGAAGACAAGATGCAAAGGATGAAGGATGATACTAATGATGTGTATCCCAATATAGGCGATGGTGGAACATTGCTTGTCATTCATGCTTGTAGATGAATACTACATAATTATAAAGTTCGAAATGCCATCCATAATCATTAATATACTATGGATGGCATTTCAAACTTCATAATAATGTAGTATCTATCTACAAGCACAAATATGCATGTTTTCATACATTTTGCAACTAATTTGTCTTTGTTTTGTTGAATTAAATGTAATATATATTATATATATATATATATATATATATATATATATATATATATATATAATAGACGCCCTGACGCTCCGCCCCAAGGAGTTTTGAAAAATGATTCGGGACGCCCTGCTTAAACGCCCCGCCCGGGCCAACACCGGGTCAACACTGGATTTCAGTACACACTTTATCAGGCCCATGACTCTGAAGTCCTTGAGTGGTTGTGAGTACCATATCACATTCATTGATGATTATCAAGGAAGACTTGGATCTATTTCCTCAAGGCCAAGAGTGAGGTCTTCAAACGGTTCCAAGAGTTCGTAGCTCTTGTGGAGAACCAACTGAAGAGGATCAAAAGTCTTCCTACGATAACCTGTGGGTGAGTATTCCTCCAAAGGCCTATATAGACTTCAGGCTCAAAGATGGCATTAGAAGACGTGATGACTGCATCTATACAACCCCAATGTAACGGGTTGCTGAGAGGAATAACTGGGCTATCACTGGTGCAATGAGATCCATGTTGCACGATCAAAGTTCGCCTTTGTACTTATGGGCGTGAGTATTAGTGCTACTGCAGTTTACATGTACAACAGAGCCCCCACAGGATATTGGGGAAGATGGCTCCTGAGGAAGCCTTCACTGGTAGGAGGCTCCATGTCAAGCACACATCAAGATCTTTGGGTGTTTGACCTATTCTCATGTCCCCTGAGAGAAGAGGACAGCTTAGACCCCAGAGGGGATTCTAGTGGATACCTGTGAGGTGTCCAAAGCCTATCAGATTCATTCCAGTTCACCTTAGGAGAGTGTGTAGTGAGCAGAGATTAGATTTGAGGAGGATATGGCTTTTACGAGATCTCTTGAGTCAAGAGTCAAAGTTAAGGATGATGCAAAGGCACCGATCAATGTATCAGAGGGAGAACAGCCTCAAATTTCGAGTACACCAATATCAGGGGTAACAGGGTCACCATGCACAACTCCATGGTCACAGTCAGAGCAGTTTCAATCAGATGGGGCACAAACTTCAAAGGAAGGGTAGACTTCAGGATCGCAGATTGTTGAGGCGAGTCCTGAGTCCATTACTCTTGGGCAGAGAGAACTTACTTATCCATTGACAAATTCAAAGAAGAGGCGACCTAGATGGTTTCAAGAGACCCTAAAGGAGGCTAGAGAGAATGGGGAGTCCAAGAGCCAGATCAGAGAGAGCAGACCTCCAATCAAATTGGGAGCATATTTGACACTAGTGACTAGTATCAAAGATATTGAGCCACAGACATTTGCGCGGACAGTGGACCCACGGGTCTGGGGAGAGGCCATTGTAGAGGAGTATGACTCCATTGTGTGCAATGATGTTTGGGAGGTGGTTTTGAGGCTAGTGGGGAAGTTAGTTGTGAATTCCATGTGGTTGTACAAAACCAAATATGTTTTATATGGAAGCATAGAGAAACACAAGGCTCGCTTTGTGACGTGAGGCTTCTCTCAAGGGATTTGATTATGATGAGATATTCGCACCAATTGCGAGATACAACTCGATCAAGAGTATTATTGCCATAACGACAGAGATGGGTTGGATCATTCATCAGATGGATGTGAAAGCCGCATTTCTGAATGGATTTATGGATGAGGAGGTGTACATTGAGTAGCCAGGGTTTGAGGAGTGAGAGGGAGACTCACGTGTGTCTTTGAGAAAGGCACTTTATGGAATACCAAGCAAGCTCCTCGATCTTGGTATTCATGCATTGACACATACTTGCTTCAAACAGGCTTCGAGAAGCGTGATGTTGATCCTAACCTCTAATGATGTAATAGAGTTGTGAGGACACATTCATTCTCATTTTATATGTGATGACTTTGTTCATCACTGAATGAGATATCATAGTTGAGTGTGTCGGACTTGCACGAGTTTGAGATGAGGATATTGGATTGATGCACCATTTTCTGGTATGGAGGTATGGCAGAGGAGGGTCACATATTTCTCAAACAAGGGAAGTATGTTGCGATATTATGAGTAGATTTCGATGGAGGACTCATGACCTTATGTTCATTCCATGATTACCAACGAGAAGAAGCCTGCTTCAGATTCTAGTTGGTAGATGCTACAGTTACAGGCAGTTGATCGGTTCAATCATGTATCTGGTTAACCATACCGATATTTGAGCTTTCCTTGAACATTCTCAACCAACATATGGTAGAGTTGAGGAGTGTTCACATGATTGAGGCAAAACATGTTTTGAGGTACATTGCCAGGGATAATTGATTATGGCCTAGACTATATTAGAGGTGATGGGGTCGATGGCTTACACAACCTTTGAGGGTTACCGCTCTCTCTAACGCCTTTATTTCAGCCTTCACATCTCCACACCGGGTCGGTTAAGCACATGAAAAGTTATGGACGGCTCGCCGATCAATCCAATGGAAGATGTCTTCCCCTACTGAACCCTCTTTTACGCCAATTCAATAAATGGTCTAACTTTCTAGCAGGACTTAAGCATCGACAAAAAGCACCTCGTGGTGTTGCTTTGGTTTGGGGTTGGGACTTGTTTCCCCGTTCACCGAAGCGTAAGTCAATTGTTTCGAGTTCGGCCGAAAGTGAGTACATGATACCAATAAAGCCACTATGGTACCATTTGGCTTCAAATCATTTTCTCGAGGGTTTTATCCAACACGTTGACTAAAAATATGTACATTTTCATGTGTGTTAGAGAGTAGAACTATTGTAATTTCAGCTATAAATATCTCTAGATGTGTTACATTTATTTTAGTATGCATGTGCTAACCCTTACGAATTAAAACTACATGCTAGAGCACCTAAAATTAATGTAACCGTAATTAAATCATCAAGAAGTTCATGAACTGTTGGTTGTCCTAAACAACAACAATACCTTCATTGACAGCTGAAACTTAGAGCCAACTTGAGGTCAAAGACGCACCTAGTTGGCGTTTCTGATAGGACCTCGAAAATCTTCACTAGGTCACTCGTAGATTCCCTTGAGATGATCACTTCACTTCTAAAGTGACAATAATACATATTTGAGGTGACGGTTGGTGGTGGTATTCTCCTAGTGGTCGCCATCTTGTGGTTTGGGTCGGGCTTGGCCCAACCTACAATTTGTGCGATAACATTTTACGTCAAGCACGGGGAGGATTTTGAACTTTTGTGCCCTCGGACACTTTGGCAAGCTCTCATCCCAAAGCCTTTACCCCTGTATTTTCTATCAACTCCACTTGAAGTATGTTACCCTTCCACCCTTGATAAGATCTTCTTGAAGCTCATCTATAACCTAATTCCTTCAAGAACCCACCTTTCCCTGATCCTCCTTTCCATCCTTTGACAAACCTTCATCTCATTTGTTGACTCCATTGAAGTATTTATACAATTGATTGAAAGATGTCTATGTGGCGTTTTCATGAGGCATACAAAGCCTTGATGTTCAGTCTATTTATTGGTATCCAAATAAATGTCTGATGAAACAGTTGATTCATGTCCCTAAGTTCGACGATGATCCATCCTCGGTTGTTGCACATGTCACCGAGTTTGTTGAATTCATCATATACTATAGGATGTTAAGATGTGATTGTGCAGTTGTTTCTCTTATATCTTGAAGAAAGGAAAAGAGATTGGATTAGATATTCATGTAGCCCCAAAAGTATTTCTTCTTCAATAATCCTTATCTAAGACTTCCTCAAGCATTGGGGCCCTAGAAATCAGAAGCTTGAAGATACTATCCAAGACCTTGAGGACGTTCTCCAGGGATGTTCATTTCTTTCAGAATTTATTGAAGGTTTAAAAGAAACACTTGCAATCTGATGAAAGCACAATTGAGGAAGAAGAGATCGAGGATGATAGTAATGAGGAAAGTTTTGAGTGCCTCAAGGAAAACATACAAGAAGACAATGAGTTATGTGAATAATTACTTGAACACTACCATGATAAGGAATTCATGGTCAAGTTTTGTGTGCAAAGAAAGGAAGAGTACAACGCTATCATTCAAAATTATAGAGGAATCCTACCCTAAACATGGCATGGGAAGTTGTCATTTCCTACTTCAAAGTAAAGTCACTGTAATGTTGTGACAAAAGGTGTCGCCACCAAGAAGGCCTTTCATTCAAGATCAATCCTTTTTTATGCCCGAAGAAGTCTACAAACTCATTAGATATCAAGATTAGGATGGTGAATTATTTGATGACGAAGACTTGGTTAAAGCGCAAGTCCATGAAGACAATTGCCAAGAAGAAGAACACCGAAGGAAGTGCAACATCCAAATGAGCAGAAGGATACATTGGCATTTGTGCTCTAGCTTGATGAAGGTGAAGTCGTTCAACCTTGTTTTCCTCCTACACATAAAGATGAATAAGTGATTAGTCCCAATGATGCAAGTGTTATTGTGAAAGACCTCTCTGACTTGGACTTATCTGCTAACATTGATGATTTCATACAAGTTGGGAGACACAGACGTGATTTGGGTTGCTTCATTATTGATGAAGATCCCATTTACGACATTGAAGCTATCTCTCAATCAAAGGGTTGAGTGGTCATCTTCAAAGGATCCTGCCTTGTGCAAATATGATTCAGTTGTTTGGCAACCCAATGATGACATGGTTACAAACTTATTTCATCCATTTGAAGATAACTTGTCACAATGTGCTCATGATGATTTTCATCCATCCGTTGAGAGTTGTGATGAGTATCTTTCAGTGACCCGAGCTTGTTCTGTGAAGAACTCGAGCCACTCTCATGCTCAGATTTTGATCGACACTAGATCGTATTTCATCCTGCATATTGAGGGCTCACGCTTACCAAACGGAAGTACTTTCATTGCTTACTTTGGCACAGATTTACAACAACAGTTTAATGCTTTCTTAAGACCTATAAGAGTTTCTAGACCTAAACTGCAGGTATCACGTTTCCTTGTTTGAAAATCATTAAGTTTCTGGGGATCCCTTGTTCTCCTCAACATTCTAAGCTGCATATTTTGAGCGAAGACAAAGAACAAACCCCTGCGGATGAAGAAATCGTTGAAGAAGGTCCTATCGATTTGTTGACACTAGATCTTGCCGAAACGTGTCATAGATTAAGTTCTTAATGTGCCATGATCACAGAGAAATACGGTTCCAGTGATGAAGGAGACGCACGGTTTATCATGTTGAAGATCCACTAGAAGCCGCCTTGACTTCTATTCTTGCTGGGCTAATAAAGAAAAATAGATGGTCAATTTCAGTAATATAGATGAGCCATCATCTACACACGATAGTCCCGTCCAGAGATGGATCGATCAAGCCTCTGATCGCCTCTTTCCAACAAGATTTCCTCCTCCACCCATCTCCATGAGTTTCATTTCATTCATGATTATATGTCTATTTATGCTCATGATTATTATGCTCAACATATCATTGTTGTGTTCAATGATTGCCATTGTGGGGAGATATCTTGATGAAATGATGAATAGATGGTTGCATTGGTTGTATGACTTCACCCGACATCACCTATCACTTCATTTTCAGTGGTCTCAAGGTCTCTGTGAAATATCCCAAATCCGATAGATCTCGATATTTATTGTTGAACTAGTGTTTAGGCTCTCTGATCCGATACTGGGTTTCGATGCTTTAGTTACTTGTTTAATATGCTTGCTGATTTTTGCATGTGTCATATAAATAAAGGTTTGAACAGAATATAGCGATGCATGTTAAATAAGGAACCAACACAATCTCAATAGCATGTATTATATGGAAAAAGCATGAAATACAATTGATATGTTGAAAGCAGAGAACTAATCATCAACTAGATCTCATGACTGCCACCGGGAATATAATGCAACTAATATAAAATACCCATGATCAAAAGATGTGGATAGATTTGCACATGCACGGATAGACCGACAACATGCACCTCCGTAAACTCACGACAACTACTGCAATGAAGGGATATACTTCACGGGCTATACTCAACCGACCTACTGAAATCGTCCTAAATTGTGTCGGCCTCTAGGCTCCTCCCGAGCATTCATCTGGACCGAAGACTGCTCAATGAAGTTACGAACCTGCATGATATCACTGTTGTGCACTCTTGGGCTCTAGCATTGTACCGATGATTCCACCGACCAAATCCTCTTATAACTATTCAAATGTGCACTCCTAGCCTTCAGACAGGGTCGTAAGGGTTTCCCCAAATCTGATCCAGAAAACTCTCTGAAAACCCAAATGTCCCTCCTCAAGCGCTACGCACTTCCCATTGTTTGGTGCTCTCGTAGATTCCACCGCCGAACTGGATGATTGGTACACTCAAAAGAAGCCTCGGTAGATTCCACCGACCGATGACCGGTGGCTCAAAAGAAGCTCGCTTCCTCTCACCGGGTCGGAAGGAACTCGACGAAAAGCCCTAATCTCGGCCCAAATACACAAAACTTTCTAACCCCGCGTTTCACCGGGTTGCACTACGCAATCTCTGAATTGAGTCTGAATGCTCCTGCTCTATCACGATGAAATACCTAGATGCTATCTCGATAGGCTAGGTGTGTCTTCCAACACCTAAAACCGATCCGGGTGGTGGTTTCAAATCCATAAACAAATTTAAAGGTCGACTCTCCTCTCGATCCTGCTCTCAACTCAAATCATAGACAATGAGGAATTAGTTCAATTTCTTATACCTTCCTTTGATCTAATTCTCCGCGACATCACTTAAGCTAGGCTTTTTCTCCTCAACAATGATTAATTAATTAAGTCCCTCAACACCTTTTGTTCTATTTCTCCGCTGACTTTGGCTTAAGTGACTTTTCCTATGTTTTTGGCTTAATTCATCGCTTAGCCATTTATTCACTTCTTATTTCTCCCTTTGTTCCCTATTTGTGCCCGACTATATTATACGCGAACACATAGACTACAAAGTCACCCCCTGCTGGCCTACCCTTGGGAACGAGACATCACAGCCCTCCCTTTCCCCGAGATTGTTGTCCTCGGCAACATCAATCCCCGGTGCTGCAATATATGCCTCCCTCCCATGTGGCATCCTCCATTGAAGTCCCCTCCATCTAACCAAACAATCCCTGATGACCCCGCCCCTCAATTTTCACTCTCTAAAATCCAATACCTCCTCATGAACTAACTCAAACTCCCCTCCTCATCCAAAGGTGGCAACTCCAATGAAGTGCTGATCTGTTGCCCCAATGCCTTTTTAAGGCAAGAAACGTGGAACACGCTATGAATCTTGCTACCTTCGATAGATCTAGTTCATAGGCCACTTCGCCTACCTTCCTGATGACTCTGTACAGCCCATGGAACCTGGGCTTCAACTTCTCTTCCCCGCTTCTTTTCAAGGAAGATTGTTTGTATGACTGTAATCACAGAAAAAACAAATCACCTACCTCAAAACTACGCTCGAATATTTTCCTATCTGCATAGATCTTCTACTAATTCTGAGTCGTCTGCAAGTTCTCCCTCACTACCAATAGAATCCTATGACTCTCCTCAACCTAGCCTTTGGCCCCCGGGAGCCTGCTATCCCCAAACACAGCTTCCACAAAAGAGGGTGCATCGTGATCCATACAATGTCAAATCCGAGACCTCTTGATAGACATGTGGTAAGTTGTGTTGTATCAATACTCACCCATGTGTAACCATCTCACCCATGTGTGTTGTTTCCCCCCCACATAATTCTCAGATACCCTCCACCCATTTGTTGACAAAAATTTTCTGTCCATTTTTTTGTGTGTGGTAGTTGGTACTCATGGCTAACTTTGTGCCCACCAACATGAAGAGCTCCTACCAAAACGCACTGATGAAGTCATCCTGGCTACATCGACTATCCACGCTTAGGTAAACCGTGGCAATCGAAAACTCCTTCAAAAAATAGCCCGCCAATTTATGGCCTTGTAGTCCCCTGGTATGGCAAAGAAGGTGCTAATTTATTCTATCGACCACTAAATATACCGCCTCGCACTCGAGAGAAGACCGAATGAAGTCCATAGAAATGCTCTCCCATTTCAAGCCCCATTCTCAGAAAGGTTGAAGTAACCTCATCGCAGGTTCGCCAAACTTGTTCCACTGACAAGTCGCGCAAATCTCGTATGTGTTTCATCACGTCGTCCTTGAGACCCTTCCATGAGAATCTCTCCTGACCGGCTTCCAGTAGGTTTTGAAGCATCCTTGATGCCCTGTTGTTGGCGAATCATGACACACCTTTAGTATCTTCCCCTTTAAGGTAGATTATGGAACTAGGTAGATCCGGGACTATAGAAAATGACATCATCTAGCACCCAATATATGTCATCCACTACCCGTCCATCCACACTACAAGCAAACTTGTTCTTGGAGTACTCCACCAACAAATGTGCTTTCCAGTCTGTGTAAATATCCATCATCAACACCCTGCTGGCCTCTTGACACAAAGCATTCATTAAAAGTGAATTTCACATAAAAATGAATTTCACTGTGGAAAATCCGGAAAACAATTATGAAAAATCACACCACATGAACCTAAAAACAATAATCAAATGTCATCAAAGAATACCAAAGGTAATTTTCAATCAGCTCTCTAAAGATGTGATTCATGCAAGACTGAAGGTGTTGGCGGCACCCCGTGACCATTACGACTAAAACTCCAAGTGTCCAAAGGGTTTAATAGCACTGATATCTTATCCCAGAAGATTTATCCATCAACTCATCTATGCACGAAATGGGGTGCACTCGCTTCTTGATCGCTTTCTTATTGAGAGCTCTTTAGTCAATGCACATTATCTCAACGTTGCCATCTTTTCAATGTAATGATCAAGAAGCAAAAGGACTCGCTTCAGGGGCCCGGTGCTGTGCCCTATCTAGCAATTTTTGGTTGTTTTCACCCGCCCTTGAATTCTTAAGTTTTAGCTGTGGTGATCATCGATGTATTCTCAGCCCAACTCAATAGTATTCAACACTCTTTGCCTTTGTGGTCTCCCCGTGGTATCGCCCAAACACCTACTCATACCGACTCGTAAGCTTTTGATCCGTACGGTACGTTTCATTTCTAAATCCTTTAGAGTGGTGATCAGACACTATTGCATATGCTACATCACTGTGACAAAAGATCCTCTCCATCCATTTCGCTGGATACCGCCTGGTGCCTCGTAGAGACATACCTCTCAAGACCACTGATCCACCGGGCGCTCTCTCAAACTCATGGTCAACGCCCTGGGATAGTTGAATCCAATCTCCTCCAATGAATATAGCCACTATACCCTCAACATTGCATCTGTATCTGACAAGTCAACTACATAAAAGGTATCCTCGAGATGGTAGCTGCCTAGCTTGACCTCTAGGTCCGGGACCATGTCCAAGAATGTCATAGTGTATCCATCTTCCACGCCACGCTGGAACCCCCAACTCCTCATTGTGTAACCCTCCGGCTACCATGACGATCTATGAAATTGTGGGTGGCCCCACCATCAACTTAGGCTGTCATGCGCCACCCTGTATAAGGCCCTTGAGCCCGAGAGTGTTGTACGTGGGTACTCCTGAAAGGGTCGCTATGACTCCACCCTTCATTGGAACTCGTGGTTTCCTCTGTCCATGTGATTGTGATCCAACCTATGGTTGTGGTTTCCCTAGATGTTTCCCCTCCTCATGTGCAGGCTCTTCGTCAAAACTCAAAGAATTTCTATCAGGTGTCGGTTTGATATCTTCCTCCTCCTCACTATCTAATGCCACCTCAATGTAGTGGATCTGCCCCTTTCCCATGTGGGGACCCAAGGGTCTCATGGTACAAAGGGTTTGGTAAAGGTTTTGGGTTTCATCACTGAGTTCCCCATGTCTCTAGTGCGCACAATGGTCTCCTGCAGGGTGTGAGGCTTGAAAGCCTAACCCAACCCCTCAATGGCTCAGTAACGCCTTGATGAACAACATCACCAATTTGTGCTCTAAAATATCTGACACGGTCACCGCCCGCTAGAAACCTCGTGATGAAGGCCTCTAACTGACTATGTCCATTCCCAACCAAGGTCAAGGGGGTTTAGAGTGGGAAGCTGTATTTTCAAAATTCCGTGAGCGAGCGGCTGGGAGCATTTTTTTATATAATGTTACAAAAAATCGCGATGCATTTTGATGCATATATATATATATATATATATATATATAAGACATACGTAATGCTGAATCAATTGCAAAAACATGAAACATAGATATAAGATCATTTAACTAATTGATTAGTGATGAATCGATGATCATTAAAGCATCCACCATTTAGTACATCTTACATAGTACATACTACACATATAACATCAATCATAAAACATATGTGGGACTCAACATTAAAGCATCATAAGTTATAACATCAATCATAAAAGCATCATAACATCAATCATTAACTTCAAAGGTAAATTGTCATATGATGTTCTTAAGTTCATAAGTTCATAAAACTTCATTGTTTGGCTTAATAAGCCATAATAAAGAGTAAAGACTCAAGACCAAGACAAAGTACTAAGTTTTAGAGACTACTTCTAAACATGAAACAAAAGAAGAGATCTAGCAAGTACTAAGAGTAATATGCTCTAAGTTTTCTTCTTGCCATGAGAAACTTCTAGTTTCTTTTCTCCCGTGATCTTTGAATAAGAGGAGGAAATCTTAGAATAAGAGGGAGAATAGTGGAAGTGGATCGTGAACACCAACAACCGAATGGGCCTCTCACGTGACAATGGATGTTTTGTAGATAAAGGTAAAACTGATGTATTTGGAACCCTTGTAGTGGATGGGGTGGCATGTCTCCTCCCAGAATATGATCGCCATCATGATCAATCAAAAGTTCCACTTGCAAGCGCTCTAAAACAATGGTTCCATCCTCAAAATTAGTTCTCTGGATTGTTATCCCAAGTCGTGTCTCTTTTACAAAAGGCATTCCCCTTTTCATCACAGTAATGTGACAACAAACTCAAGTTGTAATGCACATAAAACCAAGCTTTCTACCTGGTCCGCATTCAAGTTGTTTCTCTTTACACCGTGAATGAAGCTATAGGTGCTCAAACACCTCTTGCGTATGAGGTGCCCATCTGAGAGCACCTTCATCCGCCAATTTATGGGCCTTTTAAGGGAGCCATACATGTTCCACCATTCGATAGCACCTAACCTGCTCTCGATCTTTGGTTGCATGTTACCAAAGACTCCATGCTCATCGATGTATTTGCTCAATTCGCTTAGTACTTGAGCACACTCCTCTTCAACAAGTACCAACTTGTCCAATGCAAGAATATACCCATTATGTGCCTCTAGATCTGTGTGTGCTTTTCCTTTCCCACTTCCGGTACGGGTTAGCCAACCAGATGAAGACTAATATTTGGGGTAAGGATACAAGGCATGGAGGAACATTCAAATTATCCCACCTTTTGACTATAAGTTTATGGATATGATCATACAAGATCGTATCCTTGGCTCTACAATGTCTTTGATATGGCTTCAGTATGCCGTCCATCTCACATATACATCTCTCCAATCACCGGTTGATCTCTGTTTGCAAACCGAATCATAATGTAATTGGGTTTGGTGAACTGCAAAATAAACCAAAATTGTTGCCAAAACTGACCATTAAGAAATGTGTCCTCCACCTCCAGAAAGTCAATTCTGTCATATGCGGATGTAGCCCTTTCTTTTAGATCCTGCCATGAATCACATGAGGCCATACTAGCCAATGCCTCTTTATACCTTCAACAAACCGAGGTGAGATATTAGCTAGCAAATCTGGTCTTTGCGATCTTTAGTAACTCCAACTTGTGACTGCGAAAAATGTAGTGGCCATGCTATGATTGGTAATAAATCTTATCATTTCTTTCTCTCTCTTGTGCAAAGCACCAATCCATCTATAATCATGGTCCTTCATTTAATGATATCATGCATCAAAGAAGTTCATTGTGTAAACCAAACACTTCTAATCAAAATTATATTGGGGTACCTATCTTCAATGATTGCTCCCGCTGCTCACGACAGCATTATCGTTGATGACTTGAATGACATTGTAGGGCCCAAAATCTTGAATGATTTTAATCAAGGAATCTGCAATATTAATACATATCCTGTAGCGATCTGAGTAGTCATGAGATGAAAGGAAGACCACACCACAAGCAGACACACCAACAATATTTATCAATGGCTTGCTCTTTCACATTTGTCCAACCATCGTGAGACAATTGATACCCCATTTAGGTTCCACCATTTGTAAATTTTCCTATACTTGATTTTGGCTCTTTCCCTGTCAAGTCCCACGCTTCTAGCTTTGTCATACTTGTGGCTCCTATAACCTTTAGGGCACCATTGATGGCTTGACCATTTCATACCAATATGGTGAGCTAAGAACATTGAATGGTATACCACATGCATATAGAAACCTAAAAACTTTTGCATCCACATCATCTCTACAACCTTGGTCAAGGAATTGTAATAGTGTTCTAGGTGAAGACAAAGGCGAGAATGCACTAGCATGGAGGATGCGCTTCGACCAATGAACACTCTTCCTGCATTCTCAGGTTCACCCCCTTGGTCTTTTGGCTTGTTTTGTGCTACCTCCTTCCCTTTGGTATTTAAGTTCATTTTTGAATCGAGCATCACACAGGCTTTGATTCTTATATTCTTACTTTCATCCCAGTACATAGGCCCAAATATATGCTTTATCACATGGGTATAGGAAACCCTGTATTCCTCAGATGACAATGGTGGCATATAAATTTCCCTGCTCCCCTTCTCCGTTAGTTTAGTGAGATACTCAATGTGAGGTGTGCACTGCTTTGGATTTTAAAGATCCTCACCATCACTGCCATTTTCATTGTCTCCATCCCCTTCCATTCTTCCTCCTCTCCTTGGTATGTGCCGCCCACTTCTATTTCTTCATCACTATCATGGGTAGGCCTAGGCTTACCCATGATAGTGATGAAGAACCTCCCACCACCATCATTATAATAAAATGGAACCAAAATGGCACACTGACATTGACATCAACATCATGAATGTTGAACCTGGCCCTTGATAATAAGTTGCTACCTACCATAGAATGATGGAGGAAAAATGGGAAAGAGTAGGAGAAGAAACCGCTTACAACACATGCATTTAAAAAAAACAAGAAAGAAAATGGGCACCAAGAGCCTACCTCTTTAGCTTCCAATGGTTGAATATGACTATGGTAGCCAATCTCCTTCCAAGGTTTCACAAATGGTAGCCTTCAATCTCCTTCAATCTCCTCAAGAACTAACAAGAACTCCTCTCAAGAGTCAAACCCTCTTAGCAAAGAAAATGATGAAATGAGAAATAGAATGAGAGAAATGGAGTGAAAGAGTGTTTAGTAGTCTTAGCTAACCCTAGGCTACCTTTCCCATGAGTCATTTCTCCAAAAACCAAAACAAAGACCACTTCTCCTCCTCACAAGGGCTCATGCTTTTTTCCCTTTGGGAGCGCCTGGGACGCCTCAAAAACCGTGGAGCACGCTTTTTGATGAGGATACGCTTCCTAAAAAAACACCCAAGGAGCGGGTTCGAGGAGGGGGGCGCTCCCCAGCCTTGATCTCAACTGTGTAAGATCCATGAAATGGAGTTATGGATCTCTCTTGTCAAACTTCTCCATCAACCTCTCTATGAACTCCAAATGAAGTAATGTGGTTGTCACTCAAGGTCACCAACCCATGGTACCACCACTCGTGGACCTCCCCATCCATGTGCAAGGTGGCGAAGCTAATAGCTTCTGACTCTATCATCGAGTTGAGCTTGAAATATATGTCGCTTCAACCCATGCATGAGTTGGGCATCGTGATGACCTGTCGAAGTAGGAATGTTCAGCTTTCTCACTTTCTTAATGATGTCCATGTTTTGAGTTTGTACATTGCCCCTCTATGCCTACCAGGGTTTGTTTCGATACCCGATCGAACAATAGTCTAGCAAACTCATGTCTGTATGGAACTCTGGTTCCAATGCCAAATAATCTCTCTTGGACTCCCCAAATGGGTCTTGTGGCACTGCCTGCCCATGTCCTGGCTATCCTCCTGCCTGCCTTGGTTGTTCCCCCTGGAACTGCGGATAGAACGGACAGGGAATCCTCCCAGATGATGTATAGGCACGAATAGTTGAAGGATATCCACTCGCTCCGCCCTAAGATCCACTGGAGCCATTGGCTCCACCTCCCTGGTGTCCTCCTAAACCACTCGCTCCTCCTGCAGCATGGGTGTAATGTTCCCAAGCCAAGATGCCAAGAACATCTCGTTTTGCATGAATTTTAAACTGTTTCTGAGTGTGGCATTTCGCCAATCACTTTGCTTATTATGGTCTTTTAGGTTGCGCTAGGGTTTAAACTTTATACTGATGACTATTATATGTGATTGCAGCAAGAATCAAGAAGATACATCAATGGAACATACCTCAACGATATGCAAGATCAACAATATAATAGACAATCCAAAATACTTCGGATCTGACCTTTATTCATAATAGTAGAAGAACCGATACAATAGATCTGCAGATCTGGTACAATATAGCATAAGAGATCATAACAAAATGAGGATGGCCCTCAATCG
>SNQJ01S0011169.1:18012-38353 GCA_010110895.2 Picea sitchensis
TGTAATGCTTTAGATACCGCCCTTTGACAGGGGCATTGAGGAATTCTCCGTCTATATTTTCCAGTAGGAAAGAATTTTTTCCTTCTGGAGTCGAGACCCTGAAAGGTCCATACCAGAGGTGGTCAAATTTACTATGCTTCACGGCTTCTTCCTTTCTGGCATCCCATCTTAGCACTAAATCGCCTGGGAGGAATTCCCTGTCCTTTGCCTTGCGGTCGAACAATTCTTTCATATCATCTTGGTACTTATGCATATTTTCGTCAACTTCAACTCTATGTTGTTGAACCTCAATCATCTGGTTAATTCTCCTGGTTATATGATTGGGTTATTCATTTTGATCCTGCCACAAATTCATTACTGGTAGCACTATGTTTATAGGTAGAATGACATCTGTTCCATAGACCATTTGAAACGACGAAATGCCAATAGACCTTTTAGTGCTGATGCGGTTTTCCCATAATGCGTATTTTAAGTGCACATGCCAAGACCTTTTATTTTCATTGAGTACTTTCTTGATTATACTTACCAGGCTCTTGTTAGAGGACTCGGCCAATCCATTCCCCTGAGGGTAATATGCTGTGGAATGGCCAAGAACAATGTTATACTTTTGAAAAAATCTGATCATAGCCATAGATTTAAAAGCCTGGGCATTGTCAGTAACTATCTTTCGGGGGCAACCGAATCTTGACAAAATATTATCTTCCAAGAAATCGATTACCACCGAATCTGTTGCCTTTTTGGTTGGAATGGCTTCCACCCACTTAGTAAAATAATCTGTAGTTATTAAGATCCACTTATGTTGAGCACTAGAATGGGGATTAATCTTGCCTATGAAGTCTAGAACCCATTGCTGAAATGGAGCTTCATCTTTTACTGGAACTAGAGGTAGTGCAGGGAGCTTCTGTTTACTTGCGAATAGTTGACAAGGGTTGCAGGCACGCACTTTGGCATTGACATCCAAAAAGAGTTTCGGCCAGTAGTATCCATCCCTCAAGATTTTGTAGGTTGTAGCTCTCTAGGCGTGATGTCCTCCACATACTCCCTCATGAAACTCATCTATAACCCGCTGAGTTTCTGATTCGACTAAACAGACTAACATGAAACTGAGTGGATCTTTCCAATATAGTTGACCTTCGGCTATACAATATTTGACTGCATGGAGTTTTAAAGTTCTGCATTTAGATGGTGATAATTCATTTGGGCACTTTAGGGTTAGTAGGTATGACACTATGTCTCTGTACCAACCCGATGATAAGAACTTCTCTTCGATCTTATTTGGACTCATTTCTTCATTCAGCTCTTTTAGGTCTGTGTCTTCGTCACTTGTCTGCAGGAAATTGATATCAAGGGATCTGAAATTTGACTCAGCTAAGAGTTTGTCCAGGCCTTGCCCTTTTATCAATTTGGTTGGCTTAACCTCCAGATCAAATTCTTGGATTTTAGCGAGGCATCGCCCTCTTCTTTCGTCACTGTCTGGTTGTACCAATATATCTTTGACAGAACTGGTAGGAACATATGCGGTTATCTTTGAATGTAGTACATAAGTTTTGAATGCCTTTAATGCTTTCACCATTGCGTACGCCTGCTTTTCTATTATGTTGTACTTCAGTTCTGCCTCTCTAAGGCTCTTGCTAAAAAATGTAATTGATTGTTCGAATCCCTCCTCATTCTTTTGTAGGAGCACCACGGCGATAGTGTGTTCGGAGGGAAATGAGAAGATAAGAAAATCTTTCAGACAGTCTGGGCTTGATAACACAGGCGCCTCGCTTATGAATTTTTTAATATGCGTGAACGATGCTCTGGCCTCAGTTGTCCAATTTACTCTGCTGTCTTTCTTGAACATCCCTGTGATCAATTTGACAATCTCAGCGAAATTGGGAATAAACCTTCGTAAAAAATTAATTCTTCCTAAGAAAGATTGAATCTCTTTTACATTTCTAGGAATACTTATAGTATCTATTGCTTCAATCCTCTTAGGATCAATCCTAATTCCATCCCTGGATACGATATGGCCCAAAATATTACCTTCCTTCATAGCGAAATGTGATTTCTTTGGGTTCAAAGATAGACCAAACCTGCGGCATTTTTCAAAAGTCTGTTTAAGATGGATCAAGTGTTCTTCATCGATTTTTGAGAAAACTGTCAAATCGTCGAGGTAAATAAATACGAACTTGTCCCTTTCAACTATGAAAGTGATGTCCATAGCGCGCTGGAAAGTAGCCCCTGCATTCATCAAACCAAAAGGTATTTTTTCATACATAAACGTACCCCATGGTGTGGTGAAAGCAGTTTTTTCTCTGTCTTGTTCATTCATAACGATTTGATTATAACCAGAGAACCCATCTATCATAGACATTCGGTTTGTGCCAACAACTTTTTCTAACACATGGTCCATCTTGGGCAGCGGATAATTGTCCTTGAGAGACGACTTATTTAAGTTTCGTAAATCCACACACAGTCTGATTTCCCTGTTCTTTTTCCTGACTGGGACCAGGTTTTCTACCCAGTCCGAGTATCTCAGAGGTATGATTATTTTCACGTCTAGAAGTTTCTTAACTTCCTTTTCGATCACCGGTAAAAAAATGGGGTTAATTTGCCTAATCTTTTGCCTAAACGGTTTGACCCCAGGCTTCAAAGGTATCTTGTGATCAATTATGGAAGTGTCATACGTTCTTAACTCATCATAAGACCAGGCGAAAACGTCTTTATACTGTCTGAGTAGGTCTTTGTACTTATATTTTACTTCGGGATGGAGGAACTTAGATATTTTTACCATCCTGGATTCTTTTTCAGTTCCTATATCACAATCCTCCACTTCTTCTGGTTGGGGCTGCAAAGTGGATTTCACAGGTACGTCGTTTTGGTCAAAAAGTCTTTCTAAAGGAATCAAGCCCTTTAGAATCTGGTTTCTTTTAAGGACTAGCATACGATGATCCACAATTTTTTCTCAGAAGGTTTCACGATCTTCCCCCTCTTGCATGATCCACATCGGGTCATTTTGATTTTCTTGGTCTGCATGAGTTTCAAAGAAATCCCCCACTGCTGCAAGAATTTTTTTAATTTGTTCGTCATCCTCAAAGACCTGCCAGTGTCAGATATTGTCTGGTATAGAGAGGTTGTATCTGATTTCAATGTGATACTTCAATTTGAAAGTCGTGGGGGGAGAGAAGGTTGAAGCTACTTTTGCCAATGTGTCAGCATGTAAATTTTCTGTGCGAGGGATAAAATGGACATTTAATGAAGAGAAAAAGTTTTCCATGAGATCCCAGGCACAATTTCTGTATGTTCTTAGTCTGGGATGCTTGGCTAGGTACTGTCGGTTTATTTTTTTGAATATTAACTCTGCATCACCATATACCTCCAAGTTACTTATATTTAGCTTTTTGGCAGCCTCTAATCCTATGATCAGTGCTTCATATTCTCATACGTTGTTAGTGTAATCTATGTCCCACTGCAGACGATAGGAAAAAGGAACAACAAACTTACCTCCGGGAGCTACTAAAAGCACTCCTGCACCCACCCCTTCAGAAGATGAATCACCGTCGAAATACATTTTCCAGACACCAGTGTTACATAGGTCTTCAGTCATATAGTCTGATTCTTCTCGCTCTATATCATTTTCTTCCGGACAACCATCTAAACCATCATCAAAAGACAAGATACAATTTCCCAGATCTTGGTCCGCAATGTAAATAGGGAAGTTGTTTGGGTTTTGAGGGTCACTGACTGTATATGCTAATCTTGTTTCTCTGTAAAACTGAGTGAACTGACCACCGAACACAGGGATTGTGGCATACGACATGTCTAACTGAAGAGAACCCCCCAACTTGGCTTCCCATGACCTAGATAACAACATGCCATACTTAGGGGGAATATCCGCAATAACCACATCCATCAAGACACTCTTAACCGAGACCTAGGCCAGGGTAACTACCAGGTCTTTTATCATCCCCAAAAACTTAACCCTTCTCAATTCAAAAGAGTATAGATCTCCATAAGGTCTGGTGATTTGGAGACCCAACTTGTCCATTATAATCTTAGGCATAACGTTATGGGAGGCTCCGGAGTCTAACATGCAGTTATGTAGCAATTGATCATACACATTTAGAGTGATATAAAAGGGAGAAATGGTTTCTTTGGCCCCTTCAAAATGGGGACCAAAAGTGATGTTAGGTTTGTCATCTCATAAATTTAAAATATCAGACTGAATTTCTAGCTCAGAGACACCCATTGCTCTGGTAATTTGCTTGCGATAAACAAGGTTTTTCGCTAATTCTACCAAAAAGATTGGTATCTTAATTTTATTTATTTCATTTTCAAAATTGAAAGCTCCGCTCACCTTGTCTATTTCTTTGGTTGAGACTTATGATTCCTTCCTTTCTGATTTCTTTGTCTGGACAACTTTATCACTCATGGTCTTGGTTGAAGAAGTAACTTTATTTACTGGTTCGGTTCCTTGTGCTTGGGTTTCAACCTTTTCCACTTCAGACTCTTGTGCGCTTACCATTTTCATTTAGTTGTTGGGTAATAAGGTCTATTCCGAAGGAGGCTCATAAGCTTGACCTCTTTGAAGGATTTTCTTGTGTTGAGTATTCAAGGTGGGCTTACTCTTAGATCTTACGTTGTATTTTGGTTGAAATTCAACCATTATCATTTCAGTTTCGGACTGAGATTCACATAGATCAGTGTGATCACTTTCTTTCCCCTTATTCGATGGTTGTGGCATGTTTAGAGATTTTTCATAGTCTTCTCGGGTCAGATATGGTTGAGTGCAGTCATCACCGAAATTCGCAACATCATTATCTGAATCTCCGAAGTCTTGAAAAATGTTTGCTCCTATAAAATTTTCATTCTTCAAGGGAGCTTGTATTTTTTGATCTTTATTTTTTATTTGTCTTTGTTGGTTCGGGGGGTTTGGGTTCCTCTTGAAATCCTTTTTGGGGTAAGAGTCATCTTTGGCCTGTTTGAGTTCCATTCTAGAAATTTTATTTGACAGTTCTTTAATCACTCTGGCCATATCATTCACCCTATCATCTGCTGATCTATTTGACCCTGAGGGACCTGCTGGTTCTCTAAAGCATTTGGTCTCTCAGTTTCCAGTTTCTAATTTAGCTTTGAGCTTACCCGAGGCCATCATATTAGACTCTATCTCTACTGCATCATCCTGCATTCGGTTCAAGGTGGCTCCCCTTCTCTCTCGCAAAAGCAGTGCGAAATCTGGTTCAAAAGCTCTGATGAAAGTTACTTTGGCCACAGGTTGGGATGGTTTAACCTCGGTTGGGATTTTATTGTACAGTTTGTTGAATCTCTGAATAAATTCCATGACTGTTTCTGAGTTCTTTTTCCTTAAAGACCCAAATTCGGTTAAATAATACAGATGGTCTTTTCTCTCACCCCATTGTCTGAGGAAAGCATCTTCCAAAGCGTCATAATACAAGATAGAAGCTACGGGTAGGCTCCGAAAATAAGTTATGACCTGACCTTCGAAGGTTTGGACAAGGAGTCTCGAATATATGTCCTCATTCTCAATACCTAGAATGTCAGCAAATTGGTCGAAGAAATTAATATGTTCTACCGCGGTTAGATCCCTTTCCCTGGTGAATTTTGGTAGATTTGTTACGTAATTTTCGGGAAGTTCATGTAGAGGGACATGCAATACTAAGGGAGCATATCTGGCTGCAACTTTCACAAAAACTCTGTGAGGGGGGGAAGGCCCTTGGCCTCCAGCTCCTCCTAGAGGGGCTCCTCCCCCTCCTTCTCCGATAAACGCTCCACCTCCTCCTACAAACCCTCCACCTCCTCCTCCGACAGCTGCCATTGTTATTTGTGGAAAGTTATAAAGGGGTTTTTGGAAAATTAAAAGTGACTCTTTGTTTTCTTCGCGAAGAGGGAAATCCGACGAGGAAAGATAAGGAACACGAGGACTCGGTTCCTCGAATTTGCAAGAGATGAAATCGGGAGAATTGACGGGTGTGGAAACTGAGTGTGTAACACACTCTTCAGAATTTGGCGAAGTCGGGAAATTAAACTGAAGAAAAGATGGTACGTCAAAAGCCGACGAGATTTCAATAGGGTCCTTTCCTTTGTGTACTAATGGGACTGTCGGATGAATATCATTCCTAAATTCGGAGAAATTTGGGATTGAAACTTTAGTATCAAAGAGAGGACTGAGAAAAGTTGAGGGTTCGAAAGAAATTTTAGTCTTCAACGATGGGGTTTTAAGCTTGTAAACTGCAACGGTTGGCTTGAGAGAGCCTCTCGCTTTTAAAATATTTTCGGGATCGGTAACCGGCGTAATCTGCTTACCATCTAGGTTTTGTCTAGTATTCCTTCGACCGGATGCCAGTTTATTATTTGTGGAGTCGCCAAGTGAAATATTTAGAAAGCCTTAAAAGGTGTGTACTCTTTGTTCACTATCAAAGGGTAACACTTTCAACGAAAAACAAAATGTCATTTTCCCAGGGAAAAGATTTCGTAACTTCGGTCCCCGGCAACGACGCCAAAATGTTGACACTCAGAACTGAAATGGGTTGCAACAAATCAATCCCGAGGAAACCTCGAACCACTTTGGATTGGAAGCTACCCTCCCCCAACCCGAGAGGGATCTCTCGAACAATGTCACAAAATAATCTTCAATAAGCGTGAAAAAAGTGGGCAGATTTATGGGTAAATGATGGTCTTGGATTTTTAAAGTTTGGGGGTTAAACCAGGGAAATGGTCCATTGGGCATGGAGTCAAATGAAAACCGAAGAAAGGAGATAATAACAGTGATCAAATAACTTGCGGAAAGTGAGGCAAAGTAAGTCTATCTTTCAACGCTTTGATAGTCATGATGCGGTAGCAGAAAAGAAAAGGAAAGACCTATGTAGTAGAGAATATATGCAAAATTCTGGAAGTGTAGATTGGTCTTACACCCACTGATAGCTTGTGTAGAGGAAAGACAAAAAACAATTACAGAAAACCAACATTCATTCGCTATAGTAGTGGTCATACTAAAGTATAACGAAGCACATCAGTAAGGAAGATAAAATGAAACGAAGATACATGAAAACAACTTGTACACCGTCATGATGGAATAAGGAAGAAATAATATTATGATAATGACAACACATCAACTGTGAGTAAGGAACATATAAATGAAGTCCAAACAGATTTAACATAGCTGAAAAGAAGAAGAACATACTGAAAGAAATCGGCCGTGATGAATCTCACAGTCACAAGAAAAAAATCATCTTTATTACTCCATTATTGGCTTACAAAATAACTCGGCTTGCAAGAAGAGCCCCTCTTCGAAATAGGTTTTCCCCAGCTCGCCCCCGCACGCCCTTTCTCTTTTACATCTATATATCTTTTAAAAGAAAACTCTAAAACTCTTTGTGTTCCAGGAATCTGAAACGGGTCCTCTTCATGGAATTCTGTGAATGCCAGGTGTGTCTGCCAGATGCTCTGTCGTTACCTGAACAGTCGCTAATCATTTGACATCTCGTCATTCCTTCCTTGAAACTTGGAAGCTGCAGTATTGGATATTGCTGACCTGGATGAGTGGCCTTCATCTGAGGGTTTAACCAATTCAATGGTTGTTGGTTCTTCAGATGACCCGAATTTATGGGGGTGCTCGTTGCGTGTACACATCTGCAAAAACTGTAGATTTCCTTATAAAACAATTTGGTATCACATTCCAGGTTATATAAATCTCTGCATCTTCCCACTCCATTCTGCATTTCTCAGCTCTCAACACATTCCCTGGTTAGATATACACGTTTCTTCCCATTCTGAATAAAGATCGTCACCTTCTATTTTGACAGAAGGACACAGTTTTCAAGATTCTATTTATTTTGCATACTCCACAGCTTGTTGCTCATCATATGCTTCTGTCAAGCATGGTTTGATACATCTTGAAGGATAGTTGTTGCTGTAACAACATTTCACCTCTAAATCTTTTGATGAACGCCTCAGCTTTCATATCTATCTCCCCATGATCTTCTTCATAGTCATGAGTTGCCTCATGCATTGATCCCGTCATTGGAATATCATCTAAACTTGTCGGGGTTTGTTCAAGTCCTCGCCTGATCATATTATCATTGATTTCTACGTCAATGCAAGGTAGCTGATAAGTAGGGTTCATATAATCTTCTGATATCTTGGACTCCACTTCGAACATGCTGCAACCTTCTGATCTGAAAACAGAATTCATCTTACGTGATACTGATGCAATCATTTCCCTTGTTCTCGTAGTATTTTTCTTTTTCAGTATACTGTTGATGACAATCCAAACTTGTTTCAGAGAAACTGCAACCTCCATCTTCATATTCTCACTTGCAAATGTGTGTACTTCAGTTTACTTCCAATGTAAGTTATTACTTTTTCTTTTCTGGGCTTCGCTTTATCATTTTTGCATGCAATATACAGAGATATTTGTCTTATAACTTTTTTCTTGCAACCTTGAAACTTTGCCTTGCTAAATCCTTATAAACTATTGATGTCCTTTGTGAATGGCTCCCGGTCCGCCAACGCCACCTCGAATCCAAATTTCAGTTTTGTGACTGCATGAGTTCTCATCCAATGATTGATCAACTGATGGTAACCTGAATCGTTTACATGGGCATGAGCTCTTGCCAGTTCCCATAACGTTCCTTCTTCTGTTCCATGACATTTCTGCACCCCTCGTGATGAGTAAATCGGAAAAATGATGTGCGCGATTAATCTTCTTGATTCCACGAACTTTAGTTATTACAGATGAGGATTGTTCCAACCAATCATCAATGGTGTCCGTCGTGTAATGCCAAAGACGGACGGGCATTGATACGTCCTCGACAATATTTCTTGATAGATCTCTAATGTGATCATGCATTTTTATGATTTTTATCTTATTTCCATGGTCCACCTCAAGTAGACACTTGTCTTCCAGATTTTGAATCCCCACCACACCACAAATTGTTTATTGCTAAATCTTTGTCTTCTCCTATGAAATAACAAACAATATCTAAGAATATTCATTGATCCTCCTCATGGAGTTTGTCATAAATGATTCTAAGTATTTGTTGTATCTCCATAGGTAGTGTCTTGGGAAGTTGATTGAATAGCCCCTCCCAATAACTTTTGTCATTTCTTCCCGAAACAAGTGCCCCGAATATTTTCAATGAAATTAGCAAGCCATCACACGTCTTTACAGATAGACCTACCAGATCTTCAAATTCCAGTGGTGGAAATGGCTGAAAAAAGGCATATGAGAAAAAGAGTTGTTTGGAGTGTAGTGTATTTAGCCCCCCTAAATTATAAATTGATGGCTCTAACACCCCTAAGCTTGTGAGGACATGCTTGTCCCGCGAAGTAACCAAAATCAAGATTTTGGGACTAAGGATATATTTAATTGGCAAAAGCACATCCAGTTGATCGGCATTATCTACATCGTCTACAATAATAAGAGCGTGACAAGATGAGAGATTCCTTTTAAGTATACCTATACCTTGGGCAGTACAGTCAATTTTGATATCTGTTACAACACCTAGTATGTAATTCTTCCATTTATCATAGGCCTACAAAATGGAATACATCTCCTTGTCATAGGTCGAGTACCTATGAAACTCATTGAATAATGATTTTCTATGATAAGCCACCATATTTCCATGCTAGGATTGCACAACATAATATGGATCATTTGTTATCAAAGGGTCGTTACAAATCTGGTAGAGTGAGTATTGAAACTGAAAAAAGGTAGTGTTTCAAATCCTCAAATGATTTATGTTGTTTCTCGGCCCAAATGAACTTGTATTTGGCCCCACTCTTGGTCACTTGTCTTAGGTTCCAAGTGATATGAGAGAATCCCAACATGAACCTATTACAAAAGTTGGTGAGGCATAAGAAAATCTGGAGCTATATTAGAGTCATCATGGTTGGAAAATCATGAATGACTTGGAACTTGGTTGGATCCACATGCACACCATGTTAATCCATGATATATCCCACATACTAAATTATATACATGTTGAATGAGTATTTATCCAAATTAACATATAATGTGTTCTTCCACAAGGTGGTCAGGATTTGTTGAACGTGTTGCAAATTTTCTACCCACATTTTGTTGAGGATGAGGATATCATCCAAATATATGAACACATAAAAATTCATGAATGGGAATTATATTTCATTCATCATCCTCATGAATATTACAAGAGAATTATTTTAACCAAAAGTCATGACCAACCACTCAAAAAGGATTTCTTTAGACTTGGTAGTCTTCCATACATCAATTTTCTCAATTGGTACCTATTGGTAGCCTAACTTTAGATCAATATTACTCAAAAACTTGGCACCCTTGAGTTGATCAATAACATTGTCAATCTAGAGGATTATATATTGGTTCTTGACTGTGATTTTTTTTACATCTCTATAATCAATACAGAGTCACCATGTTCCATCCTTCTTTTGCACCGAAAAAATTAGGCTTCCACAAGGTGAGGAGCTCAGTCAAATGTGGCCCTTTTGGATGATCTCTTGAATCTAATGTTTGATTTCTTCATTCTCCATAAGAGATATTCTATATACTAGGACATGTTAGTTAAAGGATCACTAGGAATCAAATCAATTGAATTCCTAACCTAGCAATGGAGGCACCCTTGTAGCTGAAGTGAATATATATTTATCGTCTTCCACTTTCTTGTTCACCTGCTTCTACTATGTAAAGAGACACCATGCAAATATCGTGGTGGTCATAGTGATATTATTCTCACCTTCCAACCATATCATGAAGAGGAAAAATCTCTTAGATCGAGAGATTACTTTCCTACATTCCTTCGTTGAGATCAAGGAAATTGCGATAGTCATGAGAACTACCTCTGGTAAATATTGATGTTTGAATATTCTAAGACCAAAACAGAAACCTCATGAGCATATAAGTATTCCCATGATTTTTTATAGAGGTGGTACTCCTCTGTTTATCTTTCAAGGTTTTTTATTTAAATATCTTATATCAAATAATATAGAATTATGTCAAATGAAAAAATTCAAATCTTTATCACTCAAGAAAAATCAAATTGAAAAAATAAATTTAATGGGAGAGTTCCTAAGAAATGGACCAAGAACCTCAAGCATCACACATACTGAAAATAAATTACAGAAAATAATAAATATTCCTCACATCCATCATAGTTTCATATATTTCTGATCACATTCAAAATAAAAGAAAATGGTCCAATCACACAGGAGAACTTTGAAAGAGTATTACTTATTAAGATAAAAAGAGAATTTGATAAGTTGATTTCAAATACATTATACCCAAAACTAAGAGTTATAAAATACAATCGAAATCGACCGTGAAATAGTTCTTTGGGACTTCTAAAAAAATAATGAAGTATGTTACAATATCAGAAATTTAAAGGTGTTTTTCCATAAATGGACTAGGATTGGGGATTCCATGGACCATAAAATATACATAATAAATGAAGAAGAGAAAAGATTCTGGAGCAGAGCGCGGGCAACAAGATCTGGAAAGAAGACAAAGGGAAGTTGTCAGAACTCTGTTATATTTTTTCTAGTGAAAGAATAAACACCACTGGATGAATTCCGAGAAGGAAGAAAGTATGTGATCAGTATGGACTTACTGTGTTGGAGTATCTCCCTTCATTTGTTTCTTGTTGTGTATTTTATGTTGTCCTTTGTTGCATTTGGTTGGTTCGTTTCGATAGTTCCCAATGGATCCTCTTTAGTTATTTTTAACAAAGCATGTTTTAACCATTCTTGAATATAATCCTTCATTGGGGAAACATTAATCTCTTATTTAATCCTTATATCAAACAAAGCACTTTATAACTCCCTTAAATCAAATGATATTTGATGTAATGAAGTTTTAATACATTCATTTTTGTTGGAATAATTGACCAACCAATTATCAAATTCATCTTCATTATATTCTTTTATACTATTGAACGTCTCCGCGAACAAATTCTTGAGTATTTCCAAGTGTTCCTAAAATTTCTCCCTTGTAAGAAATGTAGAGTTCATAATTAGGCGAGGATCTTGTACTTCTCTGGTATTCCTAGCTAAATCAATTTCCATCAATTTTTGATATCAAATCTCCCTTTTAGAAAGTGATTCACTATATTCTTCAAACAAGTCCTTCAAAGTTTTTATTTTCTTGATCCAACATGATTTAAGTTGTTTTACCCTAGCTTGAGAGGGGAATTTTTCTTCCTTTCTTTTCAATTCTGTCATATTCATGATTTTCAGAATAAAGGTAGTGAGCTCATTCTTGTAAAAATATTCAACATTTTCATAATCAACCCGAATATATTCTTTGAAACTTTGTAACCTTGAGCCAAAAGTCATGATATTATTATTGATATCCCAAGATTCAAGGAAAAGAGACATCCTCTTTTTGATCTTTTTTTCAACAAATTTCCTTACTCCAACAAGGATATTGGGTGTTTCTCTCCACTTAGAACTTGACTCAGGAAGGTCATTGGGATTCATCCCGGGTTGAACAAAAGAAAGTGGTTTTGCAAAGATTGGGGGTGGCATCAAAGAATTCTCTAATTCTATGATTTTATTTTTTAATATTTCATTTTCGACTTCTATATCATCAATTGATATATCTAGGGAATTTCCACTAACCATATGTATTTTTGAAAGTTTGGATGCAGGAACCCCTCTTAAATCCATTGTTGAATCTTTGATCCTTTTTCCTCTTGAATTTACACGCTGAAACACTAAATTTTTTAACTCCTTATCAAATGATGCATTATGGAGGGTTAATGATTCTTCTTCATCAAAAATATTTTCTTGGACAATCAACTCCTTTTTTGGAAAAATTCTTCACTCATCTTCTGGGAATTCAATATTTTCTATATCAACATCAAGGCCCATGTTTTGTGAAAGGAAATCATCATCAGGTATGCGCTACTATGTTTCTTCTTGATTTTTATACCTTTTTCTCTTTACTATTGGTAATTTGTGGGTTGACTCAATATTATTTTCACTATGATCGAGATCATCATCGCCCCCTGAATGATTGTTTAAATAATTTTGTTTATCTTGGAAACTATTCAGGGTATGTTGTTTTGGTGTGCCACCTTTTTGAGATGAACTTTGAGATTTAGAACCCTTCTCACTTATGAACTTTCCATGTTGTTTATATGCTTTGTTTGTACTTATAATGGTTTCCAGGTCCTGAACTAGTTTTTCTTGATAATTATTTCCTTCATTTTCTTCCTCCTCATATATGTATGTGTTAATAAACGAGACACTAAATCCAATGGAAATTATATGATTCATAAAAAGTTGTTGTGGGTCGAACCCTTTCACATAGTCAACCACCTTTAACTTATAAGGGTCAAATTGAAAAACAAATTCATCTATCTTCGAGGCATCCTTTACTGTAATCTCACCAACCTTCCATGGTAATTGAACAATTTTTTTCTTTCTTTCTTTGAGCAAAGAAATTTTCCAAGAATTTGTACTATCTACAAACTTCTATTATAAACATTTTATCAGATACATAAAATGGGAGATAAATAGGTGATACAAGGGAAAATTACATTTTGATGATACTTTAATCTTCATTGTATTCAACTTCTCCCCTTTGATTTAAAAATGATGTCACTTCTAATGACAATATTGAAGTATTTTCCCCAAACATTAATCTTTTGAAAACATAAAGGAAAGAGCTATAAAATTCATATAAGTGGTACATTGCTATTTTCTTCCATAAATCCAGATACCAAGTATAAACTGGGTCTGTCATGAATTCAACATGCTTTGAAATATGGAGACCTTGAAATTCATGGCTATCGATGATAGCTAAAACCAAATACCCAGACATAAACAATTTTTTTATCTTTCTTAAAATTCAACAACTAAGATGTTATTTTCATAGATATAATCCTTGACAAATCAAAAACCATTTTTCATTGATAGATTAATAAAAAATATACAAAGACAACATGGGAATAACAACAATGGATTCCAACCTGAGAATTCTAGCTAAAAACCAGACAATTTCTTTGTAGGGTTTCTTGAGATGACTAACTTGTATTAGAGATAAGTCTTATGGCATTGTTGAGGGGTCCTCTAAGAATTATGGTAGTATATCTCTTCCTCCATTTTTATCTTTGATAAAATTACTAACTTCCTCGAATTTAAATATTGCAGTTGGCTTTGGCAATTTGAGCATCTATTTGAAAGTAGGCGGCCCCGAAGAAATTGACGGATTACCGTGACATGGGAAAAAATATTTCGGCGGAGTGGAAGAATGAATATTGAAATTTTGAAAGATGTAATCTCCTCTTCCGTGACTATAATGAGTAATCTTGAAATTTTTTCCAAGTATCAATTATTGCAAGATGAGAGAATATAGAAAAGAGCTTGGGTGAAGACAAGAATCTCCACTTCCATAGTCATGAAGGAATTTCAAAAAGAAATTAAGTATGGATATCGTCAGACGGAGGAAAAGTGATATTTAAAAGAAAACAAAGAAACTGCTTCCACGGTTCGAAAAAGAAACTAAGTAAATATATCGACAGATGGAGGTGTTGGATTAATGAGAGGGGGGGGTGAATCAGTAATAGAGAAATCTAATCATTTTTAACCACAATATGAACATGCTATTTATCTTTTTGATCAATATAGCATTATCATCCAATAAGTGCAGATTAAATAAACCATGAGAAAATGAACAATCATACACATACACAATACACCAATATTTTTACGTGGAAACCCAATGCGGGAGAAAACCACATAATGATTTGTATTATATGTATTTAAGAATTACATTCATTGGAAGCACCAACTTCCTTTGTTCTCTAGCTGCAACTGGAAGGAGGCTCCGACCCCCTATATTATTTTTAGGCTACAACCTGAGGGAAGCTACAACTCCCCAATTCTCTAGCTACAACCAGAAGAAGGCTACAACCCCCTATGTTCTCCAACTACAAGAGGAAGGTGGCTACAACCACCTATCCTTGCCCCGTTCTGTCGCCCTAAAATACAAGTGTCAAATAAATAAACCACAACCACACTGTCATTGTGAGATATACCATTGTAAACCTATACCACTGAGCTATAGCCAACCTGTACCACTGAGTTGTAATCAACATGTACCAACCAAAAAACACAGATACATGATATTTTTGTTCTGCAACATGAGTATTTACACGCCTTATCTATACTACAACCCATATATGTACACAACCTATCTGTTATGCATCCTGCGTATGCATTCTGAAAACTAGGGTTTTCTCTCTTCTGAAAAATTCTAACCCTCTGCAGCCTCTTTCACATCAACCTACAACCTGTCACTGTGTCCATACTGTAACTCTACCATATGCATACATTCTCATACATATCATTTACCCAAAGTATCTATATATCTCTCTAGTCATGTGCCATATAAGTGTGTGTAATTATGAACAAGTATAATAACCCTCACATGAACTAGACATTAAACCCTTTCTTATATTTAGCTTCTCAATACATCAACCACTTTACAAATACAAGTTCTCAACCATGTATCACAACAACCCTTAACCATATGCCAAGAAATACAAGATGTGACTCAACACTAACAATATATATCAATGATAAATATGGATTATATCATCACTATATTTTTGTAGATCTGACTTATACATAAGGTCCCATGCAACCACTCGTCTCTCTAGGTAACATCCTCAAACTTTCATAACCATTTCTCATGTATACAACAAAATCCAACTACTCATAGAAATAGGACATACCTTTTGAACCAGTGGATAGATCTAATGTACTTGATCACTGTAGACCTTCCTGGGAGCTTCCTCTCAGAATCTAGATACTTAGCATCTTCATCTTCTCAAGTTTCTATGGATTTACCCTCATGTAAACACCCTCTTATAATGCCAAGGCACATACGTACACACCCTATTATATTTTTAGACCGCATATGTATGCACCCTATTGTATTGTTAGCCCGCATATGCCTCATAAAATAGTTTTTTTTTTCATTATTTTCTGTAATTCTGAAACTTTCGCCATCAACCCTTTGTGCTACCTCAGACTTGCACAAATTCAGATATATCAATGAGTACCTATAATAAAACTTACACAATAATATATATTCAATGTGCTCAATAGGTGCTAATAGGAGAGCCTTGCTCTCTTATTTATACTTCCATGTATCTTCCTCAAGGGGTTACCTTCTAACCAACTTAACCCAATTTCCTTCTTTTAGGGATAACCCACTTCTAACCACTTGTCCACTTCTAACCCAATTTGCTACAAATAGTAAATTATCCACTTCTAGTTGCAACTAATTTATTTTTAATTATTTTCTTATTGCAACAACTTAACCCATGATTAGCTCCTAGTTTTACTCACTTGACTAGTCAACTTCTTCTAGGAGCTTCTAGAATAACTTTAACTTCTTTTACCTTATAGATAAATCATGAGGGTTCTTCAACTTCACAAGGCCATAACTCTCTAACTATGAGGAGTTATGTTGCGTTCCACATATCACTGAAAATGGCATGACATGTACTATCCATCTAGAAAAATATTACGTGCATATATACTAAACTTTGTACCATTAAACATCAATCAAACTGAAGTCCCTTAACCATGCTATTGGAGCTACTGGAATTTTCTATCGGACTTGCTTCAAGGGTTGACATCAATGAAAACCAATCCAATTAATCAACAATCTCCCCCTTTGGCATTGATGGAAACACTTTGATGTAAATATGAAGTCATATAGCTTATGCTCTCACTGTGATCATCGCTCTATGCTCTCTTTCCAAGAATCTAAGTCTCTGACCTTCATCTGGTGAATCTCTCCCCCTTTGAAAACAATGGAAAAGGTAACTTCCTGTCCAGGACTATTCCCCCTAACTGAACTGTCCTTGGGGATGCTCCCCTTGATTGAACTCTTTATGAACCTATTCCCTCAACGTCCTCTGTATGGTGTTTCCTCGTGTAATTCTAAGACATATAAGATAAGCATTCAAAATCATTCATTTGGGAGTAGAAATTAATCCGAGTCTCTGGTGAAGATACTCAAAGGCTTCCCTTGGAAGCGGTTTTGTGAAGATATCTACAACGTGTTCCTTTTCCCCCACATATTCAACTCTGATGTTCTTCTCTGCAACCTGTTCCCGTAGAAAGTGATACTTGATTGGAATGTGCTTTGTCTTGGAGTGCATCACTAGATTCTTTGAGATACTGATAGCACTTGTATTATCACAATATATAGGAATGGGATCATCATACTCAACCTTTATATTTGTCAAATTTTGTTTTATCCATAGAACCTGTGTACAACATGTTGTTTCTGAAATATAATTTCCTTCGGCTGTAGACAATGATATTGATGATTGTTTCTTTCTTAGCCAAGATACCAAACACACACCCAAGTTGATGATTGGGTAGGGTGCTTTTTCATTCATCAATGCACCCTGCCCAATCTGCATCTGTGTAGGAAATAAGTGATAGATCCTTCCCTTTTGGATGCCATAATCCAAACTCTTATGTGCCCTTGAGATATTTGAAAATTCTCTTCACTGCTAAGACATGTGATTCCTTTGGTTTTTCTTGAAATCGTGCCACCTATCCAACTACCTGCATTACATCTAGTCTGGATGTAGTCACATATAATAAGTTGTCAATCATTGACATGTACTGCCTCTGGCTTGTAGACTTTGAATCATCATCTTTTCTCAACTTGCAATTGGTTTGCATTGGAGTGTTAGCTAGTTTGCAAAATTCCATTCTGAACCTCTTTATCATTTCTATGATATACTTGGTTTGATAAATAACAATGCCTTGGTTTCTTTGACATATCTGAAGACCCAAAAATAAGGATAGTTCTCCAAGTAATGACATTTCAAATTCATTCTACATATCCTTTGCAAATTTCTAGCTTAACTTTTCATCATCACTTCCAAAAGTAATATCATAAACATAAAATTCAATTAATAAAATACTATCTTGAGTTACCTTGATGTAGAGGTTGTTGTCTGCACTTCCTTTTCTGAACCCTTCCTATTGTAGATATCTATCCATTCTAGAGTACCATGCTCTAGGAGCCTGTTTTAGACCATACAAGGCCTTATTCAACTTGCACACATAATCTTTGTTCTCTGACAGTTGAAACTCTTGCGGTTGTTCAATCTATACTTCTTCTTCAGGTTTCCCATTCAGAAAGGTTGATTTCACGTCCATCTGATACACTTTAATATTCTTGGAGCATGCATAAGCTAAAATCAATCATATTGCTTCCATTCTGGCAACTGGGGCAAACATTTTTTAAAGTCGATCCCTTGAGCCCGTGCATATCCTTTACATACCAATCTAGCTTTGTTCCTTGTAACCTATCCATATTCATTCAATTTATTTATGAAAACCCACTTTGTGCTAATTACATTCTTATACCTTGGTCTTGGAACCAATTCCCAAGTGTCATTTTTCTCTATTTGATCCAATTATTCATTCATGGCCTTCTTCCAGAATTCATCCTTGATGGCCTATTCAAAACTATTTGGTTCAATCGTATATAAGAGTGCCAGGTGCAGTTGTTCTAGTGAACAAATTATTCTTCTAGTCTCAACTCTTGCATCCTTGTTTCCGATAATCTGATATGAAGGATGATTCTTTTGTACTCATTTTCTATGTGTCTTTGGAGGCACTTGTTGAACTTACTCTTCTACTTCTTCCCAATCTTCTTAATCTTCCCCTTTTGCTGCTTCTTCATCATTTACTTCTTCTTCGTAAACCTGTTCGATTGATTCCTTTTATTCTTCCTTTAATTTCCGTCCACCTATTTCATCAATTGTTACATTGATGCTTTCTACAACTATGTTGAGCCTTAGATTGAAACACTTGTATGATTTCCTTGTACTTGAGTAACCGACAAGTACACCTTTGTCCACATGAGAGTCAAACTTTCCCATTCTTCCATCTTTTCTTTTTATGTAGCATTTTCTTCCGAACACCCTGAAGTGCTTCACATTTGTTGGTCTTCCTTTCCATAGTTCGTAGGGATTTTTGTCACTTTTTGTTTCTGAGCATTACTCTATTTTGAATGTGAACTACTGTATGCACTATATGTGTCCAAAAGACGTCTATCAATTTATAATCCATTAACATTGTTCGAGCCATTTCCTGTATTGTCCTGTTCTTTCTTTAAACGAATCCATTTTGTTGAGGTATCCTAGCAACGCCAGATTGCCTTTTTATTCTATGCTTACTGCAGAAATCCATAAATTCCTCTAAAGTAAAATCTCCTCCATTATCAAATCTCAAACATTTCATTTTTGAATCCATTTCATTTTCCACCATTTCTTTGTAAGCCTTGAAGTTTTCAAATGATCCCGACTTAATCCTGAAAAATCAAACTATAATCATTCTTGTATAATCATCAACTAATAACATACAGTATTTCTCACCTTTTAAACCCTTTGTTCTAGTTGTTCCAACTAGATCGATATGCAAAATTTCCAATGGTCTTGTCGATGAGTATTAATTTGATTTGAACCTGGTCTTTGTTTGCCTTCCTTGTTGAAAATGCTTGCATAATGTGTTGGTTGGTTTTGTGATCTGGGGAATTTCTCTGACTGCTTCCTTTTTTCTTACTTTGACAAGGTTATCAAAGTTTATGTGACCCATTCTTCTATGCCATAGCAAACCTTCATTTTCCTTTCCTAGACAACACTTTTCATTTCCAATTTCACTTCATACATATATGTCGCTTGAAGTTCTTGCAATTGTTGCAATCAATTTCCCTGAACCTTCTTTTCTTATCTCACACTTCTATGAATCTAATGTAAGTTTATGATATTGGTCACACATTTGACTTAAACTTAGAGGATTATGTTTCATATCTTCCACTAGTAGAAAATTTTCTGCCTTGGTATTATTGTTTCCAATTATGACTGTGTCTTTTCCAATGATTCTAGCTAAGTAATCATTTCCAAAAGAGACCGATCCATCTCTTTCCTTTCTTAATGTAAGAAACCTGTCTTCATCACTTGCCATATGTTGTGAACAACCACTATCAATGTACCAACTACGTTTATTGTGTTTAGCCTATAGAGCAAGTGTGCATTCTTCATTGTTAAACTAATCCTTCTTTCTTATCCATATTATCTGTTGAAGTTCATGTATGTGACTGTTGTTATTCTATTGTGATTCTCTAGGAGGGAATGCCATTCTACAATCTTTGGCCATGTGTCTAAAGTTTTTGCATTTGTAGCATTCCACTTCAATACTCAATTATTCAAACATGTTGTAGCTTCTTCTTTGTGTTTCATTAGGCCTTATGGGATAACCATTATGTGCATGCGTTTCAAAGTTGTTTATGTTCATGCTATTATGT
>SNQJ01S0011169.1:38363-67098 GCA_010110895.2 Picea sitchensis
CATAGGATTACTGCTAACATACATAAATAATGAAATTAACAGTAATTCATAATTGCAATGGAATACATGAAAACATACAAGCATCAGAGACATGCATTTTAATTGAAATTAAACACATAATGATAATTATTTTTGAAAATGGAGTAAATCCACCAAGTACGTCCAGACCTTCCATAAACCTCCCAGCCTTAGACCACGCTACTCATCACGCTCAACAGTGGGTCACCCCCGATCTGGGACCAAGCTCCACCCAGGGCAAGGAATCCTGTACTAGGCTGAGGTTACAGGAAAAATGCACAGAGCAACCAGAAGGATTCTCTCCAGGAGCCTTCTTACGCACACAAATCATGGACTCTCATTCCCCACATGCCTGTTCCACCTGAGAGTATATGCCTTCACAAGAACAATCCATCAGTTCCTTCACCTCCCTCTCTGGGTCTCGACAATAGGCCAGATCAAGAATTCTCAGAGCTCCGTAGCTGGTGTTGGACTCTCTCTGGGAGAAAACCACTTCCCAATAGACTCTCTAGCTTGGAGAGAGCTTCTCACAGGCCTGACAACCTACCTCTTCAACCACAGGCCTTCAATTCAATTCCCGCAAGGTAAGGATAACAACAACATTCGGTTAACTCACGAGTGACAACACCAACATAAAAATTGGGTGTGGATGTCTAAAAATGGCAACAGTCCCACGAAGACACAACAAAGTTCATGTAACACATAGGAAAACAACCCAAACAGTTAAGCACAAAATCAGATTTGCAGTGTGGATAAACTGGGTTCACAGGACACACATGAGACATGGATCAGTCCATGGGTTTGCCACTGGATTTCAGGGTGCGTGACAAGGAATCAACACAGAAATCGAGCACAACCTCAAACGGTTCAGACAAAGGATGCATCAACTTCTCAGGAAAACATCATAGTTTGGCCTTATGCTTTCGGGTTTCAGAGATGCATGAGGTATGAAGAGATCAGATGCATAGGCAACACGGTTCAGACAACGGATGAACGAATGGAGGACAAACCCTTAACACAATTGATGCTTCAGCTTTTAACTGTATGTGCCCAGGTCAACACTTGGCTTCCTAGAGCTGCACACATTCCCTTTTTGCACACGTGGGAGCTGCATGCATTTCCTCTCCCAGGACTTAGAATAAAAACATGTCTTTCACACAACTTTGGAATAATAATAAATTATTATTCTCAAGTACTTAAGCCCCTAAGCTTACCCCCTCTTTCCAACCTTTCAACCCCCTTTCCCTTACCCACTTTGTGGAAGCTTAGTCCCTCATCACTCTTTCTTCATGGTTGGTCTTCACGCAACGATGTTTAATCTTTATTAATGTTTTGCATAATTACATATACAAAAATAGGCTCCTGGCCTTTAACACTTAGGTTCTCCGGCCTAATAAACACATAAGCCCACCAGCTTATCAACACTCGTCTCACCAGCCTACAAAAAATATTTTACAATTCATAAATACAACAGGGGCTCGTCCTTGGGGATATTACATATTAGCTCTGCAATTTACAACTTTATTTCCAAAATTATTACATGCATAACATAAACCAAAAAATATAGTTTGATGTTAAGAACCAAATAACAAAATAGCATAAAAAACCTCAGAATAAGTACTCAACGCCTTGACAAAGAGAGAATTTCAGATAATAATCCTCTTCGAGGGGGAAACCTCCTTATACACCACATCAATTTACAAATACAAGATGATTCCAAATGAAGAGGTATCCTTGGTATATATAGGAGACTAGGAGGAAAAATTACAACTAATGCATCCAAGCCGACATAAATAAAATAACAATACTAATGTAATATGCCCCAATTAAGGGGTAATGTTCTACTATTTAGGGATTAACATGCCCCTCCCCTTCAGACAAGTGTTTTCCACAACACTTGAGTAATTCTGGATGCTTCTGTATAAATGAATCATCTTCCCAAGTGGAATCTTCAGTAGGTAGTTTCCTCCACTTAATGAGATACTCTGAGATGGATCTATTCCTCAACTGGCGAATTCTTGTGTCAATGATAGCTTCATGCTCCAATATTATTTTTCCTTCCTCATCAAGTTCTGGAAATATATTTTGAACTAAAATCTTGTCACCTATAACCTTCTTTAAGCATGAAACATGGAAAATTGGGTGTACTCGCGAAGATGCATGAAACTCCAGTTTGTATGCCATAGTACCAATATTTTTCAACACCTTATAAGGGCCATAGTACTTTGGTGATAATTTTTTATCCTTCTTAGCTTGCTTGATGGAAATCTGTTTGTATGGTTGTAGTCTTAAAAATACCCAATCCCCTACTTCAAAACTTCTTTCACTATGATGTTTATTTGCTTGTTGTTTCATGCGATTATGGGCCATGGTCAGGTTGTCCTTTAAGAGTTGGAGAACTTTTTTTTTATGCTCGATGTGATATTCCACTGCTTGAACCTTAGATTTTTATTTTAGTGAAGAAGTGATGGAAGGTGGGTGATATCCATAGAGTGCCATAAATGGTGTCATTTTTGTTACAATATGAAAGGAAGTGTTATACCACCATTCTGCCAATGGTAACCACTTGAATGATTGTGTTTGTTTGTCAGAGACAAAGCAACGAAGGTAGCCTTCTAGAAAATTGTTCACTATATTGGTTTGTCCATTAGATTGAGGATGATAAGATGAGATATGAGCCAATTGAGTACCCAAACAAGAAAATAATTCTGTCCAAAAATGTCCAGTGAATATGGGATCTCTGTCACTTACAATAATCTTTGGGATTCCATGTAGCTTTTGAACTATCTCCATGAATGCGGTGGAAAATGTACTAGATTTGAAATGATGAAGGAGTGCACAAAAGTGTGCGTACTTGGTCAATCTATCAATAATCACCATAATGACACTCTTTCCTTTAGACTTCAGTAACCCTGTGATGAAATCCATGGAAACCTCCTCTAAGTGATGACTTGGGGTCTTAATTGTTTCCACCCTATTTTGTTGGAAAACCAAACATTCTGCCTCAAACCTTTGAACATCAGTTTTAAGGCCATCCCAAAAAAATTCCTTCTTGACCCTATGGTAGGTTTTCAAAAATCCTGAGTGCCCTCTTACCAGAGAGGTGTGCAATTCCAAGAGTATATTTTGTTTGAGTTAGGATTTATTACATAAATATAAGAGATCTTTGTACCATAGTGAATCATTTTTCCATGTAAATTTATCTGATGCACTGGAATCATGTTGCAACCTTTGAATGAGAGTCCACACGTTTTCATCATTCTTCCATTCATCCCTCACTTCTACTATCCAATCGATTTGGATGATCGATATAGCATAGATAAAGGCCTCAACATCTTCATCCTTTCTTGAGAGTGCATCTGCCACAACATTTTGCTTCCCTTTTTTGTAGATGATTTCAAAATCATAACCCAACATCTTGGTCACCTTTTTTTGTTGTTCTTCTGAAGATAGTATTTGTTCCAAGAAGTATTTAAGACTATCATGATTTTTTTTTACCTTGAAGTGCCTACCTGTTAGGTAAGGGCACCATTTATTCAATGCATGTAGTATTTCCATCATTTCCTTCTCATAAATGGGTTTGTGTAAGTCCTTTCCCTTGAGTGGCCAGCTTTCAAAAGTAAGGGGCCTTCCTTCTTGCACTATAACAACACCAATGTAATTTCCTGAGGCATCACATTCCACAATAAACATTTTTTTGAAGTTTGGTGTGGTCAAGACAAGAGCTTTGCACATCACCTCTGGAAGTTGTTCAAAATCTTGAGTTTCCTCTGGAGTCTATGAAAATGCATCCTTCTTAGTTAATGTCGTTAAAGGTGCTTCTATTCTTCCATAGTTCCGAACAAACATGCGGTAGTAACCTGCCAAACCCAAAAATACTCTAAGATTATTTAATGTTTTCAGAATTGGCTAGTCCATCATGGACTTAATCTTGTTAGGGTCTACCTTGAAACCTTCATGAGATACAATATGACCCAAGTCCATCATGGACTTAATCTTGTTAGGGTCTACCTGAAACCTTCATGAGATACAATATGACCCAAATATTCTCTACCTCCTTCACCCCAAAGAAACATTTGATGGTTTGGCATATAGTTGTTTCTACTTTATTAGTTGTATCACCTTGTCAACATGTCGGTAATCATGATCCTCCCAAGACTTGCTATAGATTAGTATATCATCAAAAAATACTAACACAAATTTTCTAAGGAAGGGCTTTTAAAATGGAATTCATCAACCCTTGGAATGTGTATCTATAAGGCCAAAAGGTAGCGACCAAAATTCACAATTCTCTACAGTTCCAATGTTGTCTTTGGGATATCTACTTCTTCATTCTAATATGATGATACCTTGAACGAAGATCCAGCTTTGTGAAGTATATTTCTCCATGTAGTTCATCTAACAATTCATCAATGATGGTAATGGGAAACTTATCTTTAATAGTGATCTTGTTGAGCTCTCTATAATCTGGACACATACGCCAAGAGCCCTCTTTCTTGAGTACCATTACCACCGGTGCAGAGTAAGAACTGTGTCTAGGTCTAATAATGCCAACTTCTAACATTTCTTCAACCATATGCTCAATTTCACTCTTCTGGGCATAAGGGTATCTGTAAGGCCCAATGTTAGGAGGAACACTCCCATAAATTATGTGAATAACATGATCATGATTTTGAGTGGGTGGAAGACCTCTGAGAATGTCTTCAAATACTTTGGAATGCTTATCAATGATCCCTTGGATATCTAGGGGAATAAATGGCTTAGATGTTTGAACATCTAGTGAGCATAGTTGTACAATTACACCTCGATGCCCCTTTTTCAATAATTTTTTCATGCAATTAGAGCTTATCACCTTATTGGGTTTCCCTGTGATACCCCTTAACTCAATTTCCTTTCCTTCCAATGAAAATTTCATGAAAATTTCTTGAAAATTAAAATCCATTGTTCCCAATGATTGTAACCATTGGAATCCTAGTACTAAATCAACACCACCCATGGGTATAGAAATCATTGGAATATTAATTACATATTCCCCCATATTAATATTGATCTTATGGAATTTTCATGAGGAATTGATAGTTCCTCCATTTCAAATCATTACTTGAAACTCTGGTGTTAGCTATATAAAGCAATTGAGAGCTTTGTCTAATTTATTGTGAATGAAATTATGAGTACTACTTGAATCAATTAGGACTATTACCTTTTTATTTTTTGTATATCCTTCAATCTTCAGGGTTTGAGGAGCGCTAATTCCAACCAATGCATTACATGATATTGTGGGAGTCAACTCTTCAAAATAAATCTCTTCTACTTTTTCATCTTGAGATGGTTCTTGTTCTTGTTCTTGTTCTTGTTGTTCTTCATCTTCACAATATATGTAGAATAACTTATTCTCACCACACTTATGTCCCTTACTGTACTTGCTATCACAATTAAATCATAAACTTTTTTCTTTTCTTTCCTCCAATTGTTGAGGTGTCAACCTTGTAGTTTGAGGTTTTTTATAAGAAGGAACAGTATTCTCACGATAGATGTTAGGAGTGGTCCTTATAGTAGCCATAGCAATATTTTTACTTCCAACATTTATTGCCACCTTGAACTCATTCTCCAATGATTTGGGTTCCCAAAGGTGAACCTCATGTTGAATGTTATCCTTTAAAGTTCCTATGAATACATCAATCAGGTGCTCATCTTGAATATCTGTTACCTTTATATTCAATCATTGGAAGTTCTCAATGTGCTCCACAACTGAACCATTTTTCTTGAGATTTATCAATTGGATAAAGAAGGTATTGATCCTTGTATCCTCATAGTGTGCTATCATTTCTTCCATGAAAATTGTCCAAGTGACAAGTGATTTGCAAGAACAAACCCTTCAATACCACATAAATTGATTGGCTTCTAAATATAAAGAAGCAATTTGTACCTTTTGTGTGTGTGGCACATCATGTAGATAAAAAACCTACTCCATCTGAAGTATCCATGTGATTGGATCCTTGCCATCAAACTTCCTCATATCGATCTTAGGAAAGTGGTTGGTCTTCAACCCAAAGTTGGATTTTCTCCAGTATTTATTCATCTTCCTTGTGTCATCATTAATTTCATGGGATACAATTTCACTTTCAGGTGGCCTCTCTATTAGTAAATTTTTCAATCCTTCCATGATATCCCTTTTTAAACCATCCATCTTAGTATCCATTATCGCCTCCAAGTTAGCTTTAGTTGAATCCATCATCCCTTGTAGTTCATCTTTTGTTACTGTCTTATTTTGTAAATAATTTATGTCCCTGTGCATTTCTTCACCTTCACCAAGAGGCCGAGTTGGACTGTCTGAATACTTATTTAGTGTACAAGTTCCCTTTTCTGGTGGCATTTTGGGCAAGTATCACTTTTAAATCTTGATTTCGAGGTGGTTTTGATAGACAATATTTATTTTTCTATATCTCCAAAATTTCAGCCCTTCTGGGTCTGAAAATTTCATTCTGTATTTCTCTGATAAATATTCTCTACAATGCCACAGGTCTGATCAAAATTGGATGTGCCATGTGGAATTTATAGTAACTTCCCCACACCTTGCTTATTTTTGGCCCTTCCAAGAGAGTGTACTTGTAAAGCGTGACAAGAGCACAATATCTTATATGTGTTTCTGAAAATTACACCAGAAATACTAAATACGATCCATTGTCCAATGAAACTAGTCTCACTTAATTTGGATACTCACTGAAGAATATATCATTGTTTTACCCGAAAGACTTGTTTGAGATTAGTTAATATGACTAGTAAAATACCCTATCTTACACATGGTTTATCTACAAAAGTAGGATGACCCATAAGATGAAAACTTTATCATAGATACTTTGATAATTTATATGAATATAATCCATTTTTTGAGGTATGAAACATCACAGAAAAAAAATTATAGTGAAAATTTTGCGATGACTAGATTCAGGATGATTCCAAAACCCTATATTACATAGGATATATCTCCAAAAGTATAATTCCTCAAGAGAGAAAAATTGAACCCCATGTACCTTGATTTGTCTATTAAATATCCTCCAAGGGGTTCCTTCTGAAACTTTGTAGAAAACAAGTTATAGCGAAAATTCCAAGGCGTCTTAGATGTAGTAGTGAGAGCTTTGATACCAAATGTTAAGAACCAAATATCAAAATAGCATAAAAAACCTCAGAATAAGTACTCAATGCCTTGGCAAAGAGATAATTTTAGATAATAAGCCACTTAGAGGGGGAATCCTCCTTATACACCACATAAATTTACAAATAAAAGATGAGTCCAAATGAAAAGGTCTCCTTGGTATATGTAGGAGACTAGGAGGTACAATTACAACTAATGGACCCAAGATGACATAAATAAAATAACAATACTAATGTAATATGCCCCAATTAAGGGGTGATGTGCCACTATTTAGGGATTAACATTTGATACCTTGGAGTTGAAGATATTCTGAAAGAAGTTACTCTTCTGAATCCTTCTTCATCCCGAGGCTTGCTTGCTTCTAACTATCGTTGATTTTGAAATCTGACTCTTCTAGGTGGAGGAGTGTCCCTGTGATCTTCCTTGTAAAACTTATTGTCTCCTCTAACTATTTTTGCATAGCTTCTTGGTTGTGTTTCTTTATCTGTGGTTTTGGATATTGAACCTCTTTTTGTCTGATTGTATCCTATCCCAAACCTATCATGATGTGGCCTTTGACTATTGATAATATTATCCAAAACCTTTGAATTGTTCTACATATTGGTCTATTGAAGGTCTTTTCTCAATGTAACAACCTCTTCTTCCAAATTTCCAATGATCCTGTCTTTTTCTTTCAGTTGTTCTTTGAGTGCTTCTTCAATTATTTTTTCTTCTTCTATTTGAACCTTAATTTAGTGATCATATGTTCTAGTTCTTCAGAATTTGAATTTTGAATGTCTTCTTTCTTGTCTAGTTCTTCCTCGAGTTTTTTTGTTTTTCTTCTTTTCTCTTTTTATAACTTCTATAACACTCAATAATTCTTTTCTGTAGTCAAATTTTTCTTCTTCATACTCCTCTTCAATGTCTTATTTATCAGAGTCTTATATTTCCATGAATAAAAATCTTTCTGTCTCACTTTCACTGACTTCATCTTTGTCTAATGAGGATAAATCTTCTTTGGTGCAAATTTTTTTCTTGAATTCTTTATTTTTGGTTATTTTTATTTTATATGTTTGTTTGTTGTTTGAATCATCCTCTTCATGTAATTTCGTTTTCTTTTGAGGAAATTTGTTAGAAAAATGACCAATACCATCATAGTTAAAAAAAATCAATGGAATATTACCTTTATATCTGTCGTCGGTTTTCTTTTTCAATCTTTTGTCAAAGTTGGCCACTTCTTCATCATCTTCCGAGATTTCATTGTTGCTGCTATATTATTTTTCCTTTTTCTTGCCCTTTTGCTTTGACCTTTTGGATGCTTTGAATGATACTTATTTTATACCTGGATTTTCCTCTTCATTTCTCATTTCATAGGCTGTGAAGATTCCATGCAGCTCATCCATGCTTATTGAGTCTAGATCTACTCTTTCTTCTAGTGTTGAGATATTATGATCAAATCTAATTGGAAGAGATATTAGTACCTTTTGAACAATTACAGATTCATCAATTTCTTCTTCCAATCCTATGATTAGATTCACTGTTTCATCAACTCGTAAGAAACAAACTACAATTTTCTCTTCTTCCTTCATCTTTAGCTGTTTGAATTGACCTCTGTAAGTTTGAAGCTTTGCTACTTTGAATTTTGAATCTCCTTCATAAATATTTTGAAGTTTGTCCCAAATATATTTAGTATAGCTACAATGTATAACTTTGGTATATACTAAATCACAAAGACCATTCAGAAGTGCATTTGTGGATTTTGAGTTATTTAGATTGAGTTTCTTTCCATTTTCATTTGTTGGTGGAACTGCTAGTTCTTTGTATCCATCTACAACTGATTGACAAAACTAAAATATATGTACTTGTACATATGTTTTCATCCTTTTGCTCCAAAATGCATAGTTCTATCCATCAAATTGTGGTATTTCATTTTTATACATATTTCTCTCCATGATCTACCTTTCAGTGGTTAAACTGATTTATGAAAGAACCTGCTCTGATACCAATTGTTGGATTACTAAGAAGGGGGTGAATCAGTAATAAAGAAATCTAATCCTTTTTAACCATAGTATGCAAGTTTTATTTATCTTTCTAATTAATATAGCATTATCATCCAATAAGTGCAGAGTAAATAAACCATGAGCAAATGAACAATCATACACATACATAATACACCAATATTTTTACATGGAAACCCAATGCGGGAGAAAACCATAAAATTATTTGTATTATATGTATTTAAGAATTACATTCATTTGAAGCACCAACTTCCTTTGTTTTGTAGCTGCAACTGGAAGGAGGCTCTGAACCCCTATATTTTTAGTCTACAACCTCAAGGAAGATACAACCCCCTATGTTCTATGGGTACAACCGGAACGTGGCTACAACCACCTATCCTTTCCTTGTCCTACTGCCCTGAAATATAAGTGTCAAATGAAGAAGCCACAACCACACTGTCACTGTGATATATACCATTTTAAACCTATACCAACCTATACCATTGACCTATAGCCAACTTGTACCACTGCCCTGTAATCAACCTGTACCAAACAAAAACCACATATATGTGACCTATCTATTCTGCAGCATGCGTATGTACGCACCCTATCTATACTACAACTCATGTATGTATGCGACCTATCTGTTATGCAACCTACGTATGCATTCTGAAAACTAGGGTTTTATCTCTTCTTAAAATTCTTGACCCTTTGTAGTCGCTTTCACATCAACCTGCAACCTATCACTGTGTCCATATTGTAACTGTACCCCGTGCATACATTCTCATACATATCCTTTACCCAAAGTATCTATATCTCTCTCTATTCATGTGCCATATAAATGTGTGTAATCATGAACAAGTATAATAACCCTCAGATGAACTAGACATTAAACCCTTTCTGATATTCATCCTCTCAATACATCAACCACTTCACAAATGCAAGTTCTCAACCATGTATCACAAGAACCCTTAGCCATATGCCAAGAAATACAATATGTGACTCAACACTAACAATATATATATATATTTATTATACCAACACTATATTTTTGTATATCTGAATTATACAGAAGGTCCCATGTAGCCACTAATCTCTCTAGGGAAAATCCTCAAACTTATATAACCATTTCTCATGTATATAAAAAAATACAACTACTCATAGAAATAGGACATACCTTTTGAACCAATGGATATATATGATGTACCTAATCACTGTAGACCTTCCTGGGAGCTTGCTCTCAGAATCTAGAGACTTGGCATCTTCATCTTCTCAAGTTTCTATGGATTTACCCTCATGCACGCACCCTATTATACTTCCATATTGCATATATACACACCCTATTATACTATTATCCCATGTATGTATGCACCCTATTGTATTTTTTGTCCGCGTATGCCTCAGAACATATGGGTTTTTCAGTATTTTTTGTAATTCTGAAACTTTCTCCATCAACTCTTCATGCTACCTCAAACTTGCGCAAATTCATATATATCAATGAGTACCTGCAATAAACCTTACACAATAATATATATTCAATGTGCTCAATAGGTGGTAATAGGAGAGCCTTTCTCTCTTATTTATACTTCAATGTAGCTTCCTCAAGGGGTTACCTTCTAACCAACTAAACCCAATTTATTTCTTCTAGGGATAACCCACTTCTAACCACTTGTCCGCTTCTAACCCACTTTTCTACAAATAGAAAATTATCCACTTATAGTTGCAAGTAATTTATTTTTTATTATTTTCTTATTGCAACAACTTAACCCATGATTAACTCCTAGTTTTACTCACTTGACTAGTCAACTTCTTCTAGGAGCTTCTAGAATAAATTTGACTTCTTTGACCTTCTAGATAACTCATGAGGGTTCTCCAACTTCACAACACCATAAATCTCTAACCGTGAGGAGTTATGTGGAGTTCCACATATCACCAAAAATGGCATGACATGTACTATCCATCTAGAATAGTCTTACCTATAAATATACTAAAATTCATACCATTATAAATCAATCAAAATAAAGTCCCTTAACCATACTATTGGACCTACCAGAATTTTCTATCGGACTTGCTTCAAGGGTTGACATCAATCACAAGAAACACAATTAATCAACAATGTATACTTATAGAATGAAAAAGGATTACTTGTTGTGATTCCATTGGTACGAAGACAAGACAATTATTATGGGAGATGAAAATTTTCTAAGTATGGTATATTGAAAACAAAGTCATGAGAGAATTTTAGAGTCAATGGTACCCTTTAGATCCAACCTCCAAAAGTAACAATAATACGATGAGGCCTAGACTCATAAACAACATTATGTTTCCACATATAGGGTTTTCCTTAAATAACATTGCAAACTTCAAGTGGGGAAACATCACACAGTGCCTCATATTTGAAGGGATTGATGTCATAGGGTAGTCACCATTGTTGACTGATGAAAATGTATCATCCCTACATCAACCACTCAATGGTGTATCGATGGGGGTGTGGCATTGTTGCAAACTTCAATATCTCAATGACTTTAACTAATACTAATTTCTTTTAGATACCATGGTCAATAATGAAATTTAGAAAAATCCTCTTCACCCACATATGTGAATGGAAGAGACGCTTAACTACTTCAGGCTCCTCCAGTTCTTTTGGTCGAATATTATGATTGCAATGGTAGCACTAAGTTCTGTGTCAATGATCCATTTCCCCTTATCTATCTCTGAATCATATTCTGGGCTAGAATTTGACTTTGAGGCTTTGATCTCATCTAGTAGTGACCACTTCAAGCGACATTCATTGGTGTTGTGCCACAATATTTTTGGAACTCATACCACTTTCCAGTTTCCTTCTTCGACTTCCTACTATCCTTGTTTTCCTACAACTTATAATGGTTTTCCTAAGGTTGGATATCCTTTATATTGTCCATCTTTATATGAGTTAGGATTTCCCTTACCATGCTTCTACTGTTGTGGATTTGTAGACCCAAACTCTCGCTTATTATTTTTCTTAATTTTTTGCTCAATTTTGATAGCATTTTAATAAGTCATTCCCAGTGAGGATATGTCTAGGAACTCCATTTGGATGTACCTATGTAGGCCAATATGATAATTTAGGACCAAGCACCACTCAAGGTCTTCGATACCTATCTTTGAGAAAATGATATGGAAGGTATTTGTGTACTTCAACATTATCCGGTCTCTCTCTTAGTGCAAAGTTGTCCATCTTGTGTATTGATCATCATAGTTTCCAACATGATAGACTAAATTACTCCTTGAGGGAATCAACAAAAGTCTCCCAAGTGGGTTTTGTTCTAAATGTTCTAAATTCTTATTCATCATGTCTCTCCCAATAACCATCCCACCAATATTTGATATAGACTAGGGACTTAAGGAGTGCAAAGGTGATATTTCTGTCGTAAGAATTTTTTTTAACAAAGTAATAACCCTCTAATATATTTAATCATTCCTCTAAATCATATACATCTATCTCACCCTCAAATAAATTAATTTTAAAGTTAACTTTTACCTTGAAGGGTGTCCCACCTGCAAAGAATATAACAACCCAACATTCTCCCATTTGTTTTCTTCTTTGCTAAAACTGGGAGACCTTTGAAAAAAAATTCACACACCCAGGGAAAAAATTCCCATTGCCTCTTTGCACCAAGAGAACTTCACAACACTCACAAACTTGGTCAATGAGTTTGCTATGTTTTCCAACGTGTCTACTTTCTCCAACAACACTTTGTTGATTTCCACCATGTCTCTCACAAAATGGTATTGTAAATCAATGTGCTTAGTCTTTGAATGATAAGTTGGGTTCTTTGCTAGAAATATTTCTCTTTGACTGCCGCAACTTATATTCGTATCTCTCTACTCAAACCCAATTCCTGAAAAAAAAAATTGGAGCCATACTACTTCTTTACTTTCATGAGTGGCTGCCATGTATTCTTCTTATGTTGTTGACAAGGCTACAAACACATGTCGTTTACTCATCCAGTTGATTGCTCCATCGAACATGTTAAATACATATCCAATGGTCGACCTTCATCGATCGATATCTCCATCCCATTCAATGCCAAAAAATCCATGTACATGTAATTCCATGTCACCTCAAGGTTTTCCTTGGTATCAAATAGCATAGTATTTTGTGCCACACAAATACCTAAATACTATCTTGACAGTTGTCTAGTGCTCCTTCCCATGTGTCGACATGTATCTTCTCAACACTCCCATTGCATGGGAAATGTATGGTCGAGTGAAAAACATTGCATACATTAGAACACAAACAACACTTGCATAGGGAACATGTGTCATGTCCTCTATTTCTTCCTATGTCTTTGGAAACTATTCAGTTGTTAGTTCTTCTCCCACATGAATTGGTACCTTCACCAGTTTGCAATCATGCATGTTGAAATGTTTCCAAATTGTTTCAATATACTTTGTTTAGTTCAACCAGAGATTTATAGCTACTCAATCTCTCTTAAACTCCATTCCCATAATGAAGTCAGCTGCATCGAGATCCTTCATGTCAAATTTGTAGGATAGTTGCTTCAACACCTCCTTTATTGCATCCATGTTGTTTCCAATCAGAATCATGTCATCGAAATACAAAGATACATAAATGAAACATCCACCTTATTCTTTTGAATATATGCAGTGATCAAATTTTCTTCTCACAAGTCCCAAACTAAGGATGTATGTGTCAAAATTTTGGTACCACATCCTTGGTGATTTCTTTAGACCATAAAAGGATAATTTTAGTTTTCACACCAAATATTTATTTCCCTTTACTACAAATCTTTCAGGTTGTTTCATGTGTATTTCTTCTTCTAGGTCCCCATGTAGGAATGCTATCTTCACATCCATCTATTATATTTCCAGATCAAATGATGCAGCCAAAAACATTAGTACTCTAATGGAAGTTAATCTTGCAATAGGGGAAAAAATATCACCGAAGTCAATTCCTTCGACTTGGGAATATCCTTTCACTACCAGTCGAGCTTTATATTTCTCAACTTGACCTATGACATTCATAATATTCTTGAATAACCACTTTCTACTGACAAGATTTATTCCACTAGGAAACTTGAATAAGTCCCATGTCTCATTCTTATGCAAGGATTCCATCTCTTCGACCATGGCGTCCTTCCAAAGTTTTCCCTCTGCTGAGTTGACTGCCTCCCCGACCGACTTGGGCTCATCATCAGTGGAAATTAACATGAAAGTGGAACGAAATTCGGGCAGACTATACCTTTCAAACTTTTTTCTCACTCTTTATGACCTCGTTATAACCGAAGTTGGTTATTCCACCTCTTCCTCTGATTCAGTCGACTCATCTGAATAATCTTCTTCATTCTTCAGTTCAAACCACACTGTCTCAGGATTATTCTCGGTCTAAAAAATTTCCTCAGGCTTGTATTTACTTATGAATTCTATGAAGACCACATCTTCATTGTACACTATTTTCCTTCATGTAGGATCCTAGAGCTTATATCCTTTCAACCCTTCTTTGTATCCAATGAAAATACATTTGACTTCCTTCTTGTCTAACTTTCTCCTCTTTTCCTTGGGAACATGCACAAATCATCACATCCAAATACTTTGAGATGTGAAACTGAAGGCTTCTTACCTGACCATACCTCATGTGGAGTTGTGTCGACCAACACAAACAAAGGATGCATATTCAATAGATATTTTGCAGTGTCGAATTCCTCCACCCATAATTCTTGTGTGATCCCAACACCACTGAGCATGCTCCTTGCTTGTCCATCAACATTCTATTCACTCTCTCGACAAATCCATTTTTATTTGGGGTATATGGTGTGGAATTTTGGCATGCTATTCCACACTGCTTGTGGAACTGATCAAATTATTTTCCACAGAATTCACCACCATTGTCAGATATCAACACCTTAATATTCTTATCTGTATGGTTTTCTACATGAGATTTAAACTCTTTAAATGTCTTGAAAACCTCTGATTTATTCCTCAATAAATATATCCATGTCTTCCTGGAAAAATCGTCTATGAAGGAGACATAATAAGGGGATCCACCAAGTGAATTCACCGTAATAGGGCCAAACACATCACTATGAACCATCTCTAGAATCCCATTTTCCCTTGCCACTCGATATGGGAACCTTACCCGAATTTGTTTTCCATATATACAATGTTCACAAAATCTAACTTATAAATTACATTCAGGAAAGTCTTCGACCATACCTTTGTTATGCATAGCTTGAAGTCCTTTTTCTCCAATGTGTCCCATCCTCTCGTTCCATAGCATGGTCGGGTAAAATTTATGATGACTTGTCGAGTTGGTTTGAATCGACTCATCCCAAGTTGAGACGAGTCAATTAGAAGTCAAGTTGAATTTAGGAACAACGATGTTGTTGCATCAAGTCAATTCAACACCCCCTATAAACTTGTATAGGGTTCCAATCCGAACTCCTTTCATTAATACCATCACACCTATGACCATCTTGCACAAATCATTATGAAATAGAGTGTGCATGCCAACATCACTCATGTTACAGATATATATCAGATTTCTTTCCAAACCCAGAATGTGTATCACACTTGGAAGGGTTCTACTCCTCCCATCTTGTAGTATCAATTGAAATCCTCTTCCCCGTCCGATAATTCTGGTTTTCGAGTCGTCCCCTAAGAAAAAATATCCTCCTTCATATCATACATATTTGTAGAACCATTCTCTATGTGGTGTGATATGATTGGATGCTCCTAAGTTGATCAACCAAACATCTTGATATGACTGTGTAATGGTTGACGCCAGGTACACATCACCTCCCTTATTTGGAGTCATATTTCTCTTACTCGAATGCTTCTCATCAGATATTTTACTAAATTCCAGCACTTTCGACTTACAGTCCCTTTTGTAATCCCCATCTTTACTAAATTTCCAACATCTTCTCATCGACTGAACTGGGGATTTAGATCTACCCTTTGAATTAGACTTTTTACCGGAGAATTTACCTTTATCTCTTTCAAACGGTCAACCTCTCACTACTAAAGCATCTTTGGTCGATCCTTCCATGTTCTTTCTTCTCATTTCTTCTGATAATAGAGATGAAACCATGTATTCTAGCACTAGTGTGGTTGTATTAATCCCTATAGCCACGAGTAAGCTATCCCAGGAGTCTAGAAAATAACATAATAGGATAATACATTTCTCCTCCTAAGTGATTTTAATAGCCACGGACGATAACTGACTTATAATGGTATTAAACTCATTTAAATACTTAGTCACCAAACTACCATCACTCATCCTCAGAAGATATAGTTTCTTTATGAGAAACAACTTATTTACCAAGGATTTTGACTAGTACAAGATTCCCAACTTGTCCCATAGTTTCTTGGCCGAATATTCACCTAAGACATTCAACAACACCAAATCTACAAGACAACATTGAATCCTACTCCCTTCTCTTCTCTCGATTTTCTCCAATTCTTTTGTCGACATTCCTACTAGTATGGTACCTGGATATACGGTTGTCCATTGTTCTTGATCTACAAGGATATATTCAATTTTAAGCTTCCAAAGCTCAAAATTATGGCCATTGAATTTTTCGATGTCTATTCTTGAGCTTCTCGCCATTATTTAACATAATCGTTAACACAATCTTTAAATATTTCTAACTTACGACTCTTACTATACCTAGGGTTTAGCTAAGATCCAATGTTGTTAATAAAATATATAATACCATGTGTTAGGAAATGAGACACACTTCCACACTAAATCAAGCATAAGAGAGGAAGAAATATTTAATCAAGAAATTAAATGAAACAACAAGCACATAGTACACAAATATTTTACCCTAGAAACCAAAATTGGGAAAACCAACATTCCTTGAGCATTCTACTCCTTGTTATCCTATTCATTCAGAATAAAAGGTTACATGTCTAACCTTGGTCCACACCTAATACATAATTGACATCATACCCTCTTTCTTACAAAAGAATAACCCTATAGCCAATTCATCTTACATCTACATGACCAACAACCTGTACAATTATTTCATTAATTCATTAGCCTTTACGGCCTTTGAAATGAAATTCAAGGTGGATCAACTGACAATTGAAGTTGAAAGTCGAGCTAGTTCAACTAGGTAAATATGAAATCAAGGTGGATCGAAAACAAGTTGAAGGTCGAGGTGGTTCAACATGGTAAAGGAATAGACAACAAGTCAAATGGTCAACTAACAAGAGGTCAACGGTCGAGCATCTGATCACTGTTGGGCCCTTCATTTTTGGGATAAGGAACTGCGAAAGTTTTGACTAAGTATGAGTTGTGCAAGATTCAGAAGAAGCTGGAAAACAGAGCAAGAAAGAGAAACATAAATCAATTGTGAAAAGAACAACGCAACGCCAACTAAGAAAAAATGGTTGCAAAAGAACAATAAAGTGTGCAACCCGAGATAGAAAACACAACCTAGCTTATATATAGGGATGAACACAAATTGTAAGGGGTTGGTTCCTTCATCCATTTGTTGTTGAGTCATTCGGTTGGTATTATTTTCCGATCTTTCCCTCTCTACAGGGTTGTTATCGGACGAGTCAAGAAAAGGTATGAATCTGTAATGTAATTTGTATGCATTTTGAGAGTTAGAGCTCTGTGACGTGAGTCCAGAGCCAAGATTCTGTAATAGAGTACTACTATGTGGTCTTGAGATTGTAAACGAAGGAATTTTCTGAAGATAATATAAATAAGGATCTAAATTTTCAAAATATGTTATGTCTTCTTGTGTCTTACTCATGCATTACAATACTCATTTATGGTTTATAAGTTCCTCATGATGGTTCTGTGTTTAAACGGTTTTCTGCAACTTAAGTAGGTTCTATTCTTGCACACATAAGATTCATATGTGTTCGATAGTTAGATGTTTTATGCAATATCAGGATGAGTCCAAAATATTCTATGAATCCTCCTAAGTCTTTTCCTTACCCTTCCCTATCTATTTGTCTCAACAGTGCTTTGGATGAGATTTCTTCTCTTCGGAGGAGATGAAAATCATAGTGCTCTAGATTACTCCGTACCTTTTGTTGGTAACCTGAGAAGGACCATGGTCTAATCAAACTTGTGCTAAAAAAATGGTTATGTTGTCGGGACCTACGTTAAAAGGGAACCTGTAGGGAGGATGCTTCCACAGATTCACAGATCTAGTACTGACCAATGGTGGGAAAGAAACTGTGATGCCTTCATATGGAAAGAAGCAGAACTGAGGGGAAAATCAGTGGAAGATACTCATGAAGCCATGTTTTACTTAGAAAGATTGAGCGACCAATATGAGATATTTTGGGTTAAGTTCCTGGAAGAAATTTTCCACTAGACACAGAGACTTCAAGAAGCTCCATAGTTCCAAGAATGAGTCAAGAGGATCTGTGCTTGGGACACCGAAAACCTAGCAGCACTTCATCAGTTGGATTGTATAGTCACGTGAGTGGTTGATTTTTGGGTCAATACAACATTAGAGGGATATATTATCGAGTTTGCAGTTGATAATGACAAATAGTTTTCTCGCGCAGAGGTGAATTTCAAGAAAGATGCAAGGGAAAGACTATTGAGAGAAATCTCCTTGTGGATTAAAGTTTTCTTGATGGAAGAGGGTATGTTGATTGTTGAATATGTCCTTGATTCAGATGGCAGTGTAAAAACCCTCACTTGGGGTAGGGAGAGGCTGGGGTAGAGTCATGGCCTGAGAGAGGGGACAAGTTATTTGAAAAATGGGGGCAAAACAACAAGAAATGGACACAAGAGATGAGTGAGCCTTGAAGAGAGTTGCCATAGTTGAGAAGTGGTGGCGCAACAAGATCAAGAAAGTAACAAGATAGTCTGAGAAGTTGAGGAAAGAATTCGGACCAGGAGAAGTAGAGGGAAGACAGATGGAAGAGTTGTAGAAGATGAGAGGATAGGAAAGACTAGCCCGTCAAATATTAAGTGAGAGAGTAGAGAAGAAAGAAAGAAGTCCCCAAAAGGTTGGACGGGAATGAGAAGGTCTAGACATAAGAGAGAAGGAAGTCGACACGAATATTGAAGAAGAAAGAGAAGATTTAGCCCCGATGACAGGAGAGATCAGGAATCTAGCTGAAGAGACTATTCTAGTGGAAGAAAATGAGACCCCTCAGATCAAAGAAAATCACCCCGAAGCCAGTGATGCCATCCCCTAATTGCCCATACCCCAAGTGTCTTCTATACAAGTGGTAATTTCGATAGTACCCTCTCATGATAGTTTTTTTCCAATACAATTAGTTAGTCAGTCACAACCAAGAAGAACGAGTACATGGAGGATATTGGGATTCCCTGGTAGATCACAAGAAGGATCGTTAGGCTTCATTTTGATAAGAGAAACAAGATAAAAAAATGGTTGGTCATGTGGGATGTTCGATTGCCCGATACCCAAAAATTTTGGGTAAGATAAATGAAGATGTTGAGAAGCACTGGTTCTTGTGTGAAGCAATCTGGAGATCCAGAGGGACTCCAGATGCAAATAAGTTGGTCGAGTTCCAGACTACCTTGAGAGGTCACACTCTCAAGTGTTACATGAATATCATTGATCCAAGAGTGTCAGAAATGCAAGGTCAAGCATTCACACTTGTCCAGGTACGGACAAGGTTCATAGAAGAGTTCAAACTACCTCAGTCAGAACAACATGCTTTGTATGAGTTGCGCAAGATCCAAAAACAGGAATGTGAATCAGCCTGGGAATACAACCAAAAATTTAAAGATGCCATAGGGAGTTTAGTGCATCTAATCCATGAGGAACATCAAAGGGAATGGTATATTCATGGATTGCTACCTTTGACCCGGATTCTACTAACACAACAATAGATAACCACATTAACATACACATTGTAACAATCGATGGATATTGAAGCCATGGTGGGATACCCTAGGAGCCTGACAGTGACCAGACCCCCAACAGATGCGAACTTGGCACAACTACAAAGGAAAATATCAGCGTTGACAGAAAATATTCAAAAGCTGACGATACCTATACTAGGACAACCACGGGTCTGGTGAACCACCAGGACACACGGGAGGAGTTACACGGGACCCCCACCAGGACACACGGGAGGAGTTACACAAGTATCTATGAACTTACCATTACATAACCCCACCCCTTATCATGTTTTTTCAGGGATCCAAGCAGCACCAGTAGTGGAGTATTGTGAGATTTTCCGAATCCATGGGCATGGGCCAAGACAGTGCCCTATTATGCAGAAATATTCGACAGTACCAAATACAATACACTGTGAGTTCTATGCATCTACCATGCATACTACTAATCAATGTAGAGCATTGGATGCACTTGCAGACAGGCTAGACTGAACAACATTTAGGGTGAATGAAAACCCTCAGGGACCAGGAAGAGGTCGAGGAGGTGGTGTCAGAGGAGATTTCATAGGAGGAAGAACCGAGGGAAGAGGGCCAAGAAGATGTTATAACTATGATGAGAAAGGTCACATGGCTAGATACTTCCCTCATCCAAGGTGACCATGGTGCTCTCACTACAGAACCAATGGGCATGCGACTGAAGACTGCCCATAATTAATTGCAAAATGAGAAGATAGGGTATGACAATGAGGAACTAACCTTATCAATTCAGAAATCAAGAGAGTTATTAAGGGATAATTTCCTAACCTCAACATCGTTACTCGAGGAGGAGAAAAGAAAGGAGTTGTTGCTAATACTCTACCCTAGATCCAGAAAGAAACACCTAAAGAAGATAGGTATGACCCTCTAAAACAAAAGTTGTTCTTTAAAGATGCCATAGAAGTATTTCAGAATAGTCCTAGCCCTAAGATGTGAGCAAAACCCCCATAACCTATTGTTTACCGTAAGATTGTGCAAGTCCCTGCTTCAACCCCTGCACCCATAAACACTATAGTCATACCAAGACAACCTGATAAACCTCAAAAATGTAGTTGACCTTTGGTTTCAATTATTTTCCGACATTCTCAGGAATGATCAATTAAGAGAGAAGATGCACAATGTTTTATACCTAGTTTTAGAGAATGAAGAACCCATAGAAGCATGAATAAGGGCTAATCTTCTTGAAAAGAGTACTCAGAGAGTGCAGAGAAGAAAAGTATGAACTGGAAAATAATTCAGACTAGTATCCCAATTAGATGAATTTGAGATTAAGAATGTCATGTTGGATCTAGGATTTGATGTGAACATTCTGCCTAAGAATACTTGGGAAACCTTAGGAAAACAAAGGCTGACATATTCCCCAATTCAATTAAGAATGGAAAACCAATATTGTATTTTCCCCATAGGAATACTGGAGAATGTGGAAATAAATGTTGCGGGAGTAAATAGGTAGGATGAATTTGAAGTGACTAAGATCATGGGGGATAAAGACCCTTACCCTACACTACTTGGCATTGATTGTGCCTATGCCAACTATGCAGTAATCGACTTATATAAAGAAACCATGACCTTTGAGGACGATGGAATCAAAGTAGTTCAACCCTTGGATCCATATATAGGACCCATATATACAGAGCCAATATACAATAATATGGAAGGAGAAGACTTGGATCAGTTGTACACTATAACAATGGGAACAAGAGATGATTATATAAATCCTACCACTGATGGATCAATAAGTTGGAGAATCATATAGTCGGCAACCAAAGATTTAGAATTGGCTTTTGGCAGTTGGCAATAAGGTTCATACGAAATATTCTCAAGAAGATGTGCAACTGTCAGAGAAACCAGATGGGTTGGGACCAAAGTTAGAGAACATATACTATAGGATGGTACGTTAGGAATCAACAATTTTCTACTCAGCATGGAAGAAACGGTAGTAGATGACCAAAGAATCTCAGTACTGGATGTAGCTCTCCAGGACACCCCTTCCAGATGGTGGGACAATAATAAAGCCTTACTCAGAGATTGGGAGAATGCGAAGCAAGATAGAAGGTATAGGTTCCAGAACAAGGAGCAGCTGGAAGAAGAGATGCAGATGGATTTCCAAGTTGCATGACTGTTTAGCAGAGAATCTAATCCTAAAGCGCATATTGAACAGTGCGCGACACGCGGGCAAGCTATGGAAATACCTTCTCGATTTTGGGTTCATGTGTTTCCCCTCTCTCTAGGTCCAATCCTGAAATCTTGGTTCATACACAAGGAGACCAGAAGACAGACCAACAACTAGAAGACGCTGGAAATTCATTTCTGCAAGGAATTCTTGTTTACAAGTAAGTACTCTGAGCTGGAAGTAGTCCTGCAAAATATTAAAGAATTTATTTTTACAGATAATGGCAATCAGATATCAAACTTAGTGGTATGTTCCAATCATAACCGAGAACTTCAGGCTAAACTTCACCTTCCCTCAACCAATAATCCTATAAAATGATCTAAGATTAGCAGAGACTCAGAAATCCTATATGACTTAGAGGAATTGAGGAAACTAGCTATTAAAGAGACAAAAGGGAACAGAGAAATCTAGAACACTATACCTAGTCAGATTGATAGTTCCTACAATCACCCATTGAAATTGCGCAAAGTCAGTATGGGGACCACAGAGAAACCTAAGATAGCTATGTTGGGAGACTACTAGGATGAGAAAAATCGTCAAGAGATACAAAGTTTGTTGCGGGAATATGAGGATTTGTTCCCAAAGAATTTTTCAGAGTAAAAGGGAATCAAATGGGTTATGGGAGAAATGAAAATCGAATTGAAACTAGGATCCAAGCCGGTGATACATAGACCGTACCGTCTTAACCCTAGAGTAAAATAGAAGGTTAAGAAGGTGATAGATAAGATGTTGGAAGCAATACTCATTTTTGCAGTGGAATAAGTAGAATGGGTCATCCCAATAGTCATTCAAAGTAAGAAAGGAACAAAGGATATCAGGGTCTATGTAGACTATATAATCCTTAACTATGCCTATGTGCATGACCCCTTCCCAGCACATTTTATTGATGAGGTGCTAGAATAGGTTCCGAGGAAGTAAGCATACTCATTCACAGATGGATTTTCAGGGTACCACCAAGTCAAGATCACCGAAGAGGAAAAAAAGAATACCACATTCATAACAGAACGAGGATATTTAGCATACAACGTGATGCCATTTGGCTTGAAGAACACCCCTGTAGTTTTCTCTAGGATTGCAATAGAAAATTTTAGAGAGTTCATTCATAAGTTTATAGAAGTCTATATGGATGATTGGATGATATATAGTTTTCTCAAGGAACATGTAGCACTGTTACGGCTAATGTTTGATAGATGCAGAGAATTGCAGATCTCATTGAATCTCAAAAAGTGTATCTTTTGTGTACCACATGGGAATTGTTTGGGCCACATAGTCTGTCGAGATGGAGTATTGGTAGACCTAGCCAAATTTGCAGTCAATATGAATATGCCACCACCTACGAGTGCTAAGAAGTTGCACGCCACGCTGGGACACACAGGGTACTATTGTAGGTTCATCAGAAGATATGCCAACATTACTACAACTTTGGAAAACCTACCGAAAAAGGCCGAAACGTTCCAATGGACTCTAGAATGCGATAAAGCATTTGAGACACTCAAGGAGAAGCTCAACACAACATCGATTCTGATATTCCAAAACTGGGAAAATGAATTTCATGTCCATGTAGATGCTTCAGGGATTTCCTTAAGATCTATCTTAGTGCAACCTGGAGATGGATCCATGGACCATCCTATCTATTTTTCGAGTCGGAAGTTGTTGCAAGAAGAGCACAACTACACAACGACAAAAAGAGAGGGTTTAGCCATGATTTATGCTTTTCATAAATTTATACATTATTTTTTAGGTTCTCATTTTAAGTTCTTTACTAATCATTCTGCATCGAAATATCTAGTTAACAAACCTATGTTAGAAGGGAGAATTTGTAGATGGTTGTTGTTATTTCAAGAATTTTCTTTTGAATTTGTTGTTAAACCATGAAGATGAAACATAGGACCTGATCACCTGTCTAGATTAGATTCAAGGGAAAGTGGTGGAGCAGCCGACGATCAGCTCTCGGACACAGATTTGTTCCAGGTTCAGGCTATACCAAAATACCTGGAGGACATAGCAGTCTTCTTAAGCACAGGGCCCTACCCAGAAACATATTCCACAACCCAGAAACACCACATGGTTGTTAGAGCAGTGGAATACCAATTGATCATGGGACAATTAAATAAACTAGGACTAGTATCCTCAGAATATGTGTCTTGGATCATGAAAGACAGGATACACATTGGGAATGCCACAATGGAGTTGTGGGAGGTCATATAGGAGGAAAGGCCACCACTCAGAAATTTCTACAAGATGGACTTTGGTGGGAAACACTCTTCAGGGATGAAAATGTATATGCTAGATCATGTGATGTTTGTCAAAGAGTGGGTAAGACATCACGACGAGATTAATTTCCACTTTAAGCAGTTTGAGCCCTACAAGCATTTGAGAAATGGGCACTTGACTTCATTGGACCAATCAACCTCACAACTAAGAATTCAAATGATAGATACATCATCACTGCAACTAACTACCTTACGCATTGGGATGAAGCAACAAAGGTTCAGGACTGTTTGATCGATACTGCTGCTAGTTTCATCTTTGAGAATATCATCACTAGATTTGGATGTCCTAGAATCCTAAACAGTGACCAGGGAGACCATTTCATTAGTGGCACTATAGAAAATCTTACAATAGAGTTCTTGATCCAACATCACAAAAGAAACCCCTACCACCTGCAGGCCAATGGAACAATAGAAGCATTCAACATGATCCTAGAGAGAGGGTTAACAAAAGTATGTTGCACAAATCAGGAAGACTGGGATGACAGAGTTCCAGTAGTAATGTGGGCTTATAGGACAACCACAAAGAAACTCCACAAGTACACATCATTCCATCTAGTTTATGGGAAAGAGGTATTGGTGCCTACATAATTCATCACTCCAAGTTTGTACATTGCACAGATAACACATATATTGGAGGAGGAATCAGTTGCGCAGAGACATATGGAGATACAAGAACTTGAGGAGACCATATATCTAGCAGAATTCCATTATTCAGTTGAAAAAGCAAGAAAAAAATCTTGGCATGACAAGCATATTAATACTAAAGTATTTACGCAAGGAGACAAGGTTCTAATCTACAATAGTCGGTACCAGAAGCATCCTGGAAAGTTGCACATGCATTGGTTGGGACCATTTATAATTGCGGAGATCTGACCCTCAGGAGTAGTCAAAATCGTGCAACTAGATGGTATGTTGCAGCCAGGATGGGTGAATGGTGCTCACTTGAAACCCTATATGTTTCAAAACTGAAAAAAAAGGGATTGTTTCTCTAGTCCGAAGGAGCATGTATAATAGTTAGATTTGAGTTTTCTGAAATTTTTGGTAAATTCAGTTAATAAAGTCGATGTGTGTAGTGTTGCGCCATGACACATAGTTCATTTTTTGTTTAAGTGTTGCTTGATACATAACTAATGACTCAGCAATGCAGGATCTTAAGTGTAAAGAATCCATAATTGATAGTCATTAATACGACGGGGACCCCCTTTGTGGTCGGAGGGAGAACGAATCTGAATATGATCTGAGTCCATGTACCACATGAACCCAGTCTAGTCACAACCTTTATTGCAATTACGGTACCCCGTCTTAATTCAGTGAAGCCATAAAGCTACGATACACAAGTATGCCATCGTTATTCACGCCAAGATTCCCACCTGTCAAACAAAAGGTTTGAAACCGACCACGTTCCTACCCAAATTGTACAATTAAATGCCAATATCGATTGATAGGATTTACCCCGTTAACCCATCCCGTCGAACAACTAAGATCCAAGTTGTGTTCATACGTTCATGATGAACAACAATTATTGCTAAACTTGGCTGCTAAGCCAAGTATAAGGATCTGATAACTCGCCAAAGAACACATCATTTTCAAAGTACGTAGCAATTTCTGAATTCTGTAGAGTGATCCAACCTGTGCAATTGTGAAACCCGTAGTCATGACCCTAGTCCTTATCTCACTGTAGAGGTTGTGATAACTCAGAATCCACAATGTCGAGAGCCATAGGAAGTCGAAGCACCATGTTTAAGGATGTAGTACCAGATGAGCCCTGCGACCCCCAAGTTGAGGTTGCAGGCGATCTCAAGAGGAAGGTGGAGCAGTTCAAGCTCCTCGATCTTGAAATAACAGATCCAGTTTTGTTCCCCCAGACATCTTCTAGGAGATGTATCTAGATGAGTTGAGAGGCATGCAATTCATGCCAAAATCAAAATTTGTCAACTTATTCAACTCAACCATTATGAACCTCAGAGACCTACCAGTATTCGGCACCACTGGTGAGGTTGCGGGGTGCATTAAATTTCTAATCAGCAGGGTTCATGACTGAATTATCTGGTTGGATAGACAGTATCCAATCCATTTTTAAGACATTCATCAGCTTACCAGATTTTCCTTCAAAGGAGAATATGCATCGAAAGGATTCTAGGGTTCTGGTAAGCACAACAAAAAGAAAGGAGAGCTTAGCCTTTTCGAGAGGTTCAACAAAAAGAGGGGGGGACACACAATAGTAATTGACCCCATACTACTAGAGATAGTCAGGAAGGGATGTTACATCATAGCCAACAAGGTTATGAGATCATATTACAAGGGAAAATGCATGCTAGAGCATTGTCAGTAGAAACATTTTGCGCCAATGACGATGTGTTCAACTGGTGTAGTTACCTGCTGGAGGAACTACTAGTGGCATGCGAGGAAGCCCAGGAGAAGGGCGGAACCTTCACCTAAGGATATATTTTGATAGAATTCACAATGTTGAAGTGGAAGCCACCTATGGGAAGGGATCTGATGCTACCAGACAAGGGGAACATGGCAAAGATGTTTGAGCCCTGACAGTCCAGGACAAATTCAGAGAATGGAGATTTCAACATCATAGCATTTGCTAAGTGGTACAATGGCCTGATAGATGCAACACAAAGGTTGTGTATTCCACAGGAGCTCCTCAAATGCAACACAAGGAACATTTCCTTCAGCATGAACTGACATCATACATTTGTATGGCCTAGGCATGTTAGCAAGGAATATTTCCATTCAAGGATGTTACCGTTCTACCTGGACAAGGAGGCCTTCAACAAAGAGGTAATTTCATGGCCATGATTTAAACACAACCCACAAAAGTAGGGGATGCACTATATTCTTCCTGTGGATCTACTGAAGAAGAAAGGAAAAGAAGCAGGGGTAGGACCAAGCTCAAGCTCAGATCCGTAGAGGAAAGAATCTCTGGCACAATCAGACTCAAAGGAGGAAGACGAGACACAACCATTGGAGCATAAGAAAAGAACAATGTCGGTCTTCCATCCACTGCCATATGAAGCTGTGTTTGTATAAAAACTCCATTTATGGTGTTTCTTATATTGTTACAAACATTAATACACACTCTATGTTTTATAGGCCATGCAATATCCACACAATTAAATATTTCATACCCTACATCACATGCCACAAGTGCAAGGGAAATTCCTAAAAAACGTGTGGAAAGTTCAGGACCTAAAAAAATGTAGTATAGATACCAATATGTGGAGCCATTCTAATTCAATGGAACATGTACATAGCCACTGATATCTACTTGGATCATATCTATACAATGAGTTCTTACCATACAAAAGTCACAATGTATAACCACTTTAGTGCTACTATATTTCTATGATAATGGACAATGATTGGGATCGTAACCAATGTTTCGTAAAATCTTGCAAATCTTGAAATAATCCTTTCCTACAAACAATCTATCCATGAAACTTGCATATCTTTGAACCATAGTGAAATAATTTCATATAATAAGTTATTTCTTACAATTCATACACCATATCACCTCACTGGAATTCGACTTCTCTTTTACTAGTTTTTGAATCTGTTCAGATAATGCTATCAATTGATATTGAAATAAGGCCAACCTTGGAATGGATGCTTCCACCAGCGCATTGATGGACTCAAGTTGTATTATAAATCATAATGCTTCCCAACACATAGTCGATTGTTTTTGTAACAATGGAGTCTGCAAGTGATTAGGCCACCAATAAACCACTCCTTATGATGCACCTATAGATTGTATAAGTTAAGAGCCTCATTAGATCCTAGAACCATTGGTCATATTCCCATACAATTTATTCAATATTTTTCTCGATCTGTTTTAACTCAATGATATTATGTTTATTAGACTTTGGCTTTTCAAACTCCATAAAATTTTCCTGCAACTAAACCAATATCAATATTTGGTTAGTAGGAGCACTCTACTTACATTTCTTATACCACAACAATGCTCTTACTCATATAGTATTTTAGAAATTTACCAGACAAATAAAATCCATTGTCCTCTATGCACTTTATATTACATTGTAGAGGAACCAATGTTATTCCACATCCTCTTCACTTCTATTGTGTAATAGTGAAACCCATTGGGAGGATGATCCGGATTATTTTCGGCACGAAATGAGAGCGGAGATATAATAAAGAAATGCACAGCGATATTGCAGATATTCAATAATATAACATAAATGTATCAGAGATGCAACCATAAACACAGATATACAGTAATACACGATTTCT